>CAWUFW010003643.1:27500-487500 GCA_963921515.1 Calotriton arnoldi
GAAGAAACCATAACCAAGATATGGCGAGTAGAAGGAAGGCGATGACTTCAGAAGAAGTTGAGCGGAACGGAGGGTTTGAGAAAACCGCCGGATGCAGCGTGCAGAAGGCAGCCAACTCGTGAGAGACAGCAGCCGGTATGAGAGAGATTTTGTATACCAGCCTAATATGCATGACAGCGAAAAGGAGCTCATTTGAACCCGGCACCAGCAAGACAGGAGCGACACAAGTGGGAGAATGCCAATGTATGGCGCAAGATGCCGGTAGCACGAAAGTACAAGACACGCCAGGACTAGGCGACGTTGCCACAATACGTGAAGGGCAAATTACAAGCAGACGAGCGTTACCAACCAGAGCGAAGACAGGAAGGAGCCTAAGCATGTGGTGTGGAGACCTGAGCCATACGAAGGATGCAAGGACTTCGAGTAGGGAGCATAGCAGCTTAGAGGCACACAACTGCAAGAAGGCAACGGCCCAAAAAGGTCACCAGTTAGCCGGACACCCGAAGAGCAGGTGGAACAAGTAGACCAGGGCAGGACCCACGGACACCGTATGAAGGAAAAAGCCTGCACGAATGTGTTGGGCAAGAGCTCAGAGCAGAGCCAGAGCAGGAAGAAAACGTTGAAACAATGAAAACGTGACCCAATAAGAGTCTAGAGTACGGCGAACATACTCGCAGACATGTGTCTTTGCCGGTGAGGAACAACGGACCCCCGCAAGATAGAGTGGGAGAAAAACGAGGCACTACCGTGGCAAAAGTGAGGCCAAACGTAAAGGTCCCTGAATGGAAGGAGCAAATTTCCAGTGAACGGACGCCCCATGAAGAGTCCAAAGCACGAGCCCAAGCAAGCGTGGAAACAGCCACACGGAAAAAACAGGGATTAAGGACACTGCTAAAGGAGAAGCGGCCACTACGGAGACAGAGAACATCTGCTAGACCACGAGTTCGGAGAACCAACCAGAAGGGGTAGGTGCACCAATAAGAAACAATAATAAACAGGCCGCATAGCGGCAATAAGAAGCAGGCCGCATAGCGGTAAACAGGGCGTCGTTTGCGAAAGAACTGCCACAACCAGGTGTCACATCAGGCGTGCCAGATAGACACCACACGGTACGGGACCTACGCCAGATCCCGATGCCATACAGACAGACCAACCCAACTTGCAATAAGGCAAGTGAGACAAGGAACTTCATAGGAAGAGACAAAGGACTCCAAACAGGACTTCTGCTCAGAGACTCCATAGGAGCGTACCAAGGCAATGGCAGAACCGAATGCCATCAAATACCCCACATAGGGTAAGGCAAACCCCCAGTAGGGGTGTCCCCTTGGGCTAAGCACACAGTCCGAGGACTGAAAAGAAAGAAAGGAAGCAGTCAACCTGGTGCGCCGAACGAAGTGAGAAATGGCTAACTAGCCATGAATAGTAACCAGTCAGTAAACCCAACTTGTGCATCAGGGCGGGTCCTGAAAAATAACGCCAAGAAGATGGCAACAAGATTTATTGGAGACCGGACAAAAGACGGGAGACCGCTGAATCCGCATGGCGGTCAAAAAGATCCACACCATTGAACGGAAGATCTCTGAGGGCATCCCGAATATGATCAGGGAAGCGACTGTCGCGCAGCCAAGCATGGCGACGTAAAGCCACAGCGCGAGCCATGACCCGTCCCATAGAGTCAGTTGCATCTAGGGAAGACCGAATGGAAAATTGTGCCATGCCCCTTCCATGCAGAAGAAGGCGGAACAATTCCGTACGTGGCCCTTCTGGAATAGAAGGGAGAAGGTGATCAACCGAGTCCCAAAGTGCGGCAGACGTGCGTGCAACCACACAGGCTGTATTTAAAGCCCGGAGGCCTGCACTAGCAGAGGCGAAAAGCCTGCGCCCACAAACATCCAGCCACCGAGACTCCCTAGTGGGAGGTAACAATGGCAAAGAGGGTGAAGATTGCAAATTAAAAGCAGCCTGAACAACTAGGCCCTGAGCAGGCGGGTGAAGAGACAGACAAAGAGGATCACCTGGGGCAGGGCGGTGCCTACGAGCAATAGCCCGATCAACAGGGTCACCCAACGAGGGTCTGGACCAAGTGCCACGCAGGGTGTCAAATAGAGACTCCCCGAAGGGCAGCAAAAGTTCTGCGTCAACACGCTCCAAATGGAGCAGATCCAATAAAGGATCAGAAAGAAGAGGCACCATAGGAGGCTGGAAGCCAAGCACAGCAGCCGCTCCAAGAATAGCGCGCGCGAAGGGAGCAGTAGACTCAGTTGCCACCCGAGTAGGTGATAACAAATGGTCAGTAGGAGACGGTTGAAGGCTAATTCTACCACTGGAGATGAGGAGTGGCGGAGCCGGAGACTGACCGGAAGGCCAGGCGACACAAGGAACCTGCACCCTGGCCCCGGAATCAGGGGAGTCCAGAGAAGCCTCAGGATCCAAAGGAGGAGGCGTAAATGGGAGCACCTGCGTCGACAAACGCCGTAGTGGAGACCTATAGCCACCCGGGGAGTTTGGGGGGGGGGGGCAACCACCAAGGGAAGCGGGCTGGACGCCGGAACGGACGCCAATCGGCGCCGTATCGGAGTCGCCCGGACGTCGACCACTTCCATAGAGGACTCGACCGGAACGCCGACCGACGCCGGTCTCACCGCCACCTGCCTGGAGAGAGCAAGAGGTGCCGGCATAGAGCCTGGGTTAGCACCCGGCGCCGAGTCCGGCGTCGCGAGGCCCGTGTCGCCGGCGCCGAGACGCGTGTTGCCGGCGCAGAGGCCAGCGTCGTCGGCTCCGGAAGCCACACAGGGCTATGCGCCGAACGACGGGGTGGGCTGTGCTCCGGGTCCTGGCTTGTGGGCGTCGCGTCGGCTCCGGAATCGACGCACACAGCCGGTGCCGGGGAAACGTTCGCAGACGATGACCCGGCAACAGTGCCTGCTACCTCTGTGGGACCCGAAGGCGCACCAGGGAGTGGGGGCGACTGAAAACAAGCCTGGAGTGCCTTAGAATATGCCTCCATTTGGGCACGTGTTGCCCCAACACCCGGGAAGGGTGGATACGGAGAATGAATTTGCCGTGTGCCTTCATTCGGCCCAGTGTGAGAGGAATGGGCGTCAGCGGCACGGGCAGTGGAAGAAGATCTCCGTAAGCGACACCTGTGCTTACGCTTACCTGTTGTCACACGGCGTTTGCGGGAGCGACGTCGGGAACGAGGCCGAGAAGAAGAGCGGCGACGTGAAGGAGCCGGACCGGACATTCGCGAGGCCAGCAATTTCATGCGGCGCTCCCTCAAGGACTTTGGCTTCATTTGCTGACATGCGTCACAGTCCTTGGAGTCGTGGTGCACGCCAAGGAACCACTTACAGATAAGGTGCGGGTCAGTGGCCGACATCTGACGCGCACAGGCTTCACAAGCCTTAAAGCCGAAAGGCATTGCACACTGATCCCCCCTCCCTCCCCCACCCCCAACACCACTGTGTCGCGAAGGCCGGAAAATTAGGCCAAGGAACTGCTGGTTTCCCAGGATCCGCATTCGAACGCGGAAAAGAAGAAAACTGATGTCAGTGGAGACCTATAGCCGCCGGAGGAGTTGGGGGGGGAGGGGTCAACCACCAAGGGAAGCGGGCTGGACGCCGGAACGGACGCCAATCGGCGCCGTATCGGAGTCGCCCGGACGTCGACCACTTCCATAGAGGACTCGACCGGAACGCCGACCGACGCCGGTCTCACCGCCACCTGCCTGGAGAGAGCAAGAGGTGCCGGCATAGAGCCTGGGTTAGCACCCGGCGCCGAGTCCGGCGTCGCCGGCGCGACGCCCGTGTCGCCGGCGCCGAGACCCGTGTTGCCGGCGCCGAGGCCAGCGTCGTCGGCGCAGGAAGCCACACAGGGCTATGCGCCGAACGACGGGGTGGGCTGTGCTCCGGGCCCTGGCTTGTGGGCGTCGCGTCGGCTCCGGAATCGGAGTCGACGCACACAGCCGGTGCCGGGGAAACGTTCGCAGACGATGACCCGGCAACAGTGCCTGCTACCTCTGTGGGACCCGAAGGCGCACCAGGGAGTGGGGGCGACTGAAAACAAGCCTGGAGTGCCTTAGAATATGCCTCCATTTGGGCATGTGTTGCCCCAACACCCGGGAAGGGTGGATACGGAGAATGAATTTGCTGTGTGCCTTCATTCGGCCCAGTGTGAAGGAATGGGCGTCAGCGGCACGGGCAGTGGAAGAAGATCTCCGTAAGCGACGCCTGTGCTTACGCTACCTGTCGTCACACGGCGTTCGCGGGAGCGACCTCGGGAACGAGGCCGAGAAGAAGAGCGGCGACGTGAAGGAGCCGGACCGGACATTCGCGAGGCCAGCAATTTCATGCGGCGCTCCCTCAAGGACTTTGGCTTCATTTGCTGACATGCGTCACAGTCCTTGGAGTCGTGGTGCACGCCAAGGCACCACATACAGATAAGGTGCGGGTCAGTGGCCGACATCTGACGCGCACAGGCTTCACAAGCCTTAAAGCCGATAGGCATTGCACACTGTTCACCCCTCTACCCCCGACACCACTGTGTCGCGAAGGCCGGAAAACCAGGCCAAGGAACTGCTGGTTTCCCAGGATCCGCATTCGAACGCGGAAAAGAAGAAAACTGACGTCAGCGCGCCGGGAGGGGCATACATGGCTCCACTGACGTCATGTCCGTGGATGACGTCAGGGCGGTGCCGCCCGGAGGTGCTGCTGCAGGAAAAGTTTTCCGGATCCAGTCTGACGCCTGGGGATATTCTAAGTTAAGGAATCTGCGGCTAGACGTCTCTATCAGATGTAAAGGCACGCAAGGTAATACCCTACATTCCTGGAAACAGTTGCGCAAGCTGTGAAGAGTAATGCTGTGCAACATGGCTGTATATTCCGATGTTCATTTTTTTAAATTTTTTTTTTTTTACAGTACTTAGCATCTAGACACTGTAATAGGTACTTAGTGCCTAGATACTATAATAGTGCTTGGGGTCATAGCGTCGTACAGACTTCTGGCTTTCACTGTGTATCTCAGTTTTATGTGCAGTATAGTTTTGTCATGTGCATTAAAGTACCTTCCTTTAGTAACTGAGGCACTAACTGGACATTTGTCTTGTGAGCTGGCATCACGGTGCAAACTGCATTCAGAGTGTCTAACCCGCCTCCCTTCCTACACTAAGCCTTGGACGTCTGTCTCGCAGCGCTTGATTATGGTACTGGGGTTGAATAGTGCTGTGGCCCAGGATAACCAGAGGTGACCGACTGCAACTGATGAGACGTGAGCCCAATGACGCAGACTGCTCAGGTGCGACAGGACCCGAGCGGTCACACCTTATCACAAGAAGGTGGTGAAGAACGTCTAAAGCACTCTAAGGAAAGCTTTGGGGAGTTTGGAACCGAACGTGTAAAGCACCTGGTGTTTCTAGGCACATACTGGATCGAAGGGAAGGAGGCTCTTGCATGAGTCAAGAAACAAGAAACGAAGAGAAATGACAATCTTTGAGACGAAAGAAAATAGCAGGTCTTTAGATCTTTGTACAAAGGTTGGGTAATTGTCCATCAATTTGATCTTGAGAATCAATGTTTCTAAAACCTTTGAGACCCACCTGTGCTCTCTAGAATTCACAATGTCATTCAACGGTTCATTGCGTTTCTGCTGCAGCACTGGTAGAAATACCACAAGGCTGAGTGACCCGGCGTTGAAGTGTTTGAAGAGCAGCCCAGCAGCCTCAGGCAGGCAGTGTCCTTGTGAAAGACGATGCTTTTGTACAGGTCCCCTTCGCCACAGGCATTTTACACAAGAAAAATGCTTAATGGTATTTTCTTGCCGGTCATCACTGAAGAAAGCCTCTGTAAAGAGCGTCAGCAGCCTCTGAAAGTAGTCCAGCCTCAACACTGGACGGGGGGAGGGTTATTAGTGTGGAGGCTGGCCATGAGCTCTGTCAGATTGTTCAAATGTGACAACAACATCCACATCTGGCAACTAATTGAAATAATTCCGTTTTTCTGCACCATGGCCATTATGCAGGTGGGTGTTTGAGCCCTTTACAGTAAGAGAAGCAGGTAATTTTACATTTCAAAAGATTAAAAAGTAATGAAACCTAAACAAGCATGTCTACAGTAAGCCTGTGAATTCCAAAATGAAATGAACGACAGAAGTGTCATAAAGTACGTATCCATTCATAGTAATACATTTGATAACCACTAGAAATGTGTGGTGTATTAAGTTGGGTGCTGATAATGGTTGTCCAATCGCGCTTCGAAAAAGACCACAGACGGACCCCGTCTGATTTCGATGTGGACGTTATTCATTCCCAGTGAGTGAGTCCAGAGCGAGTGCTGGGCGGTGGAGCGGTTCCACTGCATGAATGAATGAATGAAATGACATTTATAAAGCGCAATGGCCACCCTGAGGCCTCCCAGCGCTAAGGACGAAACAACAGAGGACCAAGCAGGTAAGAATTAGATACAGTCCCTAAAGAGCCATGTTTTTAGGAGCTTTCGGAAGGCCATCAGGTTGGGCTCATTTCGAATGTGAAGTGGAAGAGCGTTCCAGAGAATTGCAGCGTTATAGGAAAAGGACCGTCCGCCACTTCTGGCTCTCCTTATTCTGGGAAGAAAAGAGAGAAATGCGGCCGTTGAACGGAGATCTCTCCTAGGTTGGTAAGGAGTGATCAAGGATTGGATAACAGCTGGGCCGTTCTTCCAGAAGGCTTTGTGGGCCAAACACATGGCTTTAAACCGAATCCTTTCCCTGATCGGCAACCAATGAAGGGTCCCTAGGGCTGGTTTTGCAGACTGCCGGCAAGGGATCTGGAGAAGCAGGCGGGCGGCGCAGTTTTGGATAATCTGGAGCTTATTGATGGTGTATTGTGGAGCTCCCAGATAGAGGACGTTCCCATAGTCCAGGCGAGAGAGGATAAGGGCCTGGACAATGATCCTTCTAGCTTGGAAAGGGAGGAGGGGGAAGTATCTTATGAAGCATCCTAAGCAAGCCATAGCAAGTGGCCGAGAGTTTCGCTGCCTGATGATTAAAGGTAAGGGAACGATCGAGCCAGATGCCGAGACTCTTAATCTGCTCTTTCGGGACTGGGGCCGGCCCAAGGCAGTTAGGCCAAAGCAAGGCAGAGTTAAAGGAAGGGGAGTTGCCCAGGAGCATGAGCTCCGTCTTGTCCCCATTGAGTTTATGGCATGAGAGTTGGATCCATTTGGCAACTTCCTCTAGGCAGCAGCCTAGGGTGCTAGATGACCTCTCGGGGTGGATTAATGCCACCACGAGCTGCGTGTCATCTGCATAGGTGATGATTTTTATGCCAAATGGATGGACAATCTCCGCCAGGGGTCTCATGTATACATTAAACAGCGTGGGGCTGAGGGAGGAGCCCTGAGGAACCCCACAGCTGAGAGGCAGCTGATTGGAAGCAACATCTCCTTCAAAAACCTTGAAGGAGCGCTCACTAAGGAAGGACTGCAACCAGGTTAATGCGGTGCCGGACACTCCCAGATTCTTAAGTCTGAGGATCAAAGTGTTATGATTGACAGTGTCGAAAGCGGCACCGAGGGAGAGGAGGATGATCGCTGCAGTACCCCCTTGATCCAAAATCCTCCTTGCCTCCTCAGTTGCTGCGAGGAGGGCGGTCTCAGTCCCAAATTGGGGACGAAAACCAGTCTGGGAGGGATGGAGTAAATCATTAGATTCCAGAAAATCCACCATAGTAGTGTTTATGTGTTTTTAAAGAATCTTACTCACCCAGGGAAGGAGAGAGAGATAGGGCGATAGTTGGCCAAATCATCTTGATTGAGATTAGGTTTCTTTAGGAGGGCTTTGATCATAGCGCATTTCCAGGCCAGAGGAACTATACCAGATGAGATGGAAGAATTCACGAGGTCGAGGATAGCAGGATAGATGATATCAGTGGCTAATGTGAGGATCTGAGGAGGAGCAGAATCTGTTGGAGAACCAGATTTAAGCTTAGTCATGATTGGGCCCAACAAAACAGAATCTAGGGGGGGAAATTGCTCTAGTAAGATTTGGGTTCCATATTGTGATTCTGGCATAGGTGACATAATATGATGATTATGTGAGGCCGGAAAGGACAGATAGATGTTTTGAACTTTCTGTAGAAAGAATTCTGCCAGGTTGTTACATCGTGTGAGTGCGCCATCAGACGTAGGCTGTTCCAAGGGCAGTTTGGTGAGGGTCTTAGCGATACGAAAGATTTCTTTGGGGGAGTTTGCGGATGAATTAATCTTCTCTTCATAAAAAGCAGCTTGGGCAACTTTGATTTCAAATTTGTAAGATCTGATTGCCTTCCTATATTCAAATTTGCTAAGGTCTGAATAATCCCATCTCCACCTCCTTTCAAGCCTTCTGCAAAACTGTTTTAGTTCTCTTAACTTGGGTGAGAACCAGGGAGCGGTGTTCCGCCTGCTGATTCTGTGGGTAGGTTTCTTGGGAAGTACTGCATCCAGTGAGCCTTGGATCCATAGATTAAAGTTCTCAATGGCCAGGTTAAGATTTGATCCACTGACTGGTCTAGTGCTTTCCAAGATGTGTTTCCACTGATCAGTAGGAAGTCTAGACCAGTTCCGTTCCCGCACCGAGATTGTATTAGGGGGAAGAAAGGGTCTGGGCGTTTCCCAGGTTAGAGGGATCAGGAAGTGGTCCGACCAAGGGAGTGGGACGGGAGTTCCTACACTAAGTTCGTTACAGTTGCTAAAAACAGGGTCCAGTAGATGACCCTTAGAGTGGGTAGGTTTCAATACTTTCTCATTGAGCTGGAGTGCCAGGAGATTCCCAATCAGCTCGTTAGCCATATTGTCCAAAGGGTCATCTAGATGGAAATTAAGGTCACCGAGCAAAGTAAAGTTAGATGGAGCAAAGGCTAAGTTAGCAATAGTTGTGGGAAGAGCATCAAGGAATTGTCTCGGGCGCCTGGAGGGCGGTAGATTAGAGAGGCCAGAAAAGGTGCTGGTCGGGGAAATGTCTATAGAAAAGACAAGACTTTCGCAGTCCGACACAGGGTCTGCTATAATGCGGCAGTTAAATTTATTATTAAAAACAATAGCTATACCTCCACCTCTGCCACTCTTGTGGTCCACCCGATGTATCAGATAGCCGGGGGGGGGGGGGGTTGGGTTTGAACGAGGATGGGATCGGACTCATTGTGGAGCCACGTCTCCGTCAGAAAAAGAGCATCAGGTTTTAAATCTTGCAGTAAAATCGCAAGTTCTGTAGCGTGCTTTGAGAACGATCTGCAGTTTAGTAGGAACATCCTTAGTGGAGGTAGATTGCCAGAGGGGTTTAACACTTTGATAGAGAGCCGGAGGAAAAAGCCACAGTAGGGGCAGAGAGAATCGTCATTAATGACATTCAAAGAGTGCCGACATGTATCGTTAGTGTGAGTTCTAAGTGTGTGAAGTAATTGGGAGCTATAAGATATAACCTTTTCCTGAAAACTGGCAGGGGTTGTGGCCCCTGGTCACGGCCGGGCGCGGCGCGCCCGCTGCGCGGGAGAACTGGCATCCATCTAAATAGTGAGTTGAGGCTCCACCCCCTCCGGTCTCCAGCCCGGAAGAGGGGAACGAAGGTTGCCGGTACTCCCTCCACAACAATCGGGAAAACCCGTGGTGGACCATGGAGCAGTGCGGGTCAAGAAAGGAAAGTGCAAATAATATAACAAGCAAGTTTAAAAGGTACCGTTTACTAACTTAAAATCACCGCTAAAAAAAGAGCATATCGCACTCAGCTTGCCTAGCCAGCTGTGCGCGTCCGCTGCGTGGGAGAACTGGCATCTATCTGAAGGGAAGGGGTGAGTTTCCACAGAGTTTCCGCAGAGATGCCTGCGGTCCCTCCTTGGGTAGCGAGAGGTGGGATCAGTTTACAGCCTTAAAACGGATGCAGTCTCGTCTGAGGTGAAGTGGCTGCGAGGGGAGGCCTCCAGTTTGACAAGGATTGCTGACATTTCTTCATAGTGCCGCGTGGTCGTGATTAACCAGGCGCTAGCCTTAAGTACAGCGTTTGAGAGGATGCTTTGATGGCAGGGAATCGGTGTTAACTCAGGCCGCCATCTTGGAACGCTGATATAATTAGTTGCGTATATAGAATATCTATATAACTAGATCCAAGGATTAATAATATTTCCAACATGGAGTCCAAATTATGAAATAACTCCTTCTTGGCGGTCTTAAACCGCCGATTTGCCAACACGATAATGTATATCAAGTTAACATAACCTAGACGCAACAAATTATATCGCGTTCTAAGATGGGGCCTGAGTTAACACCGATTCTATGTCGTTATACAACACCATCTAGTTAGAACGTCACCGCATGGCGCCACAAATAGTCGCCATAACTCGACATCCCCTCACGTGATTGAGTTTCTACGGACTACCGGTAAGACGTCTTACTTAACAGGCAGCACATTTTTTAGGTCTCGCCTGGCGTTGCAGCGCAAAGCGCTGCTCGCCGGCGAGAGATTTTGTGAGAGAGCATATTTCAGAAGGGGGCTTGAAGCCCCGCCCCTCATTTCCATTGGCTTGCGTCACCGTTTATGCTAAACGGTGGCCTGCCATTGGAAATGAGGTTTTGTAGCCGCTGCCCTTTCGCCTTTTTGTCCGGCCCATCCGGACTGTCTCGTCTGCTTCACGGCTATCGTGAAGCCATTTCTTATCTTTATAGGGGCCACCATCTGTTTCTAATTAGCGTGGCCTTAGCAGGTCACGCACCCGGCTCACGGCAGACAATGGAGTTGCTCGGCCTGCCCTGCTCTCTCCACCCCCCCTCCCTCTCCTCACACTGCCTCTCCTAACCCGGGCTGCTACAGGCGGTGTGTTTAAAATAACACTTCCGGATACTGGCACTCTCCGGGTCTCCCTCCCTCCCTGACTTCAGTGTCTTCGGGGAGCGGCCCTCAGACAACTGTGTGTTACTAAGATTTAAAGCACACAGTGCATCTGTGGGTAACCAGCAGATCAAAGGTTCGAATCCCTGCAGGGAAGGCTCAGCCTTTCATCCTCCCAACATGGACTGAATATACATACACCGTAAAACACAGCCCAGTTTGTGATGTGCGCTCTAAACACTTAGTCCTTTTACTGGTGTTTATTTCTGGATGAAAACGGGTGCTATTAAGTGTAGTAATTGAGGAAACACTTACAGTGCTGCAAAGCGGTAAGTTTACGGCGCGTAACAATAAATGCTTCACGTCACTTCCTCAAAGGGCGCTGTACAAAGTATTCTCGGCTCATTAGTGCACCACTGGGAGTCTGCAAACCTAGATTTCTGTGTCTCACTTTAACACAGCTTGCATCCGGTTCCAATGTAGAGGTCACCATAGGAGAAACTATCACAATAATGAAAAAGAAACAGAGGAAGCGCAGTGCTTCCAGCACAAGCCAGATTATGAAAGTCACCTTGCAGGCACCATTGTGCATATATAGGCAATGATGCCGGTCCTTGTAGCGCCTAATTCCGGTTGTAGTGCCAGGTACCACTCAGTGTTTTTAGATGTCCTCAATCACCTTTCGTGAGAGGACCGGAACAACAACACACACCCCCTGCACGAGGGACTGACTCCCACCAATCGGAAAACACTGAAGCTCGGTGCAACTTCCCGCTTACTCAGCGTCGGCCTGGTGACCTAGCGCTGAGAAGGGACTGTAAGGTGACACAGCGCGCTACAAAAGCAAACACATAAATAAATGCCCTGGGGACCCAATGCGACTGACGTAGGCTAGGAACTATCCTGCAGCCAGCTCTTCTCTGTAGGTGTTGTTCCCTCACCCAGAAGTTGTCCCCCAGGAGCTGCCCGTTTCCCTCTTCTCCGGTCAATTTCTGCTCCCCTCCTCCCCACTTCACACATTCTAACCCACTCACTCCCCACCCTCTGATCCCAGCCCTGTCGGCAGCTCCAGCCTCTGCCCGTTCTCCAGCTGTTGCGGCCTCGACCCCCCAGCACCAACTCTTACCTTCACACCCTATGCCTTCTCCACTGTGTAGTTACAGCCCCTTGGTTCAACCGCTCGCCCCGCCCCTTCACTTCCTTGCTTTGCCGACTGCCACCTTTACTCCTGCTTTCTCGTTCTTTGTAGTACGTATGCCACGACTGTCGGGAAGGAGGCTGGGCTCGTACGGAGGCCCGCAGACCACGGTGAACTACAAGGCAGCAAAGCTACCCCGAGAAGGATCTTCACCGAGATGGCTGGAAACACTGCAGCAAGTGGAGGGCAGTAACAAACAATAACAAGCCCCGCGTGAGCTCCCCCCGCGCCCCCTCCCTCGGTGCATCACAGCATGAGGCCAAAGGCAGAGCTGGAGACCGACTAGACGCACAGGCCTGCCTAGAGAGGGTATTATGGAACCCTGCACGGATATGCACTTCCCACCTAGCCGCAGGCATCCACACACCTGAAAGTATATTTATTTTATTTAATGCAGTTTTATATAGCATAGACTTTACCCAAAGGTGTCAGAGTGCTTTACAATACAACCGAGTACGTTAGATAAGGAGATTAACACACTAACAAGTTACAAATACAATCAGGATAATTAAAAATAAAATAAGAGGTGGCAAAATTAAGTTAATACAGATATATAAAACATATTTACAACGGTAACGGACACGTGCTATGCAATGCTATAGGTGTTGCTTTTGGTATTGTAAATAACAATGGCTTTTAATTTTTTAAAAGGCATTGCCATTTACAATGCCAATAGCTCCAAAATTCGCAGTTGCGAGACCTATTGCATTGTAAATGCTTGTTGTTCCTTGAGACTGATGCTCGTGAACAAGAGTGGTAGTACTATTTAGCCTTATCGGCTCACGCGTTCCCTTTGGGATCAATACATTGCGTGAACCTTTAACCTACTAAAAGGTTTTTTTCCCTTTTGCCGTGGGGTATTTAGCTTTTACAACTGACTTTACTTTGCATTAAACCCTTTTCAAAACACGAAATTTAGCATATTTCTTTGCTAAGGGGCAGACCCTGAAATTTTCATTTTCACTTTTGTATTTAGTTACGTCTATTGACTTCCCAGCTATCCGGTGATACTTGCGTACCCGGGTTTGAAGCGATGGCCATTAAGACCTGATTTGCCTTGAATTTATACATTTCTGGTGACTTTATTAAATTCTCCCTAGATATACCTGGCCAGGATATTTACTCCTGTTTTTTCTTAATGTGATTCAAAACGCATCTCCTTTTTTCCTCTTTTATTCATAAGGCCCCGCTTTATTGAGTTTTATACCATTAGAGGCGATACAATTTTAGATCGTTCTTATCACGGGCAATAGACACGCCCCTTGAGTGGATCTCCCAGATATACTCTACAGATTTCTCAATCCGTAAGCGGGATATTGCATCAGGATATGTGTTTACAGGTGTTCATAGAATACATTACAACCTAATTACTGTATTCCGTTATTCTAGATTTACCCTACTTTGTGGGTCTAAATAACAGTTCAAAGAGTACAGTCTGGACGAGGTAGACTACCTGGATACCCAACATATGATTTTTGGAATCTAAAATTGAATAGAAATTTTAGGTAAGACGTGGCGACCTTTTCTATCATTATTGACATTTTCTATGAGCACCCTCTTTATGATCATTGTCTTTACATCACAAGATTGGGTATCACAAGCCAATATCCTGCATACCCCCAACTATATATAGATTGTCTGAGGAATATATGTATCCTTATCTTTAGGATAGAATCCATACTTCCAAATCATGAGCTAAGTTTTTAAGTTATTCAAGTAATTCGTTTTTCTTCCCTGCCATGATTAAGCACAAATGAGTGAACATAAAGTAATATTGTACGCCATGTATTGATTTAGTCACATTGTATTGATAGTGTTTTTTCCTCTTATTTTAGTGAAAATTTTAAATAGAATTTGTCCTGAAGAAGGTGATGAATATTGTCTGTTTCACCGAAACGCCGCGTCAACACTTTGTTTAAATCAGTCAGTTCTTTCAGAACTTGCTGTTTGTTGTATAAACCTTTTTACGAAATTTTCATGGTATTGTTTATGTATTAGACGATCTGTACTAATGAAATTATAGATTTGATGTGTTTAGTGTAATAACATTATTTTATTGTGTTCATAATTTGAATTTAGATTACACAATTGTAATACAACTACCTTGATATTGTGGACTGAGAAAACTGAATTGTGACTTTCTTCATAACTTTTTAAATGATTTTTTAATGATTTTTAACATGTTTTGTTTTATTGATTAGTCGTAGAAGCAATAAACGATACAAAGACATTGTCTTTCTTAACACAATAAATGCGTTTGTCTAATTGATGATATTTGAAAAGAATTGCTTTTTGTTCACCCGTTGATGCACTTTAATCTGTAGTTTTCCAGGGTTGCATTATCTATAGACAGGGAGGATCTATTAATATACCCTCCTCTGACGAGGTTACATATATAATAGTCTATCCCTTGCTTTACATCACGGGGTAACCTATACATCTTTGTAGAACGTCCTTAAGAATAAAAAGCTTTTTTAATGAAAAGGGAATATCTTCTGTTTTTGATATCTGTATAGAGCCCTTGAACACAAAAGTATCAACACCAAAGCATCTAAACCATCCCCTCAAATGCTTAGATAGTTTTGAGTGGGTGGTGTCTGGGCCTCCCATGCATCCTGCAGTTTTGTCGTGACCTCCCCTAGCAGCAGCCCCTAGGTGTATCCCACACTTACCCTGCGGTTTTGTCGTGGCCTCCCCTAGCAGCAGCCCCTATGTGTATCCACCACTTATCCAGCAGTTTTGTTGTGGCCACCCCTAGTAGCAGCCCCTACATGTATCCCACACATCTCCATACCTCTTCCCTTTCTGCTCAGTGCTTTTCCCATTTCTATTACAGAATTCCAAACGCTCAGTCCTCTCTTGTCCAGCTAGTAAAGGGAACGATTCATTTTCAAAGAACCCTATTTTTGGCACATGAAACAGGGGGAATGATCAGTGCTACATACCAAGCTTGGGTCCAGCGAGGCCCCCTGCCAGGCAGCGTCCATTGCCATTCTCCCAGCTCCGGGCACACCATCCACAGCGAGGCTGGCGGATGCAGAGAGCACACTGTTTGTAGAGGGAGCAGGAGGGAGCACAGCTTTCCAGCCCACTGAGCACACGTCCACACATACCCGCAGCACACCGCATAGGTAGGTACGTCGGGCTCATGCACTAGAGACCAAGGAGAAAAATGAGGATTAGAAAAGTTGCAATACATAGAAACCTGCACACCCATAATTACCTACTTACCATCACATCTACAGCGTAACCTCCTTTGCACTCACACCAGTACCTCATCATCGACAGGAGTGGGCAATAAATTCAAATACACCAGCAGAGTTTGTATAGTTTTGCCCGCTCCCCGTTACGTGGGGTTCCGGTAAAATTCCACCAACTGCTGTGTGAATTCGTTTTTTTTCACGCCCGGCTCGCCAACGCTAAGTTGGGGAGCGAGAATTTGCATTCCCTAGCACAATTTTCGGGCGCTTTAACGCCACCCGGCGTGATTTTCTCAAAGCAGGCAGTCCCTGCAGGTCACGACCTTTTGAGGCGACAAAGCTACCGCTCAAGTACAAAATTTACTCGAGCTGCAGCAGAGAAGCAGCACCCTCTGGTGCGCCACATGGTGCAGTTTGAGCTGATTTTGCAGCGTGGAAAAAGCTCCCGGCGCTACTATTCGCGTGAGCAGTGCAATGTGTGGAATTCCACCCACTCGCAGAACTCTGTAGAATCTCACAGTGTTTTTTTGTAGCTCTGCGGTATTCCGCGAAGTGAAACTCCGCAAGTTCTGCCTATCCCTAATCATCAACACACAGACTTCTGCATCCATCATCACTCTGCCCCCTCGGCATCATCTTAGCACCCCAACACCATAATGTCTCTCCATACCATTATCACTCCACTCTCACACCAGAATCTCAGCATGCCCACACCATCACCACACGTCCCACACCATCACCTCTGGGCCTCAATTCCATCACATCTGTGTTCTCTACCATAATGTCTTCTCCCGCACACCAGCACATGACCCCCATAAAACCCTTTCTACACCCTCCAACAATTCCATCTGAACATCTTACCCCATTTCCCACTTCACCAGGACATAGATATGGGTCATGTGCTGCACACCTCCCTGTCCCAATAGAGATGGACCCTCCAATGCAATGCATTTCATGCTCAAACACTAATATCTTTACGTAACTAAACACTTCTGTAACACTAAACTACAGCTATGTAATCACGTACTAATCCATATGATTATCACTCACAGTTCCAGTCCTCCATTGGTCATCACTATACGAGCATCTCCCACTCTATTCCCATCATGCATCACTTGAGAAAGACTGCGTCACTTGCCCCTTATTACGCCACTCCTTCATTGTACATGTACTGTCCCAGCACCCCACATAGGAGGCCCTTCACACGCACCTGCTGCAGGCCCACACTCCATCTACACTGCTGCCATCCACCGTCTGCACCTTTGGAGCTGAGGCAATCACTGCAGTTCGTGTGGTTGTGGCAGGGCACAGGACAGGCCAGTGGGGGAGAAGACTCCACAGGCATTGGAGAAACGTTCAACAACGAGTGACTGAAGCACGTCCAGTCGTAGGTGGGCTGCACGCTAAGGATCCGACGGGTCTCCCCTGCCAAAAAGAAAGGAAGAAGGTCACAATCACAGACTGATTAGTGAGGACTTCTAAGGTTTGTAGAGCAGCATCGAGGAGACTGAGAAGTAAATCAACAGGGATCAAAGCAGCATCGAGGAGACTGTAGTAAATCAACAGGGATCAGAGCACCACTGATGAGCAAACAGCATCGAGGAGACTGTAGTAAATCAACAGGGATCAGAGCACCACTGATGAGCAAGCAGCAGAGGAGACTGAGAAGTAAATCAACAGGGATCAGAGCACCATTGATGAGCAAGCAGCATCGAGGAGACTGAATTAAATCAAGAGAGCTCAGAGCACCACTGATAAGCAAGCAGTATCAAGGAGACAGCAGTAAATCAACTGGGATCAGAGCACCACTGATGAGCAAGCGGCAGGCAGGAGACTCAGAAGTAAATCAAGAAAGCTCAGAGGACCATGACCAGCACAACAGCATTCAGCCAATATCAAGCAAGTTGAAGGGAGCTCAATGGAAAGCTCAGGCCAACGCCCCCAACTTGTGTGGAGGTGTTAAGGAGCTAGCAGGTTGCCGAACAGGACCGTCCAGAAGCTCAGGAGCAAACTGTGCTCAAACAGGAGTATTCTGCTCTGAACTCGCTCAGGTGTGGGGGAATGGTGTCCACACTGACCACCATTAACACTAAGACTGAGAGGTGAAATAGGGTACTTTTTAGTTCTCGCCTAGCGTTGGAGCGCGCATGCGCTCCTCGCTCTGCGAGGAGTATAGTAATCGATAAGGATTTCTGAAGTGGAGTTGAAGCCCCGCCCCTCTTTTTGATTGGGTGGCGTCATCGTTTATGCTAAACGCTGACTTTTCATTGAAAATCAGGCTTCTTTGTTACCGCCCTGTCTCCTTTTGGGACGGCCCATCCGGACTCGATCGTGTACTCGCGGCGTTACAGTGTCTCCTTTAAAAGTCTGTAAGCACTCTTAATTTATTTTCAGCGCGGTCCGCTTTCAGTGCGGTCCGCCTCGGCCACGCTTGTTTATTTATTTTTTTCATTCGGCCGCGAAGCGCGATGCAAATATAAAAGCTTTTTTTTTTTTTTTTAATGGCAGCGAGCGCGATGCAAATATAAAAGCGGTTTTTTAATGGCAGCCGCGTGTTTATTTTTGCATTGCGGTTTAACTTAAAGTCTTGCGTCTTGCTCCTGTGTTCATGCAGGGGAGTCTTTTAAAAAAAACTGAATTAAAAATGTCTAATCATTAACAGCAGTCTGCTTCTGTCTTTCAAAGGCCCCTTGTCCGGCCTTTGCCATTTGTGGTACTGGCTGACGCTAGCACAAGAGGAGAAAGAAGCGAAGCGCCTAGCATTCATTACAGGACAAAGCCCTGGCGCTGCATGTGTAACAGGATCTGGGGCTCCCGTAAGATCTCCGTTTGTTTAACAGGCGGCACTGCGTACCCTCTCGACCCCTCCCTCTGGTATCTATATTTAGATGTCTTTTTTGTTTTTTATTTGCAGCGCAGTCGTTTTGTTCTTAATGAGGGGTCAGCATGCCCGCGATGTTGTAGTGAGGGCTGGAATGGAGCAGGGCTGCTGAGTCCCCGAGCTCAGGGGTGTGTGTGTTTGTGGGGGGGGGGGGCACACTTTGGACCCGGGTCCAGAGAGCGCCTACGCTTCCGATGGCTTACATGCTTGTTTCCTCGCTTCAACCCCCCCCTCCCCTCCCCCAGCACGCGTGTAGGGCCGGCAAGGCAGCCAAACTGCAAAAACATCATGTGACCTACGGCCTCCAAGGGCCATGCTGCGCTTTAACTTATATGGCGGCCGCATTCCTCACCAAACGCAACTTTTTTTTTTTTTTTTTTTTTTTAAACCAGTGCAAAACCCACGGCCTCTCAGCGCCATGCCGTGCTTTAACTTTTATTACTTTAACACCAGCGTGGCACGCCTTGCGGCGGTGCGCCTTTCTTTATGCCCAGCTCACCATATTTTTTCTTTACTTAGTACGCAGCATGCACTACAGCAGCATAGCCCCGACAGCTGCCCTCTTTCTCTGCTCAGCCCTCCTATGGTTCACGGAGCCCTCCCAGGCCGGGCAGCACAAGGACTCTCTGTACTTGTGGATCAACGCTCAGCAATCCTGGGTCCTTATAGGTAAAAATGTTCTCTCATCAGCCAGGGGGGTGTTGGAAATCAGTTGTACATGGTCAATTCCACTCAAAAATAGCGATGTTTTCTGGAGCATGTTTGCGTATTATCGCACGTCTACAATGTTTGAAAGGTGTTCACCATAAAATTTGCTTGTCGACTTCTCTGTTTGCATCGCTCCCTGTTAGCCTATCTCCCTCTCTCTCTGCCTGATTTCCACACAGTGTCATTTGTGCACCAGTAAAGCTGCATGACTTGTGCCCCACTGTCAGGGACAGGCTCTTGGCGTTGGGGAGAGGATGTGGCTTAAGGGCTAGAGCAGCCAACTTTGAAGTTGGGGAACCAAGTTCGAGTCTCGAGGGAGGCTCAAACACCCTGCAATTCTGGGCAAATCACTTAATCTCCCTGTGCCTAAAAACAAATGTGTCTGTCTATAAAACAACTGGTGCTCATGTACAGCGTTCTGATACCTTCGGGTAGAGTTTGCACTTTATAAAACTGCAAAAAAAAAAAAAAATTAAGCAGCACATCTATTAACGTACCCTCTCCAACCCCTCCCTCTGGTATCTATATTTAGATGCCTTTATTTTTTAGGTCTCGCAGACCTAGAGCTGGAGCGCTCATGCGCTCCTTGCTCTGCGAGGCTTATTGTCATCAGTACGCTTTGAGAAGGGGACTTGAAGCCCCGCCCATCTTTTTGATTCGCTGGCGTCATCCTCCATGCTAAACGCTGGCTTCCGATTGAAAAGGAGGCTTTTTAGTCCCTCCTTGTTACCTCCCTGTCTCGCTTCAACCCCCCCTCCCCTCCCCCAGCACGCGTGTAGGGCCGGCAAGGCAGCCAAACTGCAAAAACATCATGTGACCTACGGCCTCCAAGGGCCATGCTGCGCTTTAACTTATATGGCGGACGCATTCCTCACCAAACGCAACTTTTTTTTTTTTTTTTTTTTTTAAACCAGTGCAAAACCCACGGCCTCTCAGCGCCATGCCGTGCTTTAACTTTTATTACTTTAACACCAGCGTGGCACGCCTTGCGGCGGTGCGCCTTTCTTTATGCCCAGCTCACCATATTTTTTCATTACTTAGTACGCAGCATGCACTACAGCAGCATAGCCCCGACAGCTGCCCTCTTTCTCTGCTCAGCCCTCCTATGGTTCACGGAGCCCTCCCAGGCCGGGCATGCTCTATACTGTGTCCTTTAATTAGCCGGGAAGCACTTTTTTCCCCATTCGGCCGCGAAGCCCTTCCGATAGTCCCCCCTGCTCCCCAATTGCCCCCGCCTGCCTATGCCAGGCCGAGGTCCTTTTAAATGGCTTCCCCGTGCCGCGAAGCCCTTCCGATAGTCCCCCCCCTGCTCCCCGATTGCCCCCGCCTGCCTATGCCAGGCCGAGGCGATGTCCTTTTAAATGGCTTCCCCGGGCCGAGGCCTGGACGGGGCTCACTTCACCCCAGCTCTAATTGAAGACATTCTTAAACAGTATCCCGTGGCAACGGCGGGACTGTCAGCCCGTGGTTTCTATTGGGGAGCGGGGTACCCCGCCTCCTTTGCGGTTCCCACCGCTTCCAGTGTGGGAACCTCTCGGACGGCAGTCCTCCTGCCCAGAACCCCGTCTGATAGTGAAAGCACTTTTTTTTCCCATTCGGCCGCGAAGCCCTTCCGATAGTACCCCCTGCTCCCCGATTGCCCCTGCCTGCCTATGCCAGGCCGAGGCGATGTCCTTTTAAATGGCTTCCCCGTGCCGCAAAGCCCTTCCGATAGTCCCCCCTGCTCCCCGATTGCCCCGCCTGCCTATGCCAGGCCGAGGCGATGTCCTTTTAAATGACTTCCCCATGCCGCGAAGCCCTTCCGATAGTCCCCCCTGCTCCCCGATTGCCCCCGCCTGCCTATGCCAGGCCGAGGCGATGTCCTTTTAAATGGCTTCCCCAGGCCGAGGCCTGGACGGGGCTCACTTCACCCCAGCTCTAACTGAAGACATTCTTAAACAGTATCCCGTGGCAACGGCGGGACTGTCAGCCCGTGGTTTCTATTGGGGAGCGGGGTCCCCCGCCTCCTTTGCGGTTCCCACCACTTCCAGTGTGGGAACCTCTCAGACGGCAGTCCTCCTGCCCATCTATCTCTCCTTCCAGAAATGTTCATTTCACCCTCCTGTCCATCTTTAAGGCACTTCATACTTCAGCTTTGGTCTCGGTCTTCTTCTAGATGCGGTTTCATTTACATGATAGGCCCGAGCCCTTCCCACACAAGCCCCACTTCACGCAGACGCCTGGGCCCGTCGGTAAAGTCCAGTTATTGTACTGTGCTCCTGGAGATCATGTAAGAGAGGTGTCCTTTGTCTGTTGCTCCTAGAGTTGTATGAGGTCGTATGTGGCAAGGAAGTAGTGTATTTCATTTTTAATGCCCAGATTCTTAGTCTGAAGGTGCGGAATTTTCTAGCCACTTATATAAACGGTCAGTAAAAAGAGACGCACAATCTTTCACTAAAGGCAGCCGCATACAGTAAAAACAGACACTGGCAAACATCTTCCTGGAAATGACACCCCATGTCACAAATATTCAAAACGGCCTCTCTCGCCAAAGAAAGTCATCGATGCAATCAGAGCCGAAGGAGAAGCACAACACCCGCCAGACATCTAGCAACACATACATAAAAAAACACAGCACTGAAATACATGACCACACTGCACTCCTCCGCCACTTCCCTAATTATTGAGTCGGAGGAGAACCAACCACATACATATATGTATATATATGTGCAACCGCCCCCAAGCGGAGAAGAGCACACGGGCCGCTGTCACTGTTTCCCTTTTCAGCACAAAAGTAGAGAGCGTGGTATTCCAAAATAGATGTTTACATTGTTTAGTATCTGCTGCCCCTGCAGTAAGCCATTGTGTAATGAGCGGTCTACGGGTTCGAGACGGAAAACGCTGCAGTGAGAGGCCAGGGCCGCCCCTGCAGGCGCTTCAGTGCCACGTGCTAACTTCGAAGCACACCGGCTCGGCAGCTACCACGAGCTACTGCGGAAAAAGCTGCGCGAGGACAAAAGAGGAAGCAGATTGTGAGTGTGTGTCCGATTCGAGGAATGATGCAAGTAACCCTTACTGTGTAGTGTTTGTGGGGGAGCGACATATGTATACAATGAGCAGAGAGGTGTCGGACAGAGTCGAAGAAGTTTGCTAGGGCAACCAAATCGGTGTATCCAGGAGGAAGCGGAGCCTGCGTGCCAAGGAAATGAACACACGCGTTTCGCATTTTAACAATCCTTAGAGATGTGTTGGTTGCATTTAGTGGACATGTTTCTGGAATATATGCTCACAGAAGCAGACTGTGCTAAGGGTAGACGCGGCGATGTGCAGGTGATAGCACGTGCAGCCCACGAGTGGGACTGGCCTGGGGATGGATGGGCAAGGAGGAGGTTCAGCCGGTTATGGTGAAAGCAGGGGCGTAGCTTCAGGGGTTGTTTGGGGTGTTACACCAGCCTAATATTTCCAGGTAAATAGGTGGGCGCAGGGGCTTTCAATCGGGTATTGTGAGGTGTCTGTCAGATTTCACCAGGAATTGTTCTATACACACAGACAAAAGCGCACACAGACTCGCCCTCTCTCTGTTTTCAAAATCTTAAAAATGTTGGTTCTTTTGCATTTATTGATTATTATTTTTTTCTTTTTAATCTTTTAGTACCCCAACACTCCGCATACCTCTCCCTTTCCACTGCCCCTTTAGCCCCCTATCGTTCGCCCTGCTTGTTGTATAATGTATTTTAACATATGTTAGCGTGCTTGTTGGAAAACGAATAGTTTACCTGTCGGTATAGTTTTGCAGCTTGAAGACTTTCTGGATTCACTATGCTGTGCATTATTACGCGGTGTAGTGGTTGGGTCCGGAATCGTAGTCTTTTTTCTGTTTTTTTTTGTGTAGCCCAGGTGGGCGTCGACGCCCCACCATTTGCTGTCCTCCCGTGACGTCGGCGCGCTTCCTCCGGAAGCTCCCACCCTAGGGCGCCATCTTCGGATTCTTTTTTTTTTTTTTTTGTCTTGTGCTGTTAATCCTTTTACCCTTTTGAAGGTGTTTTCCATTTGTTAGTCCCATCTTCCTCCTGTCTCATCTTTCTGGCGGAGGCGGGTGGGTTCGCTAGTGAATCCAGAAAGTCTTCAAGCTGCAAAACTATACCGGCGGGTAAGAAACGAATAGTTTCTTACCTGTCGGTGTAGTTTTGCAGCTGGTAGACTTTCTGGATTCACTATGCTGTGCATTATTCCGCCATCTCGTGGTTGGGTCCGGATTCGTAGTCTTTTCTTTGTTTTTGTGTTATTTTTTTTGTTTTTTTTTGTTGGCCCAGGTGGGCGGCGACGCCCCACCATTTGGTGTCTTCGGTGACGCTCGTCGCGCTTCCGGCGGAAGCTCCCACCTTTGGTAGCCATCTTCGGATTCTTTTTTCTTTTCCTCTTACAGTTTTTTGTTGTCTATGTCTTTAACCTTTAATCCTTCAATTATTCTTTGATCCCTTTAACCTTGTATGTAGTTCAGTCGTACCCTTAACCTCCTATGTTATCTTCCTGGCGGAGGCGGGTGGGATCGCTAGTGAATCCAGAAAGTCTTCAAGCTGCAAAACTACACCGACAGGTAAGAAACTATTCGTTTTGCAGCGTGAATCTTTCTGGATTCACTATGCTGTGCATAGACTTAGTAGCGGTTTTGTTATTGCGGTGGTTGGGTGGAAGATGAGCATTGGTTGCTGAAAATGTGCTGTAAGACCTTCTGTCCTACTTGTGCCTCTTTGTTCATTTGGATATCAACACAGTAGTGTTTGGTGAACGTGTGCACGGAAGACCATGTTGCCGCTTGGCAAATGTCTTGTATAGGTGTGTTCGCTAGGAACGCAACCGTTGCTCCCTTTTCCTTGTTGAGTGAGCCTGGGCGGCTCCTTGTAACTCTTGTCCTGCCTGCTTGTGGCAGAGTTGTATTGCTTGTGCAATCCACCGTGCAATGGTATTTTTTGTTACTGGTCGTCCCAGGAAACTGCTTGCGAAGGAAACGAAGAGTTGTTTTGTTTTCCTGCATTCCTTCGTCCTTTCTATGTAGTGCATCACTGCCCTTCTGGCGTCTAGCGTGTGTAGCGCCTTTTCTGAGGGTGTTGAAGGTTTCTGGAAGAAACTTGGTATCTGTATTGTTTGATTGATATGGAACCGCGACACCACCTTTGGCAGGAAGTGTGGGTCCGTCCTCATGACAATTCTGTCCTTGTGTATTTGCAAGTAGGGCTCTTGTAGTGTGAGAGCCTGTAGTTCACTGACTCTTCGCAGTGACGTGATAGCCACTAAGAAAGCCGTTTTTAGTGTGAGCATGTGCAGTGTGATCTTGTGTATGGGTTCAAATGGTGATTTCATCAACTGTGTCAGTACAGTGTTGAGGTTCCAGCTTGGGGCTGGCATCCTTTTAGGGGGGCTATTCTTTTAGCCCCTTCCAGGAATCTTTTGACCACTTGGGAGGTGAAGAAGCTTTTCACCGCTTCTCCCCTGGTGTAGGCCACTATGGCTGCTAGGTGAACCCTTAGTGACGAGTAGCTCAGCCCGCTTTGTAGTAGGTGTGTTAAGTATCGCAGTACTGTTGATTCTTTTGTGACTTTTCGTTGCAGTCCCTCTGTAATGCACCATTGTGAGAACCTTTTCCACTTTGCAATGTAGCATTTTCTTGTAGTGGGTCTCCTTGCTTCTCTGAGTACTGCCATGGTGCTTGGAGGTAGTTTGAGGTGTGCGAATTCTAGGTCCTCAGGAGCCATGCTGCTAGGCTGAGGCTGTCTGGTTCTGGGTGGAGCACTTTTCCGTCTTGCATTGTGAGGAGGTCTTTCCTTCTGCTGAACCTGTGTGCTGGTTCCTGCGCCATTTCCATTATCTGTGAGAACCATGTTTGTCTGGCCCACTGAGGTGCCACCAGTATGAGTGTCATGCTGCTGCTCCTGCATTTGCTGAGTACTTTGTGTAACAGTGGTATCGGGGGAAAAGCGTAAGCAAATTCGTTCGACCAACTTATCCATAGGGCATTCCCTAGGGACCTTTGGTCCGGCTGTCTGGATGCGTAATGTTGGCATTTTGCATTCTGGGGAGTTGCAAAGAGGTCTATCCGTGGTGTTCCCCACTTTTGGAACAGTTGCTGCACCTCCTGTTGGTTCAGTTCCCATTCGTGGCATGCAGACGTCTGCCTGCTGAGTCGGTCTGCTTCTACATTGTCTATTCCTGGGAGGTGTATTGCTAGCAGGTCTATCCTTAGAGGGATGGCCCATCTCCAGATCTGTTGTGCCAGACTTGACAGCGGTGCTGATTGTGTCCCACCTTGCTTGTTGATGTAGAACATTGCAGTTGTGTTGTCTGTTTGTATCAGCACTCGCTGGCCGTAAAGCTGCTTTTGAAAGGCTTTTAAGGCTAGGAACACAGTTTTGAGTTCTAGGTAGTTGATGTGTTTCACTGCATCTTGTTGTGACCAGAGCCCCCTGACGCGGAGTCTGGTCATGTGCGCGCCCAGCCCTGCTGTGAGGCGTCTGTTGTGATGGTCACTGTTGGAGTTGGCTGTGTGAATGGCTTCCCTTGTAATATGTTCTCTTCTTTCCACCACGCTATTTCTTTCTGCACTGCGTGTGTGACAACCACTAGATCTTCCCAACTCCCTGTGGCTTGTGACCATTGCTGTTGTATCCATTCCTGGAACGGTCTCATGTGCAGTCTGATATGCGGGACAAGGTGGATGCATGATGCCATCATTCCCATTAGCCTGCTCACCGTCCTCACTGTCAGAACTTGCCCCTTGCGGTAATGACGTGTTTCCCTCAGGAGCGCTATACTTCTCTTGTCGCTGGGGAACACCTTGGACTGTGTGCTGTCTATTTGTGCCCCCAAGAATATCTTGATTTGTTGGGGTTCTGTTGACGATTTTTCCCAATGTATTGAGAAACCGAATGTGGACAGTGTTTCTATGACTTGTTTGATGTGTTTTTTGCAGAGTCTGTATGATCCTGCTTTTACCAGCCAGTTGTCGAGGTAGGGGTATACATGTATGCTCCTTCTCCGAAGGTGTGCTGCAGCTGCTGCTAGGCATTTCGTGAACACTCTTGGTGCGGACTTTAGTCCGAAGGCTAGCACTGTGAACTGGTAGTGATCGTGGCCTATCACGAATCTTAATAGCCGTTTGTGTTTGCGGTTGACGGGTATGTGCAGGTATGCATCTTTTAGGTCTAAGGTCGCCATGTAATCCCCTTCTTGGATTTGGGGTATTACTTCCTGAAGTGAAGTCATCTTGAATTTTTGAGTTTTTACGAACTTGTTCAGGAATCTGAGGTCCAGTATTGGTCTTAGTGTATCGTCTACCTTTGGCACTAGGAAGTACGTTGAGTATATTCCCTTGTTCCTTTCGTTGTTTGGAACTGGCTCTATTGCTCTTTTTGTAGCAGTTCCTCTGCTTCTAGGCGGAGGAGGGCTAGTTCTCTTGCGGGTATTGACCGATGTCTTGGTCTTCTCCCTGGCGGGTGTTTTTGGAGGTCTATGCAGTACCCGTGCTGTATGGTGTTTAGTATCCATTTGTCCGTGGTAATTTTCCTCCATTGTGTGAGAAATTTTCTTATTCTTCCTCCCACTGGTGTCGTATGCTCGGTGGTTATTTGCTGTGTGTTTCTGCTCTTTATCTTTTCCTTTTGCGGACTTCCCCTCAACCTTGGTGTTAACGGTGGGGGGCTTGTTCTGTGTGTGGAGTCACTTTGAGGCGGGCTGCTGGCCCCTCTTCGGGCCTGTCCCCGTCCGTACCCGCGCCCTCGAAAGGACCGTCCTCTGGGTTGGTACTGCCAATTCTGCTGCTGTTGTCCCTGCAGGTTTTGGCCCTGGTTGTTCCCTTGGTACCCTTGTTGTTGTGATTGGTGTGAAGTGGTAGGTGCATTGCCTCCTCTACCACTGGCTCGCCTTGAGGGGTTCCCTCTTCTCATTCCCCTGAACTGCAGCGCTCCCATGGACCTTGCAGTTTTGTTGTCCGTCTTTAGTTGTGTTAATTTGTTGTCAACTGTTGCTCCAAACAGTTTCTCACCGTCGAACGGTGTGTTGATGATGTTGCTCTGTACTTCTGGTTTGAAGCCGGAGATCCTGAGCCATGCGTGTCTCCTCTCAGTCATCCCTATCATCATTTGCCTGCTGGAGTTCTCTGCTGCGTCCAAGGCTGACTTTAGGCAAGTGTTCGCGATGGCCTTGCCTTCTTCCGCTAGGTAATTGGCCCTTTGTTGGTGTTTTTCTGGCAGGTGCTTAATGAGCTGGCTCATTTCTGCCCAATGCTGGTATGCATGCCTGCTGATGAGGGCGTTGGAGTTGGCGATACGCCAGTGTATGGCTGCGTTCCTCTCCACCTTACGTCCTGTGAGGTCTATTCTTTTGCTCTCCTTGTCTGGAGGTGGGCCTGTGTTGGTGGGCACACCGGCCCTCTTCCTGGCTGTTGCAGCGATAATGGAGTCTGCTGGTACAGACCCCTGTATGTATGCAGGATCTTTTGTGGAGTGCTTATACTTCTTTTCGCTCCTCGGGGTAACCGCCTTGCAGATTGCTGGTTCCCTGAAGGCCTCCCTTCCCTGGTCGAGAACGCCAGGTAACATGGGTAGAAATTGGCTCCTTGTCTGTTGGGGGAGCAGGGTTTCGAAGAGGAAACCTGCTTTTGTTTTTCCTCCTGCATTTCGACCCCATAAGTCTTTGCAGCCTTCTGCACGACCTCATTGTAGACTCCGATGTCGTCTGGCGGCGAAGGTCTCGAGGGGTAAGTGTCTACCCCTTCTTCTGGTGACTCTGTGTCGAGGTCTTGCCAGTCTAGGTCTTGTACTTCAGAGGACGCCGAGTCCCTGTAAGACAGCATCTCTTCTTCGCCTTCGGCCTCGAAGTAGTAGTATTCCTCGTCCTGGTCTTCGAGCTGTTCGGGTGTCCCCGGGGTCTCGACGACTTCGGCCTCGAACTCCTCGACTGCCTCGTGGGCTTGCTTCGACGGAATAGCGTATTGTTTCATCTTCTCGTCAAAGTCTTTTTTGCGTTGCAGGATGCTCGCCATCTCTGCCTCGAGCCTCCTCTTCTTTTTCGCCATCTCGTGGACCTTTTCGGCGTCGAGTGGTGCAGTGCCTCTCTTCGTGGTCGCGGTCGTCGAAACAGACGCCGGGCCTTCCTTTCTCGGTGTCGAGGTTTCCTTTTCGGGGACGACCTTCGACGCCTTCGTTTTTCGGAGGCTTTCGCCGATTGAGAGTCCTTGTCCAAGGATCCGCTCGGCTGTTTGTCCCTTGGTGCTGTTGCTTTCGCCGAGTGTTTCGGCGGCAACGCTCCCTTCGAGGACTTTGCTACACTTCTCAGAGTGTCGCTAGGGATTCTGGCTTCACTCTTTCGAGCGTCGCTTTGGTGTTTTGGGGTCGACGACTCCCTTACCTCCTTCGACGTTTTCTTTTCGATTTCGACGACAGCGCAGTCCTCTGGTCCCTCTGCGATGTTGTCCTCCTCTCCGCTCGAGAGACCCAGGTCTCGGAGAGATGGTGCTGGTCCCTGGCCCTGCATGCTGTAGTTCGCCCTTCTCTGTCTGTCTCTCACCCGGAGGGTCTTCGGGTGAACGCCGAGCACGCGTTGCAGTCTTCGCTGGCGTGGTCGAGCGGCAAGCAGAGGTTGCAGACTGGGTGCTGGTCTTTTTGGGCGTATTTGTGGTGGCAATTTCTGCAGAACTTGAACGGAGTCTTGTCCATAACCGCGCTTAGGGAGCCCCCTGTGAGCGCATTCTCTGTAGGCGTCGAGATTTCGGTCGTGGACCTTCTACCTCGTCGTCCTTCTTCTCCGGTACTAGTGTCGTCGTCCGGTGTCTCAGGAGTACATCTTCTGTGATGAAATTTCGACTTTGAGATTCTTCGTCCAAACTTTCTGGAACTTCTCGGCAACGATCCAGACCCCACGGCGGAAAAAAGAATCTGAAGATGGCTACCAAAGGTGGGAGCTTCCGCCGAAGCGCGACGACGTCACCGAAGACACCAAATGGTGGGCGTCGCCGCCCACCTGGGCCAACAAAAAACAAAAAAAAAAAACACAAAAACAAAGAAAAGACTACGAATCCGGACCCAACCACGAGATGGCGGAATAATGCACAGCATAGTGAATCCAGAAAGATTCACGCTGCAAAACTATTCGTTTTGCAGCGTGAATCTTTCTGGATTCACTATGCTGTGCATAGACTTTGTAGCGGTTTGCTATATTTGTGGCGGCTGGGTGGAAGATGAGCGTTGGTTGTTGAATATATGTTGAAGCACTTTTTGACCTACTTGTGCTTCTTTGTTCATCTGTATATCCACGCAGTAGTGCTTAGTGAACGTGTGCACTGAAGCCCATGTTGCCGCCAGGCAAATGTCTTGGATAGGTGTGTTTGCTAGGAAGGCTATTGTTGCTCCCTTTTTCCTGGTTGCCTGAGCTGCTCCCTGTAGCTCTTGGCCTGCCTGTTTGTGGCAGTATTGAATTGTTTGTGCGATCCATCGTGCGATGGTATTCTTACTCACTGGTCTGCCCAGGAAACTGCTTGCGAAGGACACAAAGAACTGCTTTGTCTTTCTACAATCCTTAGTCCTTTCGATGTAATGCATTACTGCTCTCCTGGCATCCAGAGTGTGCAGTGCCCTTTCAGCGCTGGTGGATGGTTTCTGGAAGAAACTGGGAATTTGTATTGTTTGGTTTATATGGAACCTGGACACCACCTTTGGCATGAAGTGTGGGTCCGTCCTCATTACCACCCTGTCATTGTGAATCTGAATGTAGGGTTCTTGTGGTATGAGTGCCTGCAACTCGCTCACCCTACGTAGCGAGGTAATCGCTACCAGAAAGGCCGTCTTTATTGTGAGCATATGTAGCGATGCCTTGTGGATGGGTTCGAACGGTGCTTTCATAAGCTGTGTTAGAACTACATTGAGGTTCCATGCAGGAGGTGGCATCCTCTTTGGCGGTGCTATTCTTTTGGCTCCTTCCAGGAATCTTTTTACTACTTGAGATGTAAAGAAGCTTTTCCCTGTTTCTCCTCTTGTATAGGCTACTATTGCTGCCAGGTGCACTCTTAGAGAAGTGCAGCTTAGGTTACTTTTTAGTAAGTGTGTTAAGTATTTTAGCACAGTTGATTCTTTAGTGATTCTCCTGTGGAGCTTTTTGTTGATGCACCATTCAGTGAATCTCTTCCATTTTGCTGCATAGCATTTCCGTGTGGTGGGTCTCCTCGCTTCTCGCAGCACTGCCAGCGTGCTTTGTGGAAGCTTGAGGTGAGCGAACTCTAAGTCCTCAGGAGCCACGCTGCTAGGCTGAGGCTTTCTGGTTCTGGATGGAGTACCCTTCCGTTTTGCAGCGAGAGCAGGTCTTTCCTTCTTGGGAACTTGTGTGGTGGTCCATGTGCCATCTCCACGATCTGCGAGAACCAGGACTGCCTGGCCCACTGTGGTGCTACCAGAATTAGCGTCATGTTGCTTGTTCTGCACTTGCTGAGCACTTTGTGTATCAGCGGTATCGGTGGAAAAGCGTAGGCAAATGTCTTTGACCAGCTCATTCATAGGGCATTTCCTTGGGATTGATGGCCTGGCTGCCTGGATGCGAAGTATTGGCATTTTGCATTCTGGTGTGTTGCAAACAGGTCTAGTTGTGGGGTCCCCCACTTCTTGAATAGTTTTTGTGTTTCCTGCGGGTTGAGCTCCCACTCGTGTGAGATTGACGTCGGTCTGCTCAGTCTGTCTGCTTCGACATTGTCCTTCCCTGGCAGATGTATTGCCAGGAGGTCCATTTGTAATGGAATTGCCCATTTCCATATCTGTTGTGCTAGATCTGAGAGCGCCACTGAGTGTGTTCCTCCCTGCTTGTTGATGTAGAACATCGTTGTGGTGTTGTCTGTTTGTACTAACACCCTTTGGCCGTACAGCTGTTTCTGGAACGCTTTTAGGGCAAGGAACACGGTCTTGAGTTCTAGGTAGTTGATGTGTTTGACGGCATCTGTTTGTGTCCATAACCCCCTTACTTTGAGCAGTTTCATGTGCGCTCCCCACCCTATTTCGGATGCGTCTGTTGTGATGGTCACTGTTGGAGTTGGTGGAGTGAATGGGTTTCCCCTTGTTATGTTGTCCCTGTTCCACCATGCTATCTCTTCCTGCACTGCGTGCGTTACAACCACTAGATCTTCCCAACTCCCTGTTGCCTGTGACCATTGCTGTTGCAGCCATTCCTGGAATGGTCTCATGTGTAGCCGAATATAGGGGACTAAATGTATGCAGGATGCCATCATGCCCATGAGCTTGCTCACTGTCCTCACTGTCAGACGTTGCCTTTTCAGGTAGCGGCGAGTCTCCTTCAGTAGTGCGAGGATCCTTTTCTCGCTGGGGAACACTCTTCCCTGAATGGTGTCGATTTTCGCACCCAGGAAGATCTTCACTTGTTCTGGTTCCAGCGATGACTTCTCTTTGTGTATGGAGAAACCTAGTTTTGTCAGCGTTTGTGTGACATGCTCAGCATGTAGTTTGCATTGGTTGTAGGAGTTCGCCTTTACCAACCAGTCGTCTAGGTAGGGGTATACGTGTATCCCCTGTCTTCGCAGATGTGCTGCTACGGCAGCTAGGCATTTGGTGAATACTCTTGGCGCTGATTTGAGGCCGAAAGCTAGGGCCGTGAACTGGTAGTGCGTCTTGCTGATGGTGAATCTGAGCAGATGCTTGTGTCCTTGGTTCATGGGGATGTGCAGGTAGGCATCCTTGAGGTCTATTGTGGACATAAAATCCCCGTGCCTTATCTGAGGTATGACCTCTTGTAAGGACGTCATCTTGAACTTTTGAGTTTTTATGTATTTGTTTAGGAACCGTAGGTCCAGTATGGGCCTTAACGTTTCGTCTACCTTTGGTACGAGGAAGTAGTTGGAGTACACTCCTGTGCCCTTTTCTCTGTACGGCACCCTTTCTATAGCCTGTTTGTGGAGGAGTTCTTGTGCTTCCTGCCACAATAGTGACAGCTCTTCTGTTGAATGTTTCTTGTTTGTTGGCCTCTTGTTTGGTGGCCTCTTTACGAGTTCTATGCAGTAGCCGAACTGTATGATGTTGAGTATCCACTTGTCGGTTATCTTCTCCCACTCCTGGGAGAAGTGTTTTAGTCTGCCTCCTACGGGCGTTGTATGATGGTAAATTTGTAAATGTTGTCCGTGTCTTTTGTTGTGCCGCGGCACTAGTGATGTTGGGAGTGCGGGCACGTTTTGTAGTGTGGAGTCACTTGGGGGCGGGTTGCTGACCGCCTCTTCGTGTATTGCCTCGTCCGTTTGGTCGGCTTCAAAAGGACTCGCCCCTCTGTTGGTTCCGCCAGCCTTGTTGCTGCTGACCCTGTTGCGCCTGGCTGCTTCCCTGAAATGTTTGCTGGAAGGCCTGGTGCGATGTTCCTGGCTGGTTCCCACCTCTGCCATTTGGTCTTCGTGAGGGGGTGCCTCTTCTCATACCCCTGAACTGTAGTGCTCCCATGGACCTTGCCGTCTCGTTATCTTTTTTGAGCTGCGTCAGCGTCTCATCCACGGGCGTGCCGAACAGCTTTTCCCCGTTGAAGGGCAACTTCAGGATGTTGTTTTGCACCTCTGGCTTGAACCCGGAGATCCTGAGCCAGGCATGTCTCCTCTCTGTCACCCCGATCATCATCAGCCTGCTTGATGTATCAGCTGCGTCTAGGGCCGACTTCAGGCAGGTGTTGGCCATGTTCTTCCCCTCTTCCACCAGGTGTGCCGCTCTCTGCTGTTGTTCGTGGGGAGCAGTTTGAGCAACTGCCCCACTTCTTCCCAGTGATGGTAGGCGTGCCTATTTCTAAGGGCATTGGAGTTGGCGATGCGCCAATGTATTGCCGCATTTCTTTCCATTTTCCTCCCTGTGAAGTCTATCCTCTTGCTCTCCTTGTCTGGGGGCGGACCGGAGTTTGTGGGAACGTTGGCCCTCTTCCTGGCTGTTGCTGTTATTATTGAATCAGCTGGCACAGATCCCTGGATATATGGTGGATCCTTTGAAGTGTGTTTATATTTTTCTCAGCTCTGGGGGTGACCGATCTGCAGGTAGATGGCTCCTTGAAAGCCTCCCTGCCTTGGTCTAGCACACTAGGGAGCATAGGAAGGAATTGGCTCCTAGTTTGTGTTGGTAGCAGTGTTTCCAGGAGAAAACAGGCTTTTGGTTTTTCCTCCTCCATTTCCACTTTTAGGCGGCAGCCGCGTTCCTGACGACCATGTTATAAACTCCTATGTCGTCCGGCGGCGAAGGCCTCGACGGATACGTTTCCACGGCCTCCTCCGGGTTTTCGGCGTCGAGATCCTGCCATTCCAGGTCTTGAGCCTCCGAGGGTGTCGAGCCGAAGTGCGTTTGCTGGTCGTCATCACCCTCCATATAATAGTACAGGGCCTCTTCGTCCTGTTGTTCCGATTGTTTGGGAGTTTTCGGCGGCTCGATGGTGTCGAACTCCTCTTGCGTTTCCGCTTCGACGACTGTCGAGGGCTTCGAAGGGATGGTGTATCTACTCATCCGGTCGTCGAAGTCCTTCTTCCTTTGGATGATACTGGCCATTTCGGCCTCGAGCCTTTTCTTCTTCCTCTCCATTTGCGCCGTTTGATCGGCGTCAAGAGTTTTGGCAGTTCTCTTCGACGTTGTAGTTGACGTCGAAGGTGCCTTCTGCTCTTTTCCCTTCGGCGTAGAGTGCGGCTTCTCGGAACCGTGCTTCGACGACCTGGGTGTGTCAAGAGCTTTCGCCGACCGGGAGTCCTTTTCAAAGGATCCGCTGGGCTGTTTGTCCGTGGACACAGCTTCGGTCGTCGAGTGCTTCGACGCCGGTGCTCCTTTCGAGGACTTTGGCTCGGATTTTCGAGAGTCTGTCGGGGTTTTTTGGGTCGACGTGTCTCTTACCTCCTTCCTGGAAGTGTTATCGGTCTCTACGACCGTGCAGTCCTCTGGTCCCTCGGCGATGTTGTCCTCTTCCCCACTGGAGAGGCCCAGGTCCCGCAGCGACGGAGGTGGCCCTTGGCCCTGCATGCTGTAGTTTGCTCTCCTCTGTCTGTCCTTCACCCTGAGGGTCTTGGTGGCGAATGCTGCACAGGCGTTGCAGTCGCCGCTTTGATGGTCGATCGGTAGGCAGAGGTTGCAGACTGGATGCTGGTCTTTCTGCGCGAACTTGTGGTGGCAGTTACGACAGAACTTGAATGGTGTCTTGTCCATTCCCACGCTCAGGGAGCCCCCTGTGTGCGCATTCCCCGTTGGACGTCGAAGTTTTCTCTACCTCTCGCCCGCTTCGTCGTCCCGGTAGTATGTTCTTTGTCTTGTGATGAAGATCTCCAATTTTTCTCGGTTCTTTCTGCTTTCTCTTACTTCTTCTCTCCTTTTTCAACTCTGGAGCTCCTCACGACGATCCAGACCACCGGCGGAAAAAAGAATCTGAAGATGGCGCCCTAGGGTGGGAGCTTCCGGAGGAAGCACGCGGGCGTCACGGGAGGACACCAAATGGTGGGGCGTCGACGCCCACCTGGGCTACGCAAAAAAAAAAAGAAAGAAAAAAGACTACGATTCCGGACCCAACCACTACACCGCGGAATAATGCACAGCATAGTGAATCCAGAAAGATTCACGCTGCAAAATCTGCAGTTCACACCGCCACAGACCTTACTAAAAAAGCTACGCCCCTAGGTGAAAGTCGGAAACTACTAGGGCTGGGCGAAGCACAACACAATGTTAGCATGTGGCAGTGCAGTGTGAGGAGTGACATACCGCTTCACTTCAAGAACACTTATACTGTTAACAGCATTGTCCATTGTTTCTCTCTCTATAGCAAGTAACCCTTTCCATTTTCAGTATGCATTCCATCTAGAAATAGCCTCTGCAGTGGTGTATATTTTATTTTTGAATATTCCTCTCAGTGCGAATGTCGAAGTTCCCAATACGAATGAATTTCTTTTTGAACGGGATCACATTTTTGTACCCAGACCACACTTGGCATAGCTAAAGTTCGTGTTTCTGTCTGCCCTCTGTCACGTGCTCCTCTATACATGTGTGGCACTTAACTGAGAGTGGAGTAAGAATATAAGATAACGTGGCTTTTGTTTTGGGCCAAATTTCTCCTGCATTGTCCTTCATTTTTAAATGTAATTTCTTGTGGAATCGGTGCTGGTCGCCACATGCTGGAGTTCCACAAAGTCCACTATTCACCTGGCAGGGTTTCCTAGGCGAGACCACCCTGTCTCCTTTTGGCCCCGCCCACCCGGACTGGATCTTTTACTTGCGGCATTATACATCGATAAAAGACATTGTCATTAACAACGCCATTTACAACGCCAATAGCTCTAACTTAAGCAATTGCGAGACCTATTGCATTTCCAATGCTTGTTTTTATTTGCAGCGCGGTCGCTTTATTCTTAATGAGGGGTCAGCATACCCGCGATGTTGTAGTGAGGGCTGGAGTGAAGCAGGGCTGCTGAGCCCCCGAGCCCAGGGGTGTGTGTTTGGGTGGGGGGGGGCACACTTTGGACCCGGGTCCAGAGAGCACCTACGCTTCCCATGGCTTGCATGCTTGTTTCCTCGCTTCAACCGCCTCCCTCCCCCAGCACACATGTAGGGCCGGCAAGGCAGCCGAACTGCAAAAATTGCAGTGCATTTCGTTTGTTTTGTACTCTGCACGCAAAAGTGTTTTTTTTTATGCAATAGGTCTCGCATTTGCGACAGTTTGAGCTATTGGCATTGTAAATGACAATGCCTTTTATTTGTGTGTTGGTTTTGAAAACAGATAAATAAAAGGCATCGTCATTTACAATGCCAATAGCTTAAACTCTCGCAAATGCGAAACCTATTGCATTGCAAATGCTTGTTACGGTTGGGATCTGCAAAGAGGGCAACAAACCTCACACGGATGCCTCAGGTCAAGGCTGATGATCGGTTGCGTTAAGAATGTGACTCAATGACCGAGATGGAGCTCTGGCGGGTCAAAGGGAAAAGCTTCTCACCCCTTGTAACAATAGTTGCTGGGGTCCCGAGACATGGGGTTACGCAGTCCTATCCTGTGGATTAGAGTGGCACCATAATACTACTGCGCTCCTCTTTACAGCCCTTGACTTCCTCCAGGTGGCTTGGTCAAGGCTTACTGTAGGAGAGGGAGGCGATCTGAGACCCACAATACAAAGCACAATATAGAACACCAGTTCATGTAAATTTCTCGCAATGGACTTAAATATGAGAAAGATAAACTTACCTTCGGTAACCTCTTTTCTGGTAGAGACTATCTAGCCCCAGATTCTTCACCTTGTGAATATTCCCACGTGCTACACTGGATCTGGAAACGTTCGTAACAATTCCCTCAAACAATGACAAGTGGCAATGTGCGGCTCTGCATTGAGTCCATCCTACTTGCACATGGGGCCACTATACAGGACTTATGCATACCTACGTGTGCGGGAATCAGTTTCTTTATAATCTCCGTCTGCGCCGACAGACGTGGAGCCATTAAAATCAGTTCATGGCAGTGGCCAGATTTTAGGTTGGAATCTTATTAATGGACTATATGATTCCATTCCACAGAATGGGGGGGAGGGAGGGTTGGTGTGGAATCTGCAGTTAGACAGAGTCTCTACCAGAAAAGGTGCTACTGAAGGTAAGTAACTTTTTCTTCTGATCGAGACTTCTAACCACAAATTCCTCATCTTGCAAATAGATACCAGAGCAGTACGTTGTCAGGTCCCGGGCAGTGGAATTGCTCAGACCAGGAAATCTTGCAGGACAGATTGGGCCAAGTGCCCGTCCCACCACATCGGGCTATCCAGGCAGTAATGCTTTGTGAACGTGATAAGGAATCCCACGTAGCACGCACATGTAGCTGCCTGGCAGATGTCCATGACTGGCACACCACGCACTAGTGCAGTGGTAGCAGCGTTCATTCTGAAGGAATGCGCGTGCAAGCCTTCTAGGGGCTGCTTCTTGGCTAGGCCAAAGCAGATCTTAAATAACAAATTACTTACCTTTGGCAAGGCTCTTTATGACGGAGACTATCTAGCTGCAGATTCCTCACCTTTTGAATATGCTCCAGGTGTCAGACTGGATCCAGAAACTTTTCAGTAGTACCTCGACACAGGATCAGGTGACACTGTGCGTCCGCGCTGACGCAGTTCTACTCTGGAAATGATGTGTGGGGCCAATATAGAGGCCACCGCTGCACGCCGATGTCAGTTGCTTTCAGTTATGTCCGCGACTCCAGACGCAGAGCCCCAAGAGCAAATTGAATGTGAGCAGAGTGCTAGACTTGGGACATTATTAATGCCTAGATTGCAATCACAGAACAGGGAGGATAGGAGGGTTGCTGAGGAATCAGAAGCTAGATTGAGTCACTACCAGAAAGAGCGTTACCGAAGGTAAATAACTTGCTCTTCTGACTGAGACTTCTAGTCGCAGATTCCTTGCCGTACCTATTAAAGGTGGATCTGTGAATGGACTCAAAACAGAAAGTCCTGCAGGACCAAGCAGGCAAAATACCCTTCCTACCGAGCTATTTGTCCGGACAATAGTGCTTCTTGAACATATGGAGGGATGTGCAAGTAGCTGTCTGGCATATGTCTAGGACAGGGACGCCGCAGGTTTGGCCCTGGTAAAATAAGCATGCATTCCTTTCGAAGGCTGCCCTTTAGCCAATGTATAGCAGTCTTAAGCAGAGCATGATTCAGCGGGAGATCGTTCTCTTCTGCATCCCTTTGCCATTTTTCGAACCAGCAAACCCCACGAAGAGCTGATCATCCACCTGGTTTTCTTTGGTACATATTATGTAGAAGTTCAGCGCTCTCTTGAAGTCCAAACAATGGAGTCTCTCATCCTCCTTAGAGGGGTAAGGGGGATCGGAGAACAGCGACAGGGTGATGGTTTGCCCCATGAGAGACAGTGTAGCAACGTTTGGCAAAAAAGATGCTGTTTGTCTGAGAAGAGGACGGTATATGGTGGATTAACACAAAGAGCCTAAAGCTCACTGACATGCCGTGCCAAGGTGATGGCAATGTGGAACAAGGTCATGATAGCAAGTAGCCGTAAGGGGCAACTGTGAAGTGGTTCCAATGGAATGCACATCAATTAAGGGAGGGCCAGCTTAAGGCATCACAAAAGGAGAAGGGGGAAACATATGTTCAAGCCCTTTCAAAAATTACACAACTGGTGACTTAAACAAGGAGGGCTGATCTAGCAACCTCAGAAAGGCCGAAAGAAAATCTTTAAACGTACCCAAAGCAAAACCTTGCCCAGCAAAAGACAAAACAAACCAGAGGATGCTATATAATTTGGCCTGGAAGGGATCAATCTGGCCTGTGTCACACCAAACCACAAATTTGTCTCAATTTAACATATACAGTTTTCGCAGAGGGACGCCTGGCTGCCAAGATTACATGAACCACCTCTGGAGGAATGTCGAAAGCTTGGGGGCAGAACCCTGTCTTGTTGCTCTGACAGCAGGTCCTCCTGGAGGGCAGCCTAATCGGAGGGCAGATGCTTGAGCCCAGGAGTTCCTAATACCAAACTCTCCATGCCCAATCTGGAGCCACCATGATGACTTGGGCCTGGTCGTTCCTGATCTTGAGAACTTGGTGCAGGAGTGGTATTGACAAAGGCATACAGGAGTCCGGAGGTCTGCGCGAAGCGGAACACGACTCCAAGCAAGCGACCCCTTGGAAACTCCAACACGCAGAAGTGTGGAAAAAGCACGTTCACTGCAGTGGCGAACAGATCTAGCCAAGGTCCTCCCCTCTCACCACCTCTGGGTATAACTGTCACTCGTGATCCTCTAGTGAGATCATCCACCCTGGCATTCAAAGAGCCTTCTAGGTGGTTTCACCACTAGGAAAATTCCTTGGTGGTCCAGCCATTTCCAGAGGCGCAAGACCTCCTGGCACAGGGTTTGAGACCCTACCCCGCCCTGTTTGTTGCAGTACCACATGTGATTGTGTTGTCTATGAGCACCAGAACCAGCCTCTCTTTAATGGATGGAAGGAAGGCTTTCAGTGCCAAACAGAAGGCCCTCAGCTCCAAGAGGCTGATACGGAGCCGGAAATCTGCCGATCAGATGCCTCTGATGCCACCTCTACGAGGTGGCCGCCCAGCCCAGAAAAGATGCAGCGGTCCCCACAGCTAACTCTGGGTGTGTGGGGGGCGGGAGGGGGGGGGGAGAGCAAGAAGTTTGCTATAGGCTTAATCGCAGTCCAGCAACCACCACTTGAGATCCTTTGCAGTCTCCTCTGAAATCTGAATGTGGTCGGAGAAGTCCCCTTGATGTTGGGCCCACTGAGACTTCAGTTCCTACTGCGGGGCCCGCATATGCCACTTGGCATGCTCAACCAGCAGGATGCTGGAGGCCATCAGTCCCAGCAGCCTCCAAATCGACCTCACTGAATTCCAGTACCCAAGGCTGAAAGATCGGGATCATAGCTTGAATGTCATGAAGTCTCTTTACCGAGGCAAAGGCACACAACCTAACCGTGTCTAGAATGGCTCTGACGAAGGGAAGCATTTGCGAAGGAGTCAGGTGTGACTTTGGCATGTTGATGGTGAAACCAGAAGATGACAGGAGGTTCCCTGCAGTCCGGAGGTGGCTTACGACTGCCTGGGGTGAGCCCGCCTTCAACAGCCAGTTGTTGAGGTAGGGGACGACCAGCAACCTGACCTCCGAAGATGTGCTACCACCACCGCCATCGATATTGTGAACATCCGAGGGGCACTGGTGCGACCAAAAGGAAACACAGTAACCAGAAAAAGCCCCTGCCTCCCCACATAATGCCGGTTGGCAAGCAGGACGAGTATATGAAAACAGGCATCCTGCAGGTCCAACACCACCATCCATTCTCCAGGGTTGAGGGCAGAAAAGCCATGGCCAATGTGAGCTTTCTGAATTTCGCCTTCTAGAGGAAGGGATTGTTCGGGTGCAGGTCTAAAATAAGCTGCAGCCTCCATCGTTCTTGGACAACAGAAAGGTGCAGGAAGAACAATTTCTTGGGACCCTCCAATGATGTCTTTAATGCGGGAAGAGCATCTTCCTGCTGCTGCCATCCAGTGTTCACAGGTACTCTGTGCTGGTGGTAACCCTAAGACTAGTTTGTGGTGGTTCAGGTCGATCTGTCATTACCTTTTCTGGACAGCCATTGAAAAGGTGGATGTTGGTCATGAACAGAAAAGGGAGAGGGTGAGGTCTCACCATGCCAGAGAAGTGGTATCTGCTAGCTACCATCACCCACCAACCAGGTGCAACCAGTTGCATTTGCTAGAAAGAGGACTGCTGATGCATACTGTAGGAAGCTGGCTGTTATATGGTGGACCAAAAAGAGGTACACTGTGTAGAGAGTCCAGGCAAACCCCACACCCAGATGCTCCCTTTTTGTGATAGTGTGGGTGAGCAGTGAGGCATATCAGAGGGTGATGCTAAGCATTTATTACATGCACACAGACGCACTAAGTGAGGCCACACTCAAAGAACTCTGACACCAATTTATGAAAATAACACACATTTTTTTTTATAAATATCGATACCAAGATCATCGGATAAGTACTTTGGGATGTAAATTTTAACAGTTTTCAGAACTGGACACTTTTATTGAGGAAAAACATGTATTGCATTCAGGCACATATCAGTGACTTATGGGACTGGGGAAACACGTCCCTTATGGGACTGGGGCCACACCAACAGTTCACCTCTGGAGGCTCTGGGGTGCCCGGGTGCAGAGGTGTATTACTGCATCGGGTGTCCCATTCACTTCAATGGGAGAATGGTCCGGTTACAAAGAGGCTGCAAGCAGGGACTGGGGTACAAGTCCGGGGGAACCCATAGGGGGACTTTACCCTTCAGATAGTCTGGCACTTAGGGACAGCATTGGTCCACTTCTCCTCAGACTATGGGGCTCAGGTGCCGTGGTATCTTTTGGCATCCGGATTTTGTTCTGGAGTCACTCGCGGTTAGAGGGGGCCTGCAGAAAGAAGCTGCAGGCGGTGACTGGAAGTCCAGTTTGTTAAAACCTAAGCATGGGCTGGCTCTTGTGGGTCTGGGGACTCCGTTGATACCATCACCTCCCATGACTCGAGCTCTGGGGCACAGGTTCATAGGTGCTTTGAAGCGTCGGTTGGCGGAGGTCACAGACTCACATCTTGGTCTTTGTTTCTGCTGCAGAGGGGCAAACAGGACAGCTGGGCCACTCTCGATGTAGGTCTCACTGTCCCTGAAGTTCCTCGACGTGCAGGTCGGCCTTCCTCTACGCTGGTGTCTGGTCTGGGCACAAAAAGCCTTGGCTGCTGCAAGGGGTCCATTACCCCAGAATTTGGTACAGTGCGGCTCCAGTTGGTCCTGGCGTCCACATGCTTGTAGGGAGGACGACTGACCTTTAGGAGCACGGCTACCTTTTCCTGGGTGGCTGCTGCGTCTGTAGATTCTGTAGGCGGCAGGTTGGAGTGCCGGGTTGTAGGAAGCTGGTTCTTTATGTGATATTTCAAAATGAGATATATTGTGTTGACAGTCCAGGGGTTTCCTTATGAGTGGACAGGGGCTTGCTGTGCAGTTCCAAGGTGCTCTGTTAGAGGGCAGTGTGGTTGAGCAGCTTTAGGCTTATCCCACAGGAGTGCAAGACATCTGAAGATACACAGAATGATCAATAGATGGCACTCACGGCTCAAGGAGATCCACACTAATTTATAAAAATAGCAAGTATCTTTATACTTCCGGCCCATCTCCCTGCTTCCATTCCCAGCTAAGGTCATCGAGAAGATCGTCAACAGACAGCTCACCCGCTACCTCGAAGATAACAGCATCCTGGACCCCTCCCAGTCAGGATTCCGCAGCAACCACAGCACCGAGACCGCCCTCATCGCCGCCACAGACGACATCAGGATCCTGCTGGACAACGGCGAGACGGCGGCCCTCATCCTCCTGGACCTCTCCGCTGCCTTCGACACTGTTTGCCACCGCACACTACGCACACGCCTCCACGACGCAGGGATCCGAGACAAGGCCCTGGATTGGACCACCTCCTTCCTTTCCGGCAGAACCCAGAGCATCCGCCTCCCCCCATTCCGATCCGAAGCCTCCGAGATCATCTGCGGCGTACCCCAGGGATCTTCCCTCAGCCCGACACTGTTCCACATCTACATGGCTCCACTCGCACGCATCGCCCGACAGCACGACCTCAACATAATCTCCTACGCCGACGACACTCAACTGATCCTCTCCCTCACCAAGGACCCCCTCACCGTCAAATCCAACCTCCACGAAGGAATGAAAGCCGTCGCCGACTGGATGAAGTGCAGCCGACTTAAGCTGAACACAGACAAGACGGAGATCCTCATCCTCGGCTCCAACCCATCAGCCTGGGACGACTCCTGGTGGCCCTCGTCACTAGGGGCACCGCCGACACCAACCGACCACGCACGCAACCTGGGAGTCATCCTCGACTCAACGCTCACCATGACCAAGAAAGTCAACACAGTCTCCTCCTCCTGCTTCAACACCCTGCGCATGCTCCGCAAGATCTACAGGTGGATCCCGACAGACACGAGAAGAACAGTCACCCAGGCACTCGTCAGCAGCAGACTCGACTACGGAAACGCCCTCTACGCAGGAGCCCCGACCAAGCTCATCAAACGACTGCAAAGAATCCAAAACGCCTCTGCACGCCTGATCCTTGACATTCCACGCCACAGCCACATCACCCCCCACCTGAAAAACCTACACTGGCTCCCCGTCAACAAGAGAATCTCCTTCAAACTCCTGATCCACGCACACAAGGCACTCCACAAAACCGGCCCAGCCTACCTCAACAGTCGACTCTCCTTCTACGTTCCCAACCGTCAACTCCGCTCCGCCGACCTCTCCCTGGCCACCATCCCGCGCATCCGGAGAACCACCACCGGAGGAAGATCCTTCTCTCACCGCGCCGCCAAGATCTGGAACACCCTTCCCCTCAACCTACGACAGACCCAAGACCTGCTGACCTTCAGGAGACTACTCAAGACCTGGCTATTCGACCAGTAGCAGCAACACCCCCCCTCCTCTCCCTCAGCGCCTTGAGACCCTCGCGGGTAAGTAGTGCGCTTGACAAATCTTGTGATTGATTGATTGATTGATTGATTGATTGATATATGCTACAGCATCAGAATCAATTCATTCGGGTAAGTAGGTTTTTAAACAAATTCTTGTCAGCTCAAAACAAAAAGTCGACACTTTAGTGCAATATTTGATGGTTGCAATGTTAACTTATGGAAGGAAAAACATTCAGTTTACCAGTCCTCTGCAGCAAATTACGGGACCAGTCTCCTGGATTAGAGGGGAGTAAGTGCGAGGTCGAAGGCAGCACCACCAAGTCACCTCCAGTGGCACTAGAGCGGCCGGGTGCTGGGGTGCAAACAACTTCCGATCCCCATTGGATTGCATTGTGCTCCTGACTGGTCATCAAGAGGCTTAGAGGTCAGTCCAGGGAAACCAACAAGTGGCTTCGGGTCTTGCGATGCTTGGGGGACACCTTTGATCCGCTTCTCCATGGGCCAGGGTGGCCGGGTGCAGATGTGGTTAGCAGTGTCAGATTCTCGTCGCCGGCAGCGGTCGTGGTAGAGGGGGCCTGCACACAGAGGCAGTTGGCTACGTCGGAGGGTCCACAGTGGGCAAACCCAAGGTGGGCTTTGTCTCTGCAGTGGCAGGAGACCACGCTGACACCAGTGGCCCACTTCGGTTCAGCCTCGGGAGCACAAGGGCAGTGGTTCTTTGAAGCGTCGGGTGACCATCACCGCCAGCGGCCCGGAATCTTCAGCCAGCGGTCCGAAGTCCTCACGGTTTCTTAGGGTGCCCGCAGGATGCAGGGAAGCAGCTCCGCCGCTCCACAGGATGTCTTGAGTCTCTGTTGAATGCAGGCAGTCCTCCCAGGCTGCGGAGCTCCAACAGCTGCAGGACGAGACGTCTTTGGCGCAGGGGCGACAGCAGACAGACCGGCAGGGTTTGTGCTAAGTTAGTTGCTCTTCTGTCATCTTCGCTGCTCCTTATTGTCCTTCTTTGTAGGTCGATCAGGATCTGCTTCTCTGTTTCCAGGAGCTTCCCTAAATACTGAATCTAGGGGAGTTAGAGGATTGTAGGGTAGTAGCCAATGGGCTACCTACCCCTGGGGTCACTACGCCCCTATATGACCACTTCCTGTGGGAAGTGGGCATAACCCCGCCCCAGAATTCCTAAGTGTGCAAACACAAAGATGAGCACTTCTGAAAAGTTGTGCCCACATTAGGTTAGGCCACTTTAGGGGTGGTACTAGCCTGGGGTGGGCATGCCTATCTGATAAGCTACTTATCCCCGTCTGTCCAGGTGTCAAAGGGCTCTGGACAAAGGGGGTCGCGGCCTCCTCTCCTGTGAGGGGAGCCAGATTCGCATTTCAAAGGCGTGAGCTTCTGTGAAGCTCAAAGGCCCAAGGAGGCTAATCAGCAGGTCCTCCTGTGGGAGGGGTATAAACACCCTTTCCCAGACATGCTTTGTTCCTGGCCTCCTGAGAGCAAAAGGCTCAGACCCTAGGAGGTCAGAAACTTGTCTCGAGGGGCAGGCTGGCAGGAACTAGACAGCCAACACACCAGAGGCTGGTAGGTTTTCAGGGGGCACCTCTAAGGTGCCCTCTGGGAGCTTGTATTAAGAAATCCATCACTGGAATCAGTTGGGTTTAATAATATGAGATGTTTGATACCAAACATCCCTGTTTTCAGTGAAGCCATCATGTAGCTGGGGAACTCGGTTTCATAAGTGTCGAGCACATGTTCTAAAACGGCTTCCCTGTTCACTTACAGAAATGGAACTGACCAGCACAGGGGCATATATGCTCATGCAGGTAAGCCCTAATATGTAATATAAAATTTAGCGGTCGGTGAAGTCCAGGTTGGAATTTGTGCTTTATTTCAAGATCATACATTTGAGAGATTGTTTGCTAGATAAAGGATGCTATCATGAGTGATAGATGGTGCAGGGCGTGTGCCTGATGAGGTATGGTGGTGAGTTGTGATGGGTGAGAGATGTTATGTTATTGGCATTTATAGCGCGCACGGCTACTCAAGTGTGTCCCGGCGCGATACCTTAAATCGGAGCTGAGGGTCAACGGATAATTAAATAAAAAGCAGAGTTTTCAGCCGTTTCCTGAAAAGCTTTGGATCCTGGATACTGCGAAGGTCTAGGGGAAGTGAGTTCCAGGCCACCGCTGCCTTGTAAGCCAGGGAGCTACCACCCATTCTCGTAAGGCGGAAGCGTGGAATAACTGCCAGGAGCTGCGCCGCTGAGCGCAGCTGTCTCATGGGCACATAAAACTTGAACCGTTTCCTAATGTATACCGGGCCAGATCGGTACAGGGCTGCACGCGCCAGGGTAAGGGCTTTAAATTTAACCCTTTCAGCCACGGGAAGCCAGTGAAGATCGTGCAGATGTTGCTTTATGCTAGATCTTCCTGGAATGTTAAGTAAAGACCTTGCCGCAGCGTTCTGTACTACCTGCAGTTTCCTCAGCTGGTACCCAGGTAGGCCAATGTACAGGGCATTCGCGTAATCAATGCGCGAAAGGATCAGGGCGCGGGTAACCATTTCCTTGGCGGTCCTAGGTAGGAGGGGGAGAAATTTCCTAAGTGATTTGAGGGTGCCAAAGCATTGCCCCGCTAGCTTCATGATCTATGTGGTGAACCAGAGATCTTCATTGAACCAGATCCCGAGGTTTTTGGCAGGCTGACCCACGGAGTTGGGCAGTGGATAGTCAGCCGGCCAGAGTGATTCCCGAAACTGAGAAGGAAAAGTCCCATACAAGAGGATTTCTGACTTGTCCTCATTGCACTTAAGCTGTGCAGAGCGGAGTCACTGAAAAACGGCCGTAAGGCAAGCTCTAACTCCAGCAGGGGATGAATCATTTTTACTCCATGTAAAGAGGAGCTGGGTATCGTCAGCATATGCAATGATCTTAGCGCCCAGCTCCTCCGCCAAATAGATCAGCGGGGTGACGTATATATTAAAAAGGAGGGGACTCAAGGTAGATCCCTGCGGCACTCCTGTAGTCACATTTTGTGGAGCAGAAGAAGACGGGGCAGCCAAACCTGCTGCGATCTGTCTTCCAGGAATGATTTAAGCCAGTTCCAAGCAGATCCAGTGATACCGATATCCGAGAGACGGGCAAATAGCAAGGAGTGAGGCACGGTATCAAAGGCCGCAGAAAGATCTAACAAAATCATAGCCGCTCTGCTACCAGCGTTCAGACACTCTCTAATTGCTTCAGAGATTTCAACAAGGGCCGTCTCTGTACTATAATTGGCTCTGAACCCCGATTGAGCTGGATGGAGCAGGCCAAAACCTTCAACAAAGTTGGTAAACTGTTTAACAGCTTTCTCAGACTTTCGCCACGGCCGGAAGAAGAGAGATAGGGCGGTAGCTAGCTGGAATAGAAGGATCCAGAGAAGGCTTTTTTAACAGAGGCAAAAGTTTGGCCTGCTTCCAATCTAGAGGAACAGTAGCGGTCTGTAGGGACATATTGATCAAAGTATTGACCTCTGGATTAATTACCTCAGCAACTGAGGCTAACAGCCTGGCCAGACATGGATCCGACGGGGAGCCAGATTTCAGAGATTTGAGGATTATCAGGAAGTCTTGCGGGGCAATATGTAAAAAGGCCGTCAGGGAGGGTGATATGGAGGAGCTAGACGTAGGAACTTTGAGGGAGGAATTCCCTGCTAGAACGATGGTGCTAATCCTAAAATTCACCTGGATCGCCTGAATCTTATCAATGAAGAAACTAGACAGTTTCTCACACCAGGCGGCCGAGGTAGGAAGAGTAATAATCTCAGCACTAGGGGCCAAGACGCTCTGCATGATAGAGAAGATTTCTTTAGCGTTGTTTTTAGAAAGAGCGATCCGCTCGGCATAGTACAGGCTCTTAGCTTGCAGTATATGGCTGCATAATATAATTTCTGCGCTTTCCTTAATGTCGCTTTGGCTAATGGACAATATGTCAGTCTCCAACACCGTTCTAATTTTTTGCAGTGATGTTTCTGCATTTTGAGCTCATCGGAAAATGATGGTTTTGAGGGGGAGTCTCTGGATCGCCTAAAAGGTGAGGGGGGAGAAAGATGCTCAACCGCCAGTGCGATCCAACTAGTAAAACTCTCCAGGGCTCCTCCCAGATCCTTGGAAAAGGCTGGTCGAGTCTCTGCCAGGACCAGGCTAAAGGCGGCAGGATCAATTTTGTGAGAATGTCTGCCTTGACAAGGCCGGTTCAAAGGATAAAAATTCTCCATGGTCCACGAAAAATGGACCACACAGTGATCAGTCCAGGCTACTTGGAGGGGCACTTTGACAAAAATGGGGAAGTTTGAGCATATCGGGTCCAGTATGTGTCCTCTGCGATGCGTAGGAAAACTGACCCATTGAGAGAGCTGGGCGAGATTCAGAGAGTCGAAGAACTCCCGAGTTTCCCCGGCCTCCGCACAGTCCAGATGAATGTTAAGATCCCCAAGAAATAAATAATGGGAGAAGCGAAGGGCACGGGGAATAATGACCTCGTCCAGGGCTTTAAGAAAAGCTCCTGCGGGACCAGGGGGTATATAGACCAATGTTCCGCCCAGCGTGAAATGTGGTGAAATGGTAATGAAGAAATCCAATGCCTCCCCATCTCCAATACTCAGGGTCTCTCCACGGTGGAAGGACTACTTATCCGTTAACACCACCGCTATGCCTCCACCTCTTCCAGTTTTGCCATCGGCCCGGGACACTTTATACCCCCCAGGAATGGCCAGTTCAATAACTGGGTTAGAAAACTCATTAAGCCAAGTCTCCGGTATAAATAATAGGTCAAGAGACTCATCCGAGATGAGATCGAAGATATCCTGAGAGTGCCGGGCTATTGAGCGAGCATTGATCAAGGCTGCCAGGATACATTGCCCCTTCAAGTTTTTCAGAGGGAAGGTAACTGGTGAGGAGGCATCTGCAAGTCTAGGGCACAGGAAAAAGTTACAGTTCTCACAAACCGTGAATAAATTATCCAAAACCTCCCAAGAACTAGAGCACTTACAGCATTGGGAACGAAGCAGAAGCAGCTCGGCACGACTGTAGGACTGAGGAAAGGCTCGGGTCTGGGAAGCGGAACGGGCAGAATGGCTGGCACAGGATGCTGACGGGCGCAGACGGGCTTGCCTTAGGCACGCCTTTGCGTTTGCGCAGCGCACATATTTGTAGTCACGCCACCTAAACAACTACAGCATGCACTGTCTAAGATGGCGTCTCTAGTTGTCCACCCCGGAATATAGCAGGAAGGAGAATGGAGGTGTGCCCCTTCCCAAAGTGCAGAGTGCAGGTAGGTGCGAGCAAGAGCACAAATTCAATGTGACAGTTTAAAAAGTTAAAATAAATCCAATTTCAACATTTAGCATAAAAGCGGTAATAAAATGCGGTGAGCGCTGTGTAACGATCCATGACACTCAAACCCTCTAAGGTGTTGGTGGCAGGGTGCACAGGATATTGGTTTACGATGGGTGAGAGATGTGCCCTTAGTGGGGATCATGGCTGCAGGATGAGTGACATGCAGAATTTCTGGGTAGTGAGAGACAAGGATGAGTCATAGCAGCAAGGAGCAGAAAGAGAGATGATGACATAGTAAAAGATGGTGACTGGGTGAGGAGACAGTGTGGCAGGGTTCGTGGGGATGGTCACTCACCTGTGCGCTTGAACTGCCGAGTCCACATGCACTTCCCGGACGCGGTGCACTTGGGGCAGTCTGAAGCCTCACACGAGATCTCAGAGCAGTTGCTGGCCACAAAGATCTCGCGCTGGTTGATGCGACAGTCATTCTCAGAGGTACAGCTCCCCTCGCTGCCAATGCAGGCTCCCTCTGGGCAGTTTGTGCACCATTTACAATGAGATGCTCCCTGCAGACATGAGGCGGTGAGAACAGTGAGCAATGTTCCATGGATGAACCCAAATATAAACTGCACTTGCACTCCTTTGCAAGCGGTGCTTCGGCACCAACACACACCCTCCTTGGTCTAGGTGCAGAGGGACCCAGGGCTTAGCAAACAACAGGGCCAGATGCCTTCCTTAGAACACACTAGTACATTATGGTATGTAACAAGAGCATAACAGGGTGGATAAAGGGAAGGTATGTGTCCCACCCTACCTGAACCCAAACACACTAACCAGCTGCTAAGAACTGCGCTAAAAGGAACATAAGCTATACCTTGCTGGGGACAGGAGGCAAATGCGCGTAAAAGGAGACTGACATAGGTGAGCAAAGTCACCATACAAGAATCCCATCAACCCTCTATCCACCTCTCCACTCTTGGGCTCTTCACCCTCCTGTACTCAACCACATTACCTGACTCACATGTTAAACATAGCAACATACACGGTAAACATACGCTTTGCTTTCAAATAGATGAACGTGACTTCACGGTCTACATTCCAGTAGCCATAGCCTTAGCAGCATCGGGATTTCTCCTCGCCCCAACCAGGGAAGCAGTGTCAGAACGCTTCACAATTCCTCTCTGTCCCTCCCCGTCCTGCCAGAATGAATATTACTCTATAAATCCCCACTGAAATAGTCGGATTTCTTCTGCTAACAGTACATTCAATGCAAATTATTTCTATTTGTTTAGAAGAATTTTAAGTTGAAAACATTCAGAAAATGTAGATGAATATACAACTGCCTTACACACAATGAGAAGCAAAACAGCTGGGAGAGGTACTGGCTGTAGGAGCGGTTTGCTTTCCACAGTGCGCTTACACAATCCCACGTAGTTACTCTATCGAGCAGGACTGTGGGCTTCCTGACATTAAGTGGCCTACACTGCTGTCCACGTCACCTCTTGCTGGAGTAACAAACATGGTCCACAACATTTAGTGTTTTTACGCTACTGTCCACAGCACGTCTTGCTGGAGTAACAAACATGGTTCTTGACATTAGTACTCTTACGCTACTGTCCACTGGACCTCATGCTGGAGTAACAAACACGGTTCTTGAAATTAGTACTCTTACGCTACTGTCCACTGGACCTCATGCTGGAGTAACAAACACGGTTCTTGACATTAGTACTCTTACGCTACTGTCCACGGGACCTCATGCTGGAGTAACAAACACGGTTCTTGACATTAGTACTCTTACGCTACTGTCCACGGGACCTCATGCTGGAGTAACAAACACGGTTCTTGACATTAGTACTCTTACGCTACTGTCCACAGCACCTCATGCTGGAGTAACAAACACAGTTCTTGACATTAGTACTCTTACGCTCCTGTCCACAGCACCTCATGCTGGAGTAACTTACAGTTCTTGACATTAGTACTCTTACACTACTGTCCACGGCACCTCATGCTGGAGTAACAAACATGGTTCTTGACATTAGTACTCTTACGCTACCATCCACAGCACCTCATGCTGGAGTAACAAACACAGTTCTTGACATTAGTACTCTTACGCTACTGTCCACGGCGCCTCATGCTGGAGTAAGAAACACGGTTCTTGACATTAGTACTCTTACGCTCCTGTCCACAGCACCTCATGCTGGAGTAACACACAGTTCTTGACATTAGTACTCTTACACTACTGTTCACGGCACCTCATGCTGGAGTAACAAACATGGTTCTTGACATTAGTACTCTTACGCTACCATCCACAGCACCTCATGCTGGAGTAACAAACACAGTTCTTGACATTAGTACTCTTACGCTACTGTCCACGGCGCCTCATGCTGGAGTAAGAAACACGGTTCTTTACATTAGTACTCTTACGCTACCATCCACAGCACCTCATCCTGGAGTAACAAACACAGTTCTTGACATTAGTACTCTTACGCTACTGTCCACGGCGCCTCATGCTGGAGTAAGAAACACGGTTCTTGACATTAGTACTCTTACGCTACTGTCCACAGCACCTCTTGCTGGAGTAACAAACATGGACTTCGAAATTTGAAGCCCTCAATCTATTCTCTGTGGTGCCTCCTGCTGTGCAGTACACACAGCTGGTAACCTACACTGCTCCCCACACAGTCTACTTCTGGGAGCTCGTGCTCTTCCCTATTGCTCTCCCTCACACAAAACCTCCTGGAGAGAGGGGCAGAATCTGAGCGCGCCAAGACTTGTGTCGGCAGAAGACTTTTGCCATCATCCATCATCCTACTCTCCAGCGTTTTATGTTAACATTTAGCATCTGCTCCAGGAACCGTGTGCGGGTCACTCACCTGTCCGAGGGCCACTGCTGAGGCTCGGGGGTGACGAGCAAGACACTCACTGCAGGTTCTCAGTCGTCGGCACTCCTCGGCTGACCTCGGCAAAGGAAAACACGAGGCTCTGACCACTGAGCAGCCCATCCTGAGAAGGACAAAGACATATGTCAAACATGCAGGGACCAAAAGCAGAATAGTCAAGCGACTTCTATCACCCCAAGGGTCAACCTCCCCTATCAAACCCCAGCACCAATGGAACACCCGGAAAGGGTGTCAGGAATCGGACGGCCACAAGTACAAGCTAGGGAAAGCCTATCCTCGCTGCAGACTCCAGCCCTGCTCTTCGGCTGTTGTGGAGCGCTTTCTGACATACAGGGAAAGCACTTTATTCACATGAAGTATTGGCATCCTTAAGCGTCCGCCCGCCAGGTAAGAATTGAACATTCCCTTCATGCAGATTTCATAATGCATCAAACTGAACTACGGAGACTATGTACTCAATGGGGTGGGGCTCCAACACCACTCCATAGGGATCAGGTCTAGAGTTGGTCCTGGTCTCCATTGATGCCACCTCAATCGGTGAAGGCACTTCCTCTCTTGATTTCTCATGCTATTTCTCCACCGACGAAAAACAAATCCGCTCTTCATCCACTTTTACTCCCTGTCACCAATCATCAGACATCTCAATGCAATTTGACATTGGTTGGTCATCTGAGTCCCCAGGTTCACCTCTTCTAAGACGGTAATCTCTACTTCTCCTCTTCCTCTACTCCTGACAACTCCAATCTCTATCTATCGCCCTCCTGACAGCCAGACCTTTCCCATCCTCAGCTAGGGATCCTGGCGTACTGTTACCACGTTACCAGGGCATGAACATACGGAAATACAATCATGCCTTCAATTTCATACTGCTAAGGCACTGATTAATTCCCTGGCACTTTGCAAGCAAGTCTTTTGGAACAGTTGGCTAGTGGGCCTCCCTCCTTATTTCTTTACCCCAACACACAAGGTGCTTAATTTTGCAACCATAACCTGATTCAAGTTGCCCAGATGCACTCATCACTTCCTTTCATCACAGAACTGAGATGCTGTCAGCTTAAAACAGGGCCCTATACAAACCGCAGACTATTGTGTTCAAAGTGGTTAATCGTACTTTACGCACACTAAACGACTGAAAACCTGCTGCACCCCCTCCAGAACCTAAACTACTCTCCCCTAAACCTGCACGCCTGTGAGCAGCCACTGGATTCTGGTCTCTTCAACTGCGAGACTCATATCACAGGAACACCCAAGCCTTTTGGCATCCTTGAATGCCCCATTCTTAATGACTTTACTACCAGTCTAAAGAGACATCTCATGAAACTGGAGAGGAAAAATACGTAAAGATGCACATTCTAACTAAAATGCATCAAGTGCACCTTAAGGATGTACCATATAGCATGTTGTTTCGCTAATTTTCTTTGTAAACTCACCATCTGCGTACAAATACTTTAATAAACTTCTCTGGTTTATTTCCTCAAGCATATTAAGGCTCATGCAATGTACTCCCTCATGCATCCCCCACAAACAATCCAGATCTGACTGCAGGGCATAGTGCAGGGCATGCTCTGACTGCAGGGCATGCCCTTCAAAACTCCCACCGCAAAGGCCACAATTTCCTCACCGCCTCCATGCTCCTGCATCAGTACAGCACCAACCACTTCCACTCGCATCCGTCATCGCAACGCTGCTGTCCGTGACACACAAAACTCACATACGGGGAACAAACTAATGCCACCGCCTCCTCTTCTTTCTACATCATTAGAACAATAAAGAAAATGATCCTGTATCTCACGAGACACTACAAAAAACTGCTGTGACAGCATAGTCATGTCTAAACTGGACTACTCAATGGTCTTTACTTGAACAGGCAGCAGCAGCAACACTTAAATAGACTGCAGGCTGTTCAAAATGCGGCAGCACGCGCACTGCCAGGCATTCCCAAATACCAGTCTGTTAGACAGGAACTACGTAACCTCCACTGGCTACCTGTCAAACAGAGAATCATTTTTAAGGTCATGTGCATTACCCACAAAGCAGGTCCAGAAGACCTGCGGAAAGGATTCAAATGGTATCTTCCAGCCAGACAGCTGCGATCCCTTAAGGCAAAAAATGAGCATGTTTCCCCAATTCAGAGTTTCCTCTTGGAGAGGAAGACGTTTTTGGTCAATGTCTCGAAAAAAATGGAATACTCTTCCTTTAAATATTAATTCTCCATCTAATCTCCTGTTCTTCAGGAAGGCCCTGAAAACCTGGCTTTTTAACAACCAAGACTAACCATCTCTTTTCCCTTTGAACTGTGAAGACCACTGCTATTGGAAGCAGTGCCAAGGCACCTCCGGCTATACAAATATTTTTAACATAACATGCCTGGGGCCTTGAGCAGTTTCACTTCAACAATATAATTCTACACTGCTTTGATTGCACATTCACACTCTGGGTCCCACACATACTTTTTATTCTACACACACATGCCCAACATGTCCAGCTGCTCATATGCAGCTCTTTACCTCTCTGCTAAGTCTGCTGAAACACAGCCTGTCCTGCACCAGACGCAGCTTCCCACAGAGTTGTTGCAACTGGTCTGGCTGTCGAAGACCAGGCAGGGATCCGAGGGCAGCGAGAGTGTCAACATGCGTCCAAGAGCGACCCCGTTGAAGCCTCCTGAAATGTAGAGGCGGCTGCCTACTGCTGCCACAGCATGGGCGATGGACTCTTTCATGGGCTCCCCAATCACAGAGTCTTATGAGGAAGGAAAAGACAAAATTAATTATTAAACCATTTAACAGATGACAGTAGGCCTAGAACGGCGCAACAGAGCAAGTGCCAAAGAAGCACATCTGCAGCAACAAGAAATAGCAAACTGGCACATGTGCAATAGCACACACCACACAAGAAGCACCACACCAATGAATAACAGGCTGCCACAGACCATATAAAGAACAGCTGGATGTCAAGCACTCACACCAATGAATAACAGGCTGCCACACACCGTGTTAAGAACAGCTGGATGTCACACACACACACACCAATGAATAACAGGCTGCCACACACCGTATAAAGAACAGCTGGATGTCACGCACTCACACCAATGAACAGGCTGCCACACACCGTGTAAAGAACAGCTGGATGTCACACACACACACACCAATGAATAACCGGCTGCCACACACCGTATAAAGAACAGCTGGATGTCACGCACTCACACCAATGAACAGGTTGCCAGACACCGTATAAAGAACAGCTGGATGTCACGCACTCACACCAATGAATAACAGGCTGCCAGACACCGTATGACGAACAGCTGGATGTCACGCACTCGCACCAATGAATAACAGGCTGCCACACACCGTGTAAAGAACAGCTGGATGTCATGCACTCACACCAATGAATAACAGGCTGTCACACGCCGTATGAAGAACAGCTGGATGTCACACACACCAATGAATAACAGGCTGCCACAGACCATATAAAGAACAGCTGGATGTCAAGCACTCACACCAATGAATAACAGGCTGCCACACACCGTATTAAGAACAGCTGGATGTCACACACACCAATGAATAACAGGCTGCCACACACCGTATAAAGAACAGCTGGATGTCACGCACTCACACCAATGAATAACAGGGTGCCACACCATATGAAGAACAGCTGGATGTCACACACACACACCAATGAACAGGCTGCCACACACCGTGTAAATAACAGCTGGATGTCACACACACACACATGAATAACCGCCTGCCACACACCGTATAAAGAACAGCTGGATGTCACGCACTCACACCAATGAACAGGTTGCCAGACACCGTATAAAGAACAGCTGGATGTCACGCACTCACACCAATGAATAACAGGCTGCCAGACACCGTATGACGAACAGCTGGATGTCACGCACTCGCACCAATGAATAACAGGCTGCCACACACCTTGTAAAGAACAGCTGGATGTCACACACACACACATGAATAACCGCCTGCCACACACCGTATAAAGAACAGCTGGATGTCACGCACTCACACCAATGAACAGGTTGCCAGACACCGTATAAAGAACAGCTGGATGTCACGCACTCACACCAATGAATAACAGGCTGCCAGACACCGTATGACGAACAGCTGGATGTCACGCACTCGCACCAATGAATAACAGGCTGCCACACACCTTGTAAAGAACAGCTGGATGTCATGCACTCACACCAATGAATAACAGGCTGTCACACGCCGTATGAAGAACAGCTGGATGTCACACACACCAATGAATAACAGGCTGCCGCACGCCGTATACAGAACAGCTGGATGTCACCCACTCACACCAATGAATAACAGGCTGCCACACACCGTATACAGAACAGCTGGATATCACGCACTCGCACCAATGAATAACAGGCTGCCACACCGTATACAGAACAGCTGGATGTCACGCACTTGCATCAATGAACAGGCTGCCACACACCGTATGAAGAACAGCTGGATGCCACACACTCGCACCAATGAATAACAGGCTGCCACACACCGTGTAAAGAACAGCTGGATGTCATGCACTCACACCAATGAATAACAGGCTGCCACACCGTATACAGAACAGCTGGATGTCACGCACTCACACCAATGAATAACAGGCTGCCACACCGTATACAGAACAGCTGGATGTCACGCACTTGCATCAATGAACAGGCTGCCACACACTGTATGAAGAACAGCTGGATGCCACACACTCGCACCAATGAATAACAGGCTGCCACACACCGTGTAAAGAACAGCTGGATGTCATGCACTCACACCAATGAATAACAGGCTGCCACACCGTATACAGAACAGCTGGATGTCACGCACTTGCATCAATGAACAGGCTGCCACACACCGTATGACGAACAGCTGGATGTCACGCACTCGCACCAATGAATAACAGGCTGCCACACACCGTGTAAAGAACAGCTGGATGTCATGCACTCACACCAATTAATAACATGCTGTCACACGCCGTATGAAGAACAGCTGGATGTCACACACACCAATGAATAACAGGCTGCCACACACCGTATGAAGAACAGCCGACTGGCAGTCAACTAGACACACGAGGTAACCACCAAGGAACAACAACTGGTTCACAGGGGCTCATACTATAGCCATATACTTGAGGTTCCATGCCCTCACCTCCAACCATGTGTATCCCCACTCCCTCTCTTCCCTTCCTCACAGTGGCCTCATCAGTGTTGGATGTTAACATTTCCGTGGTCGCCTCCAGCACAGACCACTCCCTCACCTGTGCGGTTGGGCAGTATCCAAGTGTTGCAGTTGATCTGGTAGAAGAGGATGTTATTGCTGAACTCCTGCTGCTCCGTCCGGCCACCTATCACAACCATGGTATCACGAACAATTGCCGCCACATGGAAGAAGTGTGACAGTGGCTGTGTGGACAAAAGCAAGCGATAGATCTTTAAACTCTTCCCTGTGATGTGACTGTCCACACAGTACCTCAACACTTCCTTCTGTGAGCCCATTCAGACAACCTTTTACACCTCACCTCACTCAGTAACCCTCAAACAAACACCACCTCCACCACTCATATAAATCACACCCATCTTCAATATCCAGCTCTTTTGGTGCCTGTCTGCAGCTTCTCTCCTCCACTTCCTATTTATTCTTGCCCACACCTCTGCTCTCATGCTTGCAGTTAGCTTGCCGCTCGGTTACCACTAAAGTTTCTAGGCTCTCCCAAACTCAACATATGTCCTCATCTTTTTTGTTTATAGATGTGGCAATTTTGCTTAAGCCGAAGGGGAATTTTCCATTACCCTGCTGACTGTGAGAAGCATCTTTAGCTGTAAGGTGAAATTTTTTTGCCAGATGTGCTTGCAACCAGCTTTGTTTCCCATACTAATGGGGTTCAAAAGTAACAAGAACTAATGCATGTCTTCAGCTAGGAGCTGCAAACATGGTGTTCTGAGTGAGCAGGCCCTCACCTGCTCCACAGAAATCCTAAGAGAAGGATGGAGAGAAAAACCTAATACTATTAGACAGGCTGTCTGGACATTTAACTTGAGACCCATGGACAGCAGGAGGTATGTGGCAACTTTGACATGACTTGGCGATAAAAAGCATGGTAATAAGCTGTGAGAAAGTGTCCTCTTTCTTGCATGGTATGCCCCCACTTTTTGCTGAATTGCTGATGTTCTTTGACTGAGTGTGCCCTGGGCTCCTGCTAATCAGGTACCCAGGGCCTATGTTCCTTCCCTAAAACTGCACTGAAGCCTAAACCCAATTGGCATCTCTGGCAACATGTCAGCCCCTGGTAAATGGTACCACAGGTACCCAGGGCACTGTGACCAGAGAAGGCCTCTAAGGGCTGCAGCACTTATTGTGCCACCCTTAGAGGTCCTGTACCCTGACACTCACACACTGCCTTTGAAGGCTGCGTGTCTTGGTGCACATCAAAGTGAAGAGTCGACATGGCACACATCCCTGTGTGCCATGCCAACAAACCACTGCCCTGGCATACATCAGTCACCCCTCTAGCTGGGTGCCCTATGCCAGTGGTGAGAGTACAGGTGCATGAGCCCTGTACCCCTACAATCTTGAAGATGGGGGAACCTAGCCAACCAGGGACAGGCTCCGGCCCCCCTCCCACTGGAGGGTGGCACGATAGGGGGTGTACCCACCCCAGGGAAGGGACCCATTGGTCCCTGCCCTTTACCTACCTGTAACGCCCCGAAATCTAGTATTTAGGGGGCACCCTGAACCTTGCTTCCTCAGATCCAGCAACGACAAGAAGAAAAGAAGAAGGACCGAACAGCCGTGCAGCCAGCTAACAAGAGGAAGACGCCCACTGACTTGGCCCCAGCCCTACAGGCCTGTCTCCCCTCGAACCTGCTCCTGCGAAATGCCGGTGTGTCCTGCAGCCAGCAACCTCAAAAACCCCGGAGGACCTGCCTGCCTTCACTTCCAAAGACTGCTTCTCCCGTGAACACCGGATTTGTTCAACAGCAACCTCTGCCAGCAGCCGGAGACCGTGAATCCAGCCCACTCTGCACCCGCCGAACCCGGCTCGAGTGGAAAAACACCACGAGGAGGTCACCCCGGCGATCCTGACCCGAGATCCGGCGACCCCTGACCTGCCTCAAGCCTCCAGCCGACGCCTGCAGCCTAAATCAAGAAGGCCCCACCTGACCGCGACCCGGAGCTGGTAAGAAGATCCGACCCCAAAAGGCACCCCTGCACCCGACGCCCCACGGCCTTGTGTGCCCAAACCGACGGTGCCTAACCAACCCTTAACTTCCCAACTTACCTCTCAAAGTGGTGGTCGCACCCAGAAAAGTCCTTCGTCTCCCTGCCTGCAGTGCTTCTTCAAACCGAAGGTTCACCATTGAAAACAACAGGGCACCCAATGTCAAAACAGCACTCTGCACACGGCCCCCTCAGTGCCGCTGAGGGTGCACCTTTTGTGCTACTTTGTTTCCCCATTTGCACTGACCATAACCCTAGGAGCATTGCTCCTACAACCCAGTGGCCTGCTTGCCAGCAGCCACCAACCGGAGGCCCCCTATCCCCCATTGGATAACATTGGGCCTCAACACTCTGCACCCGTCCGCCCTAGTGCCGCTGAGGGTGCAATAACAGTGTATCACTGACCCTGGGGGACCCCCGAGTCTAACCCCAGAACCTTAACTCCCACAGCCGATTACTTACCTGTGAACCGTTAACCTGTTTTTCCTCCATAGGATAACATTGACAATTTTCTTCCGAAAAGTGTGGAGTTTTGAAAACTAAAAATATTCTTTAAAAATTGCACAAATAACCAAAACGTATTTACTTACCTGTTTGCAGGAAATGTCCCAGTGCTGAATCTAGGTATCCAGCACTGAGTTAGAAAAGTAACATGAAAAGTAACTTACTTGTAATTTACTGAAAAAGCCTATTCATTTCAATGTACTGTATTTGCTAAGTGTTGCAACCTACTGCATCCCCTGTAAATCAAACAAAGTACAATTTCCATTGCATTTTCAAACTGTTCTATATTCAGCAACTTATTACTGAAAAGTATTTAATGCTTACCTGCGCCAGGCTTGCTTGGTTCTAAAAATAAAACAGTATATTTTTTTATACAAAAACAATTGGTCTAGAGTTCAGTTCTCGACTGTGTGAATTCATTTGCTGAGTGTGCACAACAAATGCTTAACACTGTCCTCTGATACTGCCTTACTGCTCGACCACTCTACCACAATTAGTGAGTAAGGTTCTATCTAACTTTAACCTCTGCCTACCTCTGGGGTCACCTGGACCCTATACACACTATACCTCATTTTGGTGTAGTATATATAGAGCCAGTTTCCTACATAAGCCGCTGTGAGTAAATGTTCAAATATTAGTCACCAGACAGAAGTGAGTGAAGAACAAGGTCTGCGGTCTATGCGTCATTTAATTTTATAATATAGACAACTGCGGAGTTATTTATTAATATGTGGAGAACCCTCATTTACATGATTTTATTTTAGGACTAAAACATAGGTATCAATCATTAAATCCTACACAGGATTATTCAATCCCTGTAGAAATGCCCGTCTCCAAATTATTTATAATCAGCGAATTGTGACGCACCTTATAAAGAAAAGATGTCAGAACTCAACTGCAGTAAGTTATTGCAGTCGAGTTCTGACGTCACGATGCCTGATGCCAGAGCCAGCAGCTGCGGTGAAAGGCAGGTCAGGTGACAGAGCACCCGTTTAAAGCAATGAAAATGGAGCACTGCTTTTCTTTCTTCTGCTCTATTTTACTATCTTATAGTGACAAGCAGAAACAACATTTCGATTTTTTTCACTCCTTATATATTTATTGAAAAGTTAGGCTCTTTCTGCATGTTTCTACACTTTCCGAACTATTCCAGCTTTTTTTTTTTTAACTTGCTTGTATTGAACTGTTTTTAATATAACTTTGCAACAAATAGCTAACAAGTTTTGATGTGTTTAATTTTGCACTAGAGGTTTCGTTTTTATTCTTCATGTTTGCAAACATGCTCTCTTTCATATGAAAGAGCTACGCACCAAGGTTTTAAGTGGTTTGTAAAAACCCCCTGCTGTACGGTATAAGGATATTGCAAGTCACCTCGGAGCGCCATAACCTTATAAAGGAACTCTACCTTCGGCCTCGTTCCTCTATTTGGTTATGGAACTCCTCTGTCACATGCAATAGCCCTATAATGTACAGCAGGGGGTACTTTATCCCTTATATAATACCATGGTTTATGTGTATACGGATTATAGGGGTTCAGGGAGGGGGTCCCTTATCTTTACCTTACAAGATTAAGAGATTCTCGGGCAGGCTTGTCAGATTTTAAATACCCCTCACTGCTGCATGTACAAGTTCAAGGAGAGGGCTGGAAATGTGCGTCAGTTTTCCTTTTCTCTAAGAGGCCAAAGTCATTTATGAGGGCTAGTGAAATCTACTGTGTGTGACGCCCAAAGAATGGTGGACATTCCCTCAGGCTGCTCAAAATCTCCACAGTCTTCCTTTCTCTGGATTCATCGTATCCCCTGTTGTCTTCCTCCTCCTGTTCTCATCTCAACGGTCCTCATCGCCTTGCTCCATTGCCCGCCGCAGTGTTGTTTACTCCATCTCGTAGGTTCTATCCCATCCTCTACTTGTTACTCCCACCTGGAACCTTCCTTCTCATGTGCTGACCCCCCTTCTGATCCCATCATCCTCTTCACTGTCCGCTCCACCAGTCAAACTCGGTTTCCTCTATTCATGTCACTTCATTCCAACTCTCGCATCAGTCACACTTCCACCCATTCTGTGCCTCCACCTTCGCTATGCTCCATCCATCCTACCCCCTCCGGCAGTCTAGCTCACAGCCATCCTCTCCCAAAGGCCTTCGTCAGACCTTCTCACTACCTCCTGTGCTGGTATCTTTACCTTTCTGCCCTGTGAAGGTGCCAGGAGGCTCCATGTCAGGTTTGGGTAGGACAGGCTGTACAGCTCTGGGGAAGCAGACACAACCTCCACATGGAAACGATGCCCTCCAAAGACGTAGACGGCATCCGTGGCTTCGTGATAGACCGCAGAGTGCCCGTAGAGACCTGCAGGGCAACGGCAAAGGGGAGAGGAGGAAAAACAGAAAACAAGATTTACTGTCACTTCAAAAATGAAGAGAGATAGATGTAGGAAAGAGATCAGGAGAAAGAGCGGAAGATTGTGAGAGGGATGCACATTCAGAGAAATCCATAAAGACATACAGAAGGCTCTTTATACTCTGCTTGATCTCTTCTCCTAGTGATAGGATAAGGGATTGTATTGTCAGTCAATCAAAGCACACCCGTAAGCGGTCTGGTTGCTAAGATTTTTGGTGCACACACCCAACCTGACGCGTTACTTCCTTTTGGCCACTCTGCTTCAATGTTGACTTTTATTTGTGTGTTCATGAGGAGTCTGCCTGCCATTGCTTCCTGGTGCGCAGCTCCCATTTGCTCTGTTGTTTTTTGTGGATGGCTTCTGTAAGCTTGTGTTTACATTTGGTATATTTAGTTTAATTTGTGATTGTTAAAAGTTATTTCTGTGCCCAAATGACCATTAGCATCTAGCTTGGGAAAGTTGGTGGTTTAAAACCGATGGAGAGGGGAAGTAGGGAGGGGGCAAGGAAGGGAGGGTTCAGGTCCACGGTTCCTGGCAGGTGGACAATGAAGCACAGCGGATGAGCTTATACTGGCACAAACACAAGATTATAAAATGGCCTCATCGAAGGCCCAAGTCAAAGCACTGAGTCCTGAGGCTCATCGAAGGACCAAGTCAAAGCACAGAGTCCTGAGGCTCATCGAAGGACCAAGTCAAAGCACAGAGTCCTGAGGCTCATCAAAGGACCAAGTCAAAGCAGAGAGTCCTGAGGCTCATCGAAGGACCAAGTCAAAGCACAGAGTCCTGAGGCTCATCGAAGGACCAAGTCAAAGCACAGAGTCCTGAGGCTCATTGAAGGACCAAGTCAAAGCACAGAGTCCTGAGGCTCATCGAAGGACCAAGTCAAAGCACAGAGTCCTGAGGCTCATCGAAGGACCAAGTCAAAGCACAGAGTCCTGAGGCTCATCGAAGGCCCAAGTCAAAGCACAGAGTCCTGAGGCTCATCGAAGGCCCAAGTCAAAGCACAGGATCCTGAGATTCTGACCTGGAGCCTAAACGGGTTGCTACAAACTAACGAGAGGAGAAGTTACACAGTTCCTACTCTCACACAACCCAGATTTGTACTGTTACAGGAAACACACATGGTGGGCAACAACCGCGGACTAACATAAATAGCAAATACCCTGTAAGAATCTGTTCAAAGTGTGTAGTGCTATAGGTACACTTTATTTGCATACTCCTGCAATGTAGTGTTAGGCACCAACATTACAAATAGTTTTTCTTCGAAGAAGTTTTGAGTCATGGGATTCTGCGTGGCTTCTCCTTATGCAATAATGCACACAGGCACAAACTCTACTCTAGAATGTTTCAGCAGGTGCAAGTGGCGTGTAGAGAAGAGTAGGTATATGTTCTGTGCATTGTTAGGTGAAGATTTTGTATTTAATGAAAAACAGATGGTATCACTGCCTAGATGAAGCTGGCTCTGTATATACTATAACAAAGTAAGGTATAGTGTGCACAGAGTCCAGGGGATCCCCAGAGGTACAGCAGAGGCTAAATTAGATAATCACTAACTGCTCTCTTTGTGGTAAGGTGGTAGATCAGTTAGGCTTATCAGGAGGGTGCGTTACGCATTTATTACATTCACTCAATAAAGGACTGATTATAACACACACTCAGAATCCACACCAATTGGGTAAGTATAAACAAGCATTTTCAATGCAACAGGTCTCGCAATTGCGAGATTTTGACTCATTGGCATTGTAAATGACAATGCCATTTATTTATGTGCTTTTATAAACACCTGCAATAATAAAAGGCTTTGTCATTTACAATACCAATAGGTCAAAGTTTCTAAAATGTGAGGCCTATTGCATTGCAAATGCTTGTTTTAAATGTGCTCACGCAAGCTCCATCTGACACACAGGCAACAACACAGTGCCCGCAAAGCATCTCCTTTCCGACTTTAAAAGTTGCCAGGTATGCTCGTGCAGTTGCTGTTAAGAACATGGAGTAATCGGAAGTGTACCTTGTTCAGCTTGACCCAGAGCCCATAGCTGTTGCAGTATTCATCCCCAGGGGCCCAGACGCACCCGCGTCTCTTCACCTCGATGCTCCTCCGGGACAGCTTCTTCTGGTTCTGCTTGCTGTCAGATGGAGCCGCAAAGACCGGCAGAAAGGTGCCCCGCCGAGGGCGAATGAGAGGGCGAGGAGGAATCCTTGCAAATCTTGTACTGGACCTCGGAGGGCACATAGCACAGAGCCTTGGACAGGGGCTGTCCCCCTCGGAAGCAGGCGATGCAGTCCAGGAGGAAGCGGATCCTGCCCAGCAGAAGGTGCGGGAGTCCTGCTTGACCATCAGAAAGCGCTAGGGTCCTTCCCGGGCGATGCTTCAAGGCGCCTTGGACTGCAGCACTATGAGGGCACCCTGGTCTGGCTCCAGGTCCGCTAGATGCTAGAAAGCTCCTGATGCAGGCTCCTTACTGTGCTGGAGGTCGGGGAGCCTCCGGTCAGACTCCTTCAGTGCCCGGGGGGGGGGGGGGGCTTCCCGGATCACTGCAGTCCTGCGAGTCCCGCTTAGCCTCCCCACCTGTGCCTCAGGGTAGATGGTGGCAATGGCATGGTCCAGGTCAGTACAAGGGGAGCAACAGACTTTGCTGGCAGCGCCCTGCGCTGCTTATCCCATACATCAGAGGGCATGTAAGGAAACTGTCCCCAAATAAACTTAGATTGAAAAGAAACAGCCCACACTGTGAAATCCTCCCCACTGAGCGGCAGCAGGGAGGTGCCTACAAATCGTTTGTACCTCCTGGTTAACAAAACAAAAGTAGGACTATCCTGACCATGCCTGGAAGCATGTAAATATAGGGGCCATCTTCGAACGGGGATTATCAAAGAGCTTTTGGCAAACAGAGAAGAGGGCGTCAATATTGAAATGTCCCGTTGTTTGCATCGTGAGTATTGCACGATTTAGGCAGACGTTTGAAGCCGCTGCGGACATCATGCAAAGGTCAACCTCATGATTTAAAAACACAAGCATTTGCAGTTGGGTGAGCCACCAGCAGCGAGACGCATGGTAGCCCTTATTTAACATATGCATTTTTTAAAAGGCATTGGCATAGCCAATAGGTAGGCCCAACGGACAACGGGAGGGAGGGCGAGGGTAAGGTAGGCACAACGGGAGGGAGGGGGGTGTAAAGAAGGTAGGGACAATGGGAGGGGGGGTAAAAAAGGCACGGACAACGGGAGGGAGGGCGGGGTTGTACACGGACTGAATGTAAGCAAAGCACGTTGTGCCTGCAGTAAGAGAAACTCGATAAAGAACAGTGCTTAGAGACTAAATAACAGGTACCGTGTAACAACCAAAGTAAAAGGGCCAGTCGCCGTGGGAGGTTACAAATGAAGGCAAGGCGGTACTACGGAGGGACTAACAAGCCTATTTACGAATCAGACACCAGCATTTAGGAAGGACAATGACACAAGCCAATGGCACATATGGGCGGAGAGACGGCGGGGATTCTATTCCCTACTCCACGACAAGTCTCGCAGAGCAGCGCATGCGCGCTGACTCTAGGCTCGTCCTAAAAAGGTATACTTATGTTTTACTTCTAGAACCAAGCAGGACTTGGTACAAGTAGGTAAAATGTACTTTCAATAGAAAACTTTACAAGGAAATGTAATTGGGAATGGATTTGCAATCGTTACAAGTTTGTATTTAAAAACAATTTCAATTAAATAGAAATTACTTTTGCGTTACTTTTGGATTACATCGACTACTCTGGGTGATATACCTAGATATCACACTGTGGATCCTACAATACAAAGTTAAGTAAGACTTTTTCAGGTTTAAAATAGTTAATTTTCTTCCATACAAAACACAGGTCAACAGCGACATTTTTAGGAACAAAAACGTGTAACGTTGGTTCCTATGGGAAAAAGGGTGTAAACGGTTTACAGGTAGATAAACGACCTACAAGTATGGCTATTGGGGGTTAGGACCAAGGTTCCCCAAGGTCCAGTTAGGCACTCAAATTGCACCACCGGCGGTACTGGGGCGGCCGGGTGCAGAGTGCAGGGGCCCAATGTTAGCAGTGTGGCTAAGGGGGCCTTCGGTCAGGGGCTGCTTACGAGCAGGCCACTCGGGTGCGGGAGCAAAGCTCCTGGGGTTAGGATCAGCACTGCAGGGGCCAACAATCAGCACAGGAGTTGCACCACCAGCGGCATGGAGGCGGCTGGATGCAGAGTGCCAAGAAGACATCAGGAGCCCTGTGGTCTGTAAGGAGACCTTCGGTTTGGAGAAAAGGCTACAATCTTGGGCAGGGAGGCTTCCTGTAGGCTACCACTGGCTGGAGAGGTAAGTTGGGTTCTGGGAGGATGCCTGGACACCGTCGGTTGGGCCACACAAGGCCGTGGGGCGTCGGGTGCAGGGGTGTCTTTTGGCATTGGATCTTCTTACCATCTCCGATCGCAGTTGGGGGGGCCCTTCAGGAAGAGGATGCAGGCATCGGCTTGAAGCTTGAGGGAGGTTGGGGATCACCAGATCCCAGGTAAGGATTGCTGGGGAGACCTCTTCGTGGCGTTGGGCCACTCGGGCGTGGGCATCTGATGCAGAGTAGTGCAGAACCGTGGAGTCGCCTGGATCCAGGTTCTGTGTTTGGAGTCTTTGTTGAGCAAGTCCGGTGCTCACGGGAGACAGAGTCTTTAAGCTGAGTGCAGGGCAGCTCCTCTGGGCTCTGCTGGACACACCGGGGTTTCTGCTGTAGTCAGGTCAGTCGGGACAGGCCGGTAGGGCTGGTGCCAAAGCAGTTGGTGTCCTCTTCTTCCTGGGTCAGCACGGCTCTTTGGTCCTTCTTTCTTCCTCGAATCCGAGGCAGCAAGGTTCAGGGTCACCCCTAAATACTAAAATTAGGGGCGTTTACAGGGGTGTGGAAGTTGGGACCAATAGGTCCCTTCTTTGGGGGTGGGTATATGTGAGAAAGTGCCCTCTTTCTGCATGGAAGCCCCCACTTTTTGCTGAACTGCTGATGTGCTTTGACTGAGTGTGCCCTGGGCTCCTGCTAATCAGGTGCCCAGGGCCTATGTTCTTTCCCTAAACCTGCATTAAAGCACAAGTTACTACTTGTGTAACTATATATCTGTAAGAGACATTAGTTAGTGATAGATTCCTTACCTTAGAATATCCCCAGGCGTCAGACTGGATCCGGAAACTTTTTCGCTAGCAGTACCCCTGCGCGTCAGTAGGTGGCGTCGTGCGGTTCCGAGTCCGTCGCTGGCGTCGTAAGCGCCGAGATGACATCACGGAAACTACTTAGGCGCCACCCATGCGCGCTGACGTCAGTTCTGTACACGACTTTTCGCGCCAGGAACGCAGAGCCATGCAAGAAACTGACCAGTGGTGCCATGAAACTAGGGCCCTGAAAGGGATGACCCTAACCCTAGAATCAGTTCGCAGAACGGGGAGGATGGGTGGGGCGGTAAGGAATCTATCACTAACTAATGTCTCTTACAGATATATCGTTACACAAGTAGTAACTTGTGCATCTGAAAGAGACAAGTTAGTGATAGATTCCTTACCTTAGAATAGATACCCCAGCAATACCAACCCCGGTGGTGGGTCTGTGAATAGATTACACCAGAAAGTCACGGAGAACAGAACGGCCAAAGAAGCCGTCTCTCCGGACTTGGTTGTCAAGGCAGTAATGCTTGGTAAACGTGTGCAGCGAGGCCCACATAGCTGCCTGACAAATATCCTGCAAGGGAATGCCGCGTCCCAAGGCAGTAGTGGCTGCCGTCGCCCTGGTAGAATGGGCACGCAGCCCCACAGGAGGCTCCTTCTTAGCCAAGGAGTAACATGCTTTGATGCACAAAACGACCCACCGAGAGATGGTGCGTTTGTGCACGGCCCGACCTTTTTTGGCGCCCACGTAGCCAACAAAGAGCTGGTCATCCACCCGGAACTGTTGTGTGCGCGTCAGATAGAACGAGAGCGCACGTTTTGGGTCCAGACGATGGAGCCTCTCTTCCTCTTTTGAAGGATGCGGAGGCGGAAAGAAGGTGGGCAAGGTGATGGTCTGCCCGATGTGGAAGGGCGTGACAACCTTTGGCAAGAAAGAAGGACGGGTCCTTAAAACCACTTTGTCCGGATGAACAGAAAGGAAAGGAGGTTTAGAAGAAAGAGCCTGGAGCTCACTCACTCTTCTGGCAGAGGTGATAGCTACCAGGAAAGCCGTCTTGAGAGTAAGAAGACGTAAAGGACAGTTATGAAGGGGCTCGAAGGGAGCGCACATCAGATAGGTCAAGACAAGATTTAAGTCCCATTGAGGCATTATGAAAGGCACGGGGGGAAACGTGTGTGTAATGCCTTTGAGGAAACGGCTAACAACCGGGGACTTAAAGAGAGAAGGCTGATCTGGAAGCCGAAGAAAGGCGGAGATAGCCGAAAGATAACCTTTGACAGTGCCCAGAGCAGAGCCCTGCTGGGCCAAAGATAGGAGGAACAGAAGGACCTCAGAAAGAGGGGCAGAAAGGGGATCCACAGACTTAGCTGTGCACCAGGCCACAAATTTGTTCCACCGGCAGGCGTATACCGATTTAGTGGAGGGACGCCTGGCTGCCAGAATGACATCACAGACTTCAGGAGGCAAGTCAAATGGAATCAGCTGTCACCGCTCAATCTCGCATGGAGGTGGAGGCTGGCCAGGTTCGGGTGTAGAACCGTCCCCTGCTGCAGCGACAGAAGATCCTCCCGAAGAGGCAGTCGGATCGGGGGATCGATCGCCATGTTGAGTAGCTCGGGATACCAGTATCTTCGTGCCCAATCCGGAGCCACAAGGATGACTTGGGCCCGGTCGCGCCGAACCTTCTTCAGCACTCTGGGCAGAAGTGGTATAGGCGGAAAGGCGTACAACAGACCGCAGCTCCACTCGCGACGAAAGCGTCGCCGAGCGAGTGCCGCCTTGGAAATTCCAACGCGCAGAACTGATGACATTGCGCGTTCTCTTCGGTGGCGAATAGATCTAACCAAGGCTCTCCCCACTGCAGAAAGAGACCTTGCGCCACGTCCAATTCAGACGCCATTCGTGATCCATCAAGCACCGGCGGCTGAGTTCGTCGGCCCTGGCGTTCAGAGAACCTGCCAGGTGTTGAACCACCAAGGTAATGTCTTGATGTTCCAGCCATGTCCAGAGGCGCAGAGCCTCCTGACATAGGGTCCAGGACCCCACCCCGCCCTGTTTGTTGCAATACCACATGGCGGTGGTGTTGTCCGTGAACACCTGCACCACACTTCCCCGGGCAGAGGGAAGGAATGCCTTCAGTGCAAGCCGGATCGCCCGAAGCTCCAAAAGATTGATATGGAGCCGGGACTCTGCCGGAGACCAGAGGCCTCTGATCTCCGCCTCTCCCAAGTGGCCACCCCATCCCAGGAGGGACGCATCCGTCAACACTGTGTGCTCCGGTTGGGGAAGGGAGAGGGATCTGCCATTGACCCAATCGCGATTCGTGAGCCACCACTGCAAATGTCGTGCAGCGCCCTCCGAGATTTGGACATGATCGGACAGGTTGCCCTGATGCTGTACCCACTGGAACTTCAGGTCCCATTGCAGAGCCCGCATATGCCATCTGGCATGTTGCACCAGCAGGATGCAGGAAGCCATCAGGCCCAGGAGCCGAAGGGTCATCCTGACTGAGATCCAGGATAGCGGCTGAAAGATCGGAATCATAGCCTGAATATCCCGGATCCGCTGCTCGGGAGGATAAACCCGAAACAGCGTCGAATCCAGAACCGCTCGGATGAAGGGGAGCTTCTGAGAGGGACTCAGGTGCGACTTCGGCACATTGATGGAGTACCCCAGCAAATGCAGGAGGTCGGCCGTAGTCTGAAGGTGGGTGACAACTGCCTGGGGCGAGCCCGCCTTCAACAACCAGTCGTCGAGGTAGGGGAAGACTGACACCCCTGACCTGCGCAGATGAGCTGCGACCACCGTCATCACCTTCGTGAACACCCGAGGGGCGCTTGTAAGGCCGAAGGGGAGCACGGCAAACTGAAAATGCTCCTGGCCTACCGTGAACCGCAGGTAACGCCGGTGGGCCGGCAGGACGGGAATGTGAAAATATGCGTCCTGCAAGTCCAACGCTACCATCCAGTCTCCAGGGTCGAGGGCAGCCAAGACCTGAGCTAGAGTCAACATCTTGAACTTCTCCTTCCGGAGGACGCGATTGACGTTCCTGAGGTTCAAGATGGGGCGCAATCCCCCCTTGTCCTTCTTGGGGACCAGAAAGTAGTGGGAATAACAACCGCTCCCTACTTCCGGTCCAGGAACACACTCGATGGCCCCCTTGGCCAAGAGGGCCGTGACTTCCTGCAGGAGAAGTGCCAAGTGGTCCCCCGACACGCGGTGGAACTGAGGCGGCATGGCTGGAGGGGTGGACTGAAAAGGAAGGGCGTAACCCTTGCGGATGATCTGCAACACCCACTTGTCCGATGTGATAGCGTGCCAGTGGGGGAGATGATGGCGGACCCTGCCACCCACTGGCGTGGGGTGCCCCACAAAGCTCGGATTAGGAAGGTTTGGAAGTAGAAGCAGCGGGGGCGGAGGTGGACTGACCCCCACGCTGACTCCCAGACCCGCCCCTGCGGAAACCGCGTCCGCGGCCCCGCTGAGGCTGGTGCTGCACAGGCTTGGTGAAGGAACGTGCCTGGGCGCCCCGTCCTTGGCCACGAAAGGAACGAAAACCAGGAGTGGCTGGGCTTTTCGTGGAAAGACCTAAGGACTTGGCCGTGGCCCGCGAGTCCTTGAAACGCTCCAGCGCACTGTCGGCCTTATCGCCAAACAGGCGAGTGCCATCAAAGGGCATGTCCGTGAGTGAGTTTTAGACGTCTGGCGAGAACCCGGTAGATCTGACTGACTGAGATATTTGTAGAGCGCACTATTGCCGAGGCGTCTTGGCGCTAAGTGGTGTGCAGGGACAGCAACAAACAGGGATCAGGGATGGGTGAAAAACCAGGTTTTTATTTCCTTCCTAAACGCCAGCCTGCTGGGCTGAAGTCTAAGATGTGGAGGAAGGGAGTTCCATAATTTAGCCGCTAAAAGAGAGAAACGTTTACTGAGCCAGGCGAGGCGGCGAAGCGCCACAGTGGTAGAAATCGCTTTACCCAAGGAGTCCGCGGTGTCTAAACCACACCGAATGGCGAACTTAGCCGCATCCTTACCTTCTGCAATGGCTTGGGACAATACAGCTTGGGTTTCCTCAGGACACTGAGGTAACACCTGCGCAACTGTGTCCCACACCGCGTGGGAATAGCGGCCCAATAGACAGGCGGTATTCACTGACCGCAGCCCCAAGCTGGCCGAAGAGAACAAACGTTTACCGAACTGTTCCAGCTTCTTAGAGTCCTTATCCGGCGGGGCCGTGGGAAAGGCCTCTGCGACGTCGAAGCTTGGATGACCAGACTCTCGGGCGTAGGATGAGTGGTCAAAAAGGCGGGGTCACCCGGCGCCGGGCGATGACGCCTGGCAACGTTCTTATCCACAGGGGCCCCTGTGGCGGGCCGCGACCAAGTGCCCAGCAAGACGTCAGTGAGGGCGTCATTAAATGGCAGCAGGGGCTCCGACGCAGTGGACGCCGTCTGGAGCACCTCAGTTAGGAGGTTAGTTTTGAGGGCTACCGTAGGGAGGTCAAGGTGGAGAACCTCAGCTGCCCGACGAAGCACCACCGTGTAGGAGGCGCCCTCCTCCATGGTAGGCGGGGGAGAGGCAAACCCCGGGTCCGACGAGACGTCGAGGTCGACGGCGTCCCCCAAATCGTCCGCCCAGTCCTGCTCAGAGTCACTCTGACGAGCAAGAGGGTCCTCAGACCCCTCCCAGTCGTCCTCCACCTCCGCCGCCTGTGGCACCGACCGTGGCGGCAGGGCAGGAGCCGGGGAAGGGACAAACGGCGTTGGGAACGGCGCCGTGTCCTAATGCGGATCCCAGGTAGGAGCAAAATGGTCCTGGAACCTGGGCAAGGGCAGGACAAATGGTACCCACTGCGGCGCCGGAGGCGGAGCCGAGGGTGGCGCTGGGGCCGGAGCCGGCAGCGATGGACCTTGTGGCGCCGGGGCCGGAGCCGACGGCGCAGGATCCTGTGGCGCCGAAGCTGGATCCGCCGACGGTCCAACAGGATCCGGACACGGGACCGCGGGGCCCGAGGGCGCGCCGGCGGGAGCCCGAGGCCTAAAAAGGCGGTCCATGGTAGCAAGAAACTCTTGCACCTGTGCGGGAGTCGCCGACGGACCCGGGTAAGGTGGGTAGGCCGTGGGACTCCCGGGCTCCAGAGGAGCCGCAGGGGCAAAGCCCCTGTCCCCCTCGTCCGCATCCGGGGACCGACTGGGGGACGTCGGAGAGCGAACACGCTTCTTCGACTTCTTTTTGTGTCGTCTCTTACCCGAATCCGAGGGTAAAGACTTTGAGCCCGAGGAGCGATGACTGTGGCCCCGCGAGCGTTCTCTGGAACGGCCCCTGGACCGGGAACGGTGCTGGGACGAGTGTCGGACCTCCAGCAGCTTCCGGTGCCGCTCCCTCAAGGCCTTCGGGGCCATTGCCCAACAGTCCCGACAGGACCGGGAGTCGTGGTCGGTCTCCAGGCAGTAGAGGCAAACATCGTGGTGGTCCGCCACCGACATATTGCGACGGCAGGCCCCACAAGACTTAAATCCAGGCATCCCTACGTGCACCAAGGAAACCATCAGGAGACAAAAGTCTCAAAAAAGGTAGTCAAAAACTGACTAAGGTACGTGCTCTAACAGGATCTGCGCTTACTGGCGCGGAAAAAGAAAGAACTGACGTCAGCGCGCATGGGTGGCGCATAAGTAGTTTCCGTGACGTCATCTCGGCGCTTACGACGCCAGCGACGGACGCGGAACCGCACGACGCCACCTACTGACGCGCAGGGGTACTGCTAGCGAAAAATTTTACGGATCCAGTCTGACGCCTGGGGATATTCTAAGGTAAGGAATCTATCACTAACGTGTCTCTTTCAGATACAAACCTCAATTGGCATCTCTGGCCACAGGTCAGCCCCTGGTAAATGGTACCACAGGTACCCAGGGCACTGTGACTAGGGAAGACCTCTAAGGGCTGCAGCACTTATTGTGCCACCCTCAGAGGCCCTGTACCATTACACTCACTCACTGCCTTTGCAAGCTGCGTGTCTTGGTGCAGAACAACCCACTGCCCTGGCATAGGTCAGTCACCCCTCTAGCTGGGTGCACTATACCAATGGTGAGGGTACAGGTGCATGAGCTCTGTACCCCTACAGTGTCCAAGTCCATTCATAGACATTGTAAGTGCAGTGCTGCCATTAAGAGTATATGGTGATGGGAGTTTGTCATTACGAACTCCACAGCACCATAATGGCTGCACTGAAAACTGAGAAGTTTGGTATCAAACTTCTCAGTACATTAAACCCACACTGATGCCAGTGTGGGATTTAATGAAAAATGCACACAGAGGGCATCTCAGTGATGCCCCCTGAAAAACAACCTACCACTAGTGTCCAGGCTGAGTGGCTGCTTTCAGCTGCCACCACCAGACATGTTTCTGGACCCCTGGGTCGAGAGCTTGCTGCTCTCGGGGGCCTGAAACAATGCACATCCTGGGACAAGGTGCCAAGCCTCCTACCCCAGGATGGGCAGGGTCCACGAAGGGGAAGCTTCAAAGGCTTGCCACCTCTGTGAGCTTCCCCAGGCCACTTGCTGCTTTCAGTAACTGGTCCCGACTGGTTCTGACCCCCACTTTGGGCGGGAGAACCAGCGGGAAAAACAAGTGAGGAAGCGAGGTGTGCCCACCTCTGCCAACTCCACCCCTGAGGTGGGGGAGGCGAGGTGAAGCACAACTCTCAGTTCCCGCCATCTTGCAGATGGGGGACCCAGCCAACCAGGGAAAGGCTTATGCCCCCCTCCCACTGGAGGGTGGCTTAATAGGGGGTGTACCCACCCCAGGGAAGGGACCCATTGGTCCCAACATTTTACCTACCTGTAACGCCCCTAAATCTAGTATTTAGGGGCACCCCTGAACCTTGCTTCCTCAGACAAGAAACCAGAAGAAGAAGGACCGAACAGCTGTGCCGAAGCTAACAAGAGGAGGACGCCCACTGACTTGGCCCCAGCCCTACCTGCATGTCCCCACCTCGAACCTGCTCCAGCGAAATCCCGGTGTGTCCTGCAGCCAGCAACCTCGAGAAACCACGGAGGACCTGCCTGCCTTCAATCCCAAAGACTCTGTCTCCTGTGAACACCGGATTTGTTCAAACAGACTCTAGCTCCGCAAGGATCCGCGAGTTTGCACCACTCTGCACCCGACCACCACGGCTCGAGTTCGAGTGGCCCAACACCAAGATGAGGTCTCCCCGGCGATCCTGACCCGAGATACGGCAACCCCTGACCTGCCTCAAGCCTCCAGCCGATGCCTGCAGCCTCAAACCGGAAGGTCCCCCCAACCGCGACCAGGAGCTGGTAAGAAGATCCGACCCTAAAAGGCACCCCTGCACCCGACGCCCTATGGCCTTGGGTGGCCAACCGACGGTGCCTAACCAACCCCCAAGATCCCAACTTACCTCTCCAAGTGGTGGTCGCACCCAGAAGACCTTCGTCCCCGAGCCTGCAGTGCTTTTGCAAACCGGAGACTGCCCATTGAATGCTACAGGGCACCCGACGCCAAAACAGCACTCTGCACCCGGCCACCCCTGTGCCGCTGAGGGTGCACCTTTGTGCTGGCCTAAACCCCCATTTGCCCTGAGCTTAAGTCCAGGAGCTTTTCTCCCACAACCCAGTGGCCTGCTCGTCAGCAGCCACCAACCGGAGGCCCCATAACCCCCATTGGATAACATTGGGCCTCAGCACTTACCTTTGAACCGATTATACTATTTTCCTCCATAGGATAACATTGACTGTTTTTCTATGAAAAGTTTGTAAGTGTGGAGTTGGAAAATCTAGGAGAACCTTTTACAACTGTACTAAATAACAAAAACGCTTTAACTTACCTGTTTACAGGAATTGTCCCAGTGTAGTATCCAGGTATACTACACTGTGTAAAAAAAGTAATCTGAAAGTAATGTACTGGTCATTTTACTAAAAAGCCAATTCAAAATATAGTTAGTGGTTATTTCCAAAGCACTGCATTTCTCAGAAACAATACTGTAAATCAAAACAAAGTGCATATACAATTACAATCCAAACTGTATTACAACTGTATATTTACTGCAAAGTATTTATCACTTACCTGTGCCAGGCTTGCTTGGTTCTAGGAAATAAAATAACTAAAAGAATATTTTTATACAAAACCAATTGGTCTGAAGTTCAGTCTTTGAGTGTGTGAATTCATTTGCTGACTGAGGGTGTACAACAAATGCTTAACACTGTCCTCTGATACTGCCTTACTGCTTGACCACACTACCACAAATAGAGAGTGAGGTGCTATCTACTTTACCTCTGCCTACCTTTTGGGTTCCACTGGACTCTGTGCACACTATACCTCACTTTGGTATAGTATATACAGAGCCAGCTCCCTACAGTATATTATGCCACCCTCCAGTGGAAGGGTGCCATGAGCCTCTCTCTAATTGGCTGGGTCTCCTCATCTTCAAGCTGCAGGGGACCGAGATGTCTGCTTAACCTTGCCTCCCCCACCTGAGAGGTGGGGCTAGTAAATGTGGGTACACTTCTCCTCCTAACTTGGTTTTCATGCCCATTCTCCAATCCAAAGTGGGAGTCAGAACCGGTGACAGCCAGTTGCTGGGGGAAGCAAAAGGCAGGGACAAAATTACAAAGGCGGCAGTCCTTTGAAGCGTCCCCTTTGTGACTCAGCCCATCATGGGTGGGAGGAGGCATGGCACCTCTGCCAAGGATATGCTTTATTTCAGGACCCAGGGAGTGGAGGCTCTCTACCCAGGGGTCCAGAAATCTGACTGGTGGTGGCAAATGGCTGGTAGCCAGTCAGGAACTACACCAGGGCTGGTCCTGAAACAAAGCATATCCTGGGCAGAGGTGTCATGCCTCCTCCCCCAGGATGAGCTGAGTCCACGAAGGGGATTCTTCAAAGGCTTGCCACCTTTGTTAGCTGCCCCCAGCCTCTGCTGCTATCAGCAGCTGGCTCCCACCGGTTCTGACCCCCACTTTGGGTGGAAGAATCAGCAGGGAAACCTAGAAAGAAAGCGAGGTGTGCCCACCTTTGCCAACCCCTCCCAGTGGGAGAGCCGGGTGTATCCCCCTCCCCCCCCCCCGACACTGGGAGAGCCGGGGGTACCCCCCCTTCCCCCGACGCTGGGAGAGCCGGGGGGTACGCGGCAAGACGGTGGGAGAGCCGGGGGGACGCGCAGACGGTGGGAGAGCCGGGGGGACGCGCAGACGGTGGGAGAGCCGGGGGGACGCGCAGACGGTGGGAGAGCCGGAGGGACGCGCAGACGGTGGGAGAGCCGGGGGGACACGCAGACGGTGGGAGAGCCGGGGGACGCGCCGGCGGTGGGAGTGCCGGGCGTACGCGCCGACGGTGGGAGTGCCGGGCGTACGCGCCGACGGTGTGAGAGCCGGGCGTACGCGCCGACGGTGGGCGAGCCGGGCGTACGCGCAGACGGTGGGAGAGCCGGGGGACGCGCAGACGGTGGGAGAGCCGGGGGACGCGCAGACGGTGGGAGAGCCGGGGGACGCGCAGACGGTGGGAGAGCGGGGGGACGCGCAGACGGTGGGAGAGCCAGGGGGACGCGCAGACGGTGGGAGAGCCAGGGGGACGCGCAGACGGTGGGAGAGCCAGGGGGACGCGCAGAGGGGGACGCGCAGACGGTGGGAGAGCCAGGGGGGACGCGCAGACGGTGGGAGAGCCAGGGGGGACACGCAGACGGTGGGAGAGCCAGGGGGACGCGCAGACGGTGGGAGAGCCAGGGGGACGCGCTGACGGTGGGAGAGCCAGGGGGGACGCGCAGACGGTGGGAGAGCCAGGGGGGACGCGCAGACGGTGGGAGAGCCAGGGGGACGCGCAGACGGTGGGAGAGCCAGGGGGACGCGAAGACGGTGGGAGAGCCGGGGGGACGCGCAGACGGTGGGAGAGCCGGGGGGACGCGCAGACGGTGGGAGAGCCGGGGGGACGCGCAGACGGTGGGAGAGCCGTGGGTACCCGCTGCCGGTGGGAGAGCCGTGGGTACTCGCAGCCGGTGGGAGAGCCGGGTGTACCCGCCACCGGTGGAAGAGCAGGGTGTACCCGCCGCAAGTGGGAGAGCAGAGTGTACCTGCCGCCAGTGGGAGAGCCGGGTGTACCCGCCGCCAGTAGGAGAGCCCGTCGCCAGTGGGAGAGCCGGGTGTACCCACCGCCAGTGGGAGAGTCGGGTGCACCCGCCGCCAGTGGGAGAGCCGGGTGCACCCGCCGCCAGTGGGAGAGCCGGGTGCACCCGCCGCCAGTGGGAGAGCCGGGTGCACCCGCCGCCAGTGGGAGAGCCAGGTGTACCCACCGCCTGTGGGAGAGCCGGGTGTGCCCCGTCAGTGGTGGTAGATCCGGGTGTACCCACCGCCAGTGGTAGATCCGGGTGTACCCGCTGACAGTGGTAGAGCCGGGTGTACCCGCCACCAGTGGGAGAGTTGGGTGTACCCGCCACCAGTGTACCCGCCGCCAGTGGGAGAGCCGGGTGTACCCGCCGCCTGTGGGAGAGCCGGGTGTACCCGCCGCCAGTGGGAGAGCTGGGTATACCTACCGCCGGTGGGAGAGTCGGATTTGCTCCCCAGTCAGTGCTTGGGGTTAGGTGCGGGCGCACTGGTGACTGGCATGAACTGGGTACATTTCTGTGTTTGTGGAGGCAGGTGTCGTGCTGGGGCTCGCCTGGCAGAGCAGGGCCAGGGGCACGGTTTTGGGATCGGTTTTCAATATTCTGCTTTTGGCCAGGGTGGAAACAGGCCAGCCGCGTGGTAAGTGTTTCTGACCCCCAGAAACTGAACATAATGACAACAGGTTGGGATACCTGTTTCTGAACGTAGCCCCACCCTGTTTGTATGAAGGTGGTTGGGAAGTGCCCCCCAGGATGTTAACTTTTGAGTCCTACGTCGCCAGCACTGCCGGTGTGCACCTTCCAGAGGTGAAGGATCAGGCACAGCACACAGCTATCTTTTGCGACACAGGGGTGTCCACCGTAGAGCCACAAGGGCTGGGCCCTTACAGGGGGTGAAGGATCATGAACAGCACACAGCTATCGTCTGCGACGCAGGGGTGTCCACCATGGGCCCAAGTGGGTTTAGCCCTTCCATGGGGTGAAGGATCACGCACAGCTATCTTCTGCGATGCAGGGGTGTCCACTGTGGGCACATGTGGGTTAAGCCCTTCCGTGGAGGAAATGGTTCACGTACAGCGCATGGCTATCTTTTGCGACACAGGGGTGTCCACCATGGGCCCACTTGGGTTCGGCCCTTCCAGGGGTGAAGGATCACGCAAAGCGCACGGCCATCTTCTGCGACGCAGGGGTGCCCCACGTGGGCCAGGCCCTTCCAGGGGTGAAGGATCCCGCACAGCGCCTGGCCATCTCCTGCAACACAGGGGTGCCCACCGTGAGCCAGTCCCATTCCAGGGGTGAAGGATCCCGCACAGCACACGGCTATCTTCTGCGACGCAGGGGTGTCCACCGTGGGCCTGGCCCTTCCAGGGGTGAAGGATCCCGCACAGCCCACGGCTATCTATCTTCTGCGACGCAGGGGTGTCCACCAGGGGCCTGGCCCTTCCAGGGGTGAAGGATCCCACACAGCGCATGGCTATCTTCTGCGACACAGGGGTGTCCACCGTGGACCAGGCCCTTCCAGGGATGAAGGATCCCGCACAGCCCACGGCTATCTATCTTCTGCGACGCAGGGGTGTCCACCGGGGGCCTGGCCCTTCCAGGGGTGAAGGATCCCACACAGCGCATGGCTATCTTCTGCGACGCAGGGGTGTCCACCGTGGGCCCATGAGGGCGGGACCCTCACTGCATTACTCTCTTTCGTGTAGTGCTGTGTTGGGTCCGCCCTTCTTGGCCTACATTGGACACTCGTTGGATATTCGTTGAGGGATTGCAGTGAGGCGGGTGATTTTACACAACCAGCGAAGAGAAAACCGTTTCTCAGGATCAGAGAGCCCTGCTGAGTGTGCAACCAGCTGCTTTCACAATTGTTTAAAGAGTCGGTCTTAAACCCATGAAATAAGATGTTTTATTGTGGAAGAATGCCTTTGATGAGTCAAGTGTTTCATCTCCTGCAGCCGGATTTCCAGATACCCCTCCTAGAGGTTCTGGGGGCCGGGAGTGTCCCCCTAGGGTGCTTGTAATTGGTGGCTTCGAACTTTGATGCCCGCCTGTCACCGAGACACGCTCCTACAGGCCTGGACACCCTTCGATGAAGCCCTTGGTCCATTGACACTTCTCTTGGGCTGGGCTGACTAATCCCCTCCACATGGCGCCTACACGCAGAGGCCCGGGGGTGGAGAATGCGTTCACCCCTGAGCCCAAGGCTCTGCACCCGGCCGCACTGTGTGATCCTGGGAAAATTTCGGTTCCTTCAAGTCCAGGCACAGTTCTGAAGGCGACAGTTCTGAAGGCGACATTCCTGCCTCGTGATCCGGCGATGGGGGAAGAGACACATTCCTGCCTCGTGATCCGGCGATGGGCGATGGGGGACGAGACATTCCCGCCTCAGCTCTGGAGACAATGCTTTTGTGATGCCGGAGGAGAGAGTGGTCGTGTTCATCCGGATCATGCATGCAGGAACGTCGTATCAGCTGGGCGGAACCAGGGCGCGGGAGGATTTGTACAGTCTACATCCTGATCATTCAAGGTACCCAGATATGTGATAATTGCTCAGGATCACACAGTGTGGCATGCAGTGGTCTTACGCTGCGCATTCCAGTCACGCAATGGGAGTTTTCAAGGCGGCACAGAGTGATGACACACAACTATTTATTAGGAGGTCCAGTGGGCGGGTATGTGCGCAGGATTACACGGTTCGGTCACGCAGGGGAGCGGTGCCTGCGGCAAATAAAAAAAAATAATAATAGGATTTCAATCTCGTCTTGTTTGGTTTTGGTGCCAGCTCAGTGTCCGCCGACTTTGGAAACATAAGTAAGAGAGGGGAGAGGAGTTGGCCTAACGGCTAGGGCCGTCGGCGTCAAATCTGGGGAACCGGGTTCGAGTCTCAGCAACATCCTGTGATTCTGGGCAGATCACTTAATCTCCCCGTGCCTAACAAATGAATGTGTCCTCATGTAATGCAACTGGTGCTATGTAAAGCGCTCTGATACCCGATACCTTCGGGTCAAGTTCGCGCATATAAAACTCCATTAAAAAAGAGGCCGCCCCGCCTGTGCCATGGCTCCCTGCGGAGGGTCAATCTATCCGGACCAAGGGATTCCTCAAACTCTTTCATAATGATGCTCTGTGTCGCAGTTAATTGATGTACGCCCAATGATGTCAGTACCAGTGAATGCAATGTCGATGTACACCCTAACTTATGCATGCACAATGATGTCAGTACCAGTGAATGCAATGTCGATGTACACCCTAACTTATGCATGCACAATGATGTCAATACCAGTAAATCCAATGTCTATGTACACCGTTACTTATGCATGCACAATGATGTCAATACCAGTAAATCCAATGTCGATGTACACCGTTACTTATGCATGCACAATGATGTCAGTACCAGTAAATCCAATGTCGATGTACACCCTAACTTATGCATGCACAATGATGTCAATACCAGTAAATCCAATGTCTATGTACACTGTAACTTATGCATGCACAATGATGTCAATACCAGTAAATCCAATGTCGATGTACACCGTTACTTATGCATGCACAATGATGTCAGTACCAATAAATCCAATGTCGATGTACACCCTAACTTATGCATGCACAATGATGTCAATACCAGTAAATCCAATGTCTATGTACACTGTAACTTATGCATGCACAATGATGTCAATACCAGTAAATCCAATGTCGATGTACACCGTTACTTATGCATGCACAATGATGTCAGTACCAGTAAATCCAATGTCGATGTACACCCTAACTTATGCATGCACAATGATGTCAATACCAGTAAATCCAATGTCTATGTACACTGTAACTTATGCATGCACAATGATGTCAATACCAGTAAATCCAATGTCGATGTACACCGTTACTTATGCAAGCACAATGATGTCAGTACCAGTAAATACAATGCCACTGTACACCCTAACTTATGCATGCACAATGATGTCAATACCAGTAAATCCAATGTCGATGTACACCCTAACTTATGCATGCACAATGTCAATACCAGTAAATCCAATGTCGATGTACACCCTAACTTATGCATGCACAATGATGTCAATACCAGTAAATCCAATGTCGATGTACATCGTAACTTATGCATGCACAATGATGTCAATACCAGTAAATCCAATGTCGATGTACACCCTAACTTATGCATGCACAATGTCAATACCAGTAAATCCAATGTCGATGTATACCCTAACTTATGCATGCACAATGTCAATACCAGTAAATCCATTGTGGATGTACATCGTAACTTATGCATGCACAATGTCAATACCAGTAAATCCATTGTGGATGTACATCGTAACTTATGCATGCACAATGATGTCAATACCAGTAAATCCATTGTGGATGTACACCCTAACTTATGCATGCACAATGTCAATACCAGTAAATCCATTGTGGATGTACATCGTAACTTATGCATGCACAATGATGTCAATACCAGTAAATCCATTGTGGATGTACATCGTAACTTATGCATGCCCAATGATGTCAGTACCAGTAAATCCAATGTTGATGCACACCGTAACTTATGCATGCACAATGTCAATACCAGTAAATCCATTGTGGATGTACATCGTAACTTATGCATGCACAATGATGTCAATACCAGTAAATCCAATGTCGATGTACACCGTAACTTATGCATGCACAATGATGTCAATACCAGTAAATCCAATGTCGATGTATACCCTAACTTATGCATGCACAATGATGTCAATACCAGTAAATCCAATGTCGATGTACATCGTAACTTATGCATGCACAATCATGTCAATACCAGTAAATCCAATGTCGATGTACACCCTAACGTATGCATGCACAATGATGTCAGTACCAGTAAATGCAATGTCAATGTACACCCTAACTTATGCATGCACAATGATGTCAATACCAGTAAATCCAATGCCACTGTACACCCTAACTTATGCATGCACAATGATGTCAGTACCAGTAAATGCAATGTCAATGTACACCCTAACTTATGCATGCACAATGATGTCAATACCAGTAAATACAATGTCGATGTACACCGTAACTTATGCATGCACAATGTCAATACCAGTAAATCCAATGTGGATGTACATCGTAACTTATGCATGCACAATGATGTCAATACCAGTAAATCCAATGTTGATGTACACCCTAACTTATGCATGCACAATGATGTCAATACCAGTAAATCCAATGTCGATGTACACCCTAACTTATGCATGCACAATGATGTCAATACCAGTAAATCCAATGTCGATGTACACCCTAACTTATGCATGCACAATGAGGTCAGTACCAGTAAATCCAATGTCGATGCACACCCTAACTTCTGCATGTACAATGATGTCAATACCAGTAAATCCAATGTCGATGTATACCCTAACTTATGCATGCACAATGAGGTCAGTACCAGTAAATCCAATGTCGATGCACACCCTAACTTCTGCATGCACAATGATGTCAATACCAGTAAATCCAATGTCGATGTACACCGTAACTTATGCACGCATAATGACGTCAATATCAGTGAATGCAATGTTGATGTACGATGTAACAACTGTACGTATAATAATATAGTTAAATATGATATCAATGACCGCCATGTTACACGTGCACGCACTCACGAACTCAAATCATTGCTGTAGGACTCATCCGATATGGCCTCTCCATCAACTCCAAGTCCGAGATACATGGTCAGACAGATCCTGTGACGCAAACCCAAGCCTACCGATTGACCGGTCACATGTGGGGTTACACTTAGCCCAAAGACAAACTAGCACCCAGGGAAAACCCTGATCGATCCCACAGATACGTAGTCACACCACAAACCGGACCAAAAAGATTGGCCCCAATAAAACACGTTTTTGCCAAACGAGTGTGTTCCCAAAATACCACTAAGTTAGAGGTCACATTTAGTTGGGAACACTCAGCCAATCCGGACACGGTATGCACACCGCACGAGGTGATCACACGCTTAACATACCGGACGCCTGGACACGCACACACTGGCCCACACTAGCTCTCTCCTAGGAAGAGAACCACCTGCGTCCCCCTTATAAGATGGTTTTTCTTGTTATTTATGACTAGGGGGCTTTTCAAAGAATGTCAAAGTGTTTTATTGCATCCACAAAATGTATATATATATATATATATATGGCTGTTAGACTTGGCATCTTTTGGCGTGTTTCCCCTGACTTTTTGCTTTCTGACCTCCCGGTTTTGACTCTGTTTTTGCTGGTGTAATGATTCTGCGCACTTTCCTCACTGCTGTCCAGTGGGAAAGTGCAAGTGCTCCTGTATAAAATGCGTTATGGATTGGTGTTTCCATGATTGGCCTATTTGGTTTATGTGTCAGTCCCTTGTAAAGTGCACTGCGAGTGCCAGGGCCTATAGACCAAATGCTGTTGGTGGGCTGCAGCACTGGATTGTGCCACCCACGCAAACAGCCCGTAAAGTGTAACTCGGGCCTGCCATTGCAGAGCCTGTGCGCAGCCTGGGGCTGCCATGTCGACTTGGCAAGTGCACACACTTGCAAGTCCCTAAACCTTCCCTTTGCTACATGTTAGTCACCCCTAAGGTAGGCCCAAGGTACCCCTGTGGGCAGGGTGCGTTGTATGCGAAAGGTAGGACATGCCCTGGTGTGTGTGGCATGTCCTGATAGTGAATTACAGCCTAGTTCGTTTTTCACTATTGCAAGGCTACCTGTTCCCCTAGGCCAGAACGGGCAGTTTTGATTATTACAGCTTATAATCCTAACTGACCCCGGGAACATGGTAGAAATTGTAGTTTAGTATGCCTGGACTCAGAATGATAAAATGCATCTTTTAGTGAAGTTGGTTTTAACATTCTGTGTTTGAAAATACCACTTTTAGAAAGTGGGTATTTTCTTGTCTAACCATCCAAGCCTGCCTCTGCGAGGTTGTGTATTCCTTGTCTGGAGTGTGAGTGACAGGGGCTGGGGGATGCCAGGAGACAGGGTGAGTCAGCACGGGGCTGAATAGCAAGATCTACATGTAGATGGGTGGGAGGGGTCGCACCTGGGCCCTGAATAGGACAGTGCCTTCCCTCCACAATGCTGGCTCCACCTCCTGTGGTGCGTCTGATGTCCCTGGCCTACTCACTGAAAGAAGGGACGGAGACTTGTCAACAAAGTGCTCCAGAACTGGTTTGGACTAGGCAAAGGCCTCTCTGCCTTCAGAGAACAAAGGAATTTGGGATATAAATATTGGGGCCCTGACCCCATGAATTTAGATCTCGCTGGAACCATGGAACCTGCCAAGACGAAGAGCTGCCAGGAGGAGTACTGCCCCTTTGCTGTGTGTTGCTTTGTTGGGTTGGCCTGCAGCTGCTGCTTCTGCCTTGGGCAGTGAAAGGACTGGACTGAACTTTCTACAAACTTGTGCTGAGTATCTCCAAGGGCCTGGAACCGAGCTGGCCTCCTGCTAAGAAGTCTCAGGGACTGCAAAGACTTCACAAGCCTCTGGGTACCGCTTCTGGAACGCTGTTTCAGTTGCCACAGAGGAAGGGAACTGCAACCGACTCCGTCAACCGAATCCATCCCTGGCCGGTGACCTGTTTGCACCGCAGACCGCATCGCCCCGCTTCGCATCGCAACCCTGGTCTCACCGTGGGCGACGTCCAACGCCGCCAACATCGAGCCGCTGCTTGCACCGTGACCTGTGGGCACCGCAGTTCGCATCGCTTCACTGAACCAGCCGGACCCGACCGACGCGGTCGCTGCAACTGGCTCAAGAGTCGTGACCGCACCGCATTTGGAGCACCGCTCGCACGTCTGCGACGCACCGCTCCGACTCGCACCGCTGTCCGACGCCAGCTCCCGCACTCCGGCTTGGTCGCCTGCATCGCAACCTGTCAGCACCGCATCGAGCATCGTCTCACCCTGCATCGCACGCCTTGGACTCCCCGACTCCGTCTGCACGACGCTCATCGAGCCGCTGCCTGCACCGCATCGAGGGACACCGCACCTTGCATCGCTCCGTCTTGCACCGCAACCGCGACGAACGCCGACCGGCTCGTACACTCCGTACCAGCCACAACGAGAAAGGTACTGTAACCGAGTCTGTTCATGACTCTGCTGGCCCGTATCGACGCGGTCGGCTGGAACTGTTAGACTCTGTGGTTTTCAGCATCACGGTAGGCTCGGACGGAGCTACCGACTCGTACGAACTTTGCTTTTGGGCTATTCCTGCAAAGAAGAAGTTACCGTATCAAGCATTCATTTTTAAAGTATAGTATTGTGGATTTTTGTCGTAATTGGTCTTGTCTGGAGTATATAAAATATTGGTTATTTTTCTAAACTGGTGTGGTGTCCGTTTGTAGTGCTTACACTGTATTACTGTTGGTTATGTGCAAATGCTTTACACACTGCCTCTGAATTAAGCCTGACTGCTCGTGCCAAGCTACCACGAGGGTGAGCAGGGGTTACTTCACGAGTGTAACAACCCTTACCCTGACTAGGAAGAAGGGTCCCTACTTGGACAAAGGTGCAAGCCCTTGCCAACTAGAGATCCCATTTCTAACAATAGCCAAAACTTCTGTACTCTGAGACTGGCTTCAGACGCCAATACTCTCCCGGCTGCTGCGCTTAATTAAACCAACTTGTTCCTGTTTTGCCAAACGCCTCTTGTCTTTTCACTGAAGGTAAAATAATATTGAGCAACATCTATTGAATCAAAGCAAACAAAAATAGGTTTTTGTACAACTTGTATTTTGAACTCACATATTGGAAAGCGCTCTCAGACAATATTGAAGGAAAAGGAGTTTTAGTGAAGTGGAATGATTGCCCAAGATGACACTATTTAAGCAGGGATGCCGCGATTTATACAGGTTTTCTGGATTCACTTTCTGCAAATCAGATAGTAAATGGATATCTATATGTCTTTCCGGTGTTAAACCTTTGTGTTTACCTCTCTGCAGTTGCTCTATAGAATGACGGCCTTTATACAAAAACAAAAGTTTAGTGTCATACAACCTTCTGTGGGGAGCAAGGGGCAATGGGAAGTTATTTCAGTGGCAATTGTTATTCTGTGCAAGGGTGTGTGAAGGATATAGACAGAGTGATACAAATATGGACATGCGAAAGTGTATAAAGACAGTGTGCTTACATGGAGTGAGTGCGGAACGTGTTTAGAAACGATTATATATCAAACACATACACAAATTGCGACATTTTATAGAATCCACAAAAAGAAATACAAACATAGTTACATTTGTTGGGAAGGCAGCAGCTTTCAATACTCGGTGTCATTTGGGAAAGAGGAAGCGATGGTGCATGTCGCGGGCTCGTCTCTGCTATTCCTGCATGCTCCGTTTGTGATAGGGCGGTTTGAAGCGTGTCGTGGAGCACACCAGCGCTTTATTTGCGGTCACCGATCAACCATACTCGTTTGTATTTGACGTAATTGTGCTGCTGCCACGAATGAAAATGAGGATACCAACTTAAAGTAGTGTAGGGAAGAGATTAGGGTCTCCAAGACCCCCCACGCCCCCCAAAAAAAGTGTATGAGCCCCTGAGGCAGCCTTGCCATAATGGCAGGTCAATAAACATGCCGACTCCAACACCCTCAGCTTTAATAACAGATACTGTGAAGAGTCACATTCCTTGGCACTGCTGCCTCGGGGTGGGTCTGCAAGACCCTTCGTTGGGAGAAACTGAGCCCTCCCAGCCCCTTCTCCCCCCTTCCCCAGCGTGGCCCCACCAGTGCACGACAGGTCGAGGCAGTGGGGTGCGGCACATACTATAGGACGTCGCCACCAAAGGCAGAAAGCATTTTTCACATCCGGGCATCAGAAGGTGTCAGAGGATTGACAAATTGGGTGTAAAGCGCTGCCTAGGCGAGACCTAAAAACAGGGTGGGTGAAGGCAAAACATTTGGGGGTGACCCTGAGGAGGGCCAAGTTCAACACAATATATGACTGCACATGGCAACAGGATTCATTGGCCTGGGTTTCACTTGAGAACAGTCTGTCATAGTGTGTTGAATTGGCTTCCAAAGGCACCAAGAGCAGATCGAGGTGTCTTCAGGGTGTGCGAGCGTGATGTTTGAAAGGCATCTGGGATGAAGAGCTATACATCCAGCCAAAAATGAATGGGAAACAAAGGGCTGGCCATATGGAGGGAGGAGGGCCCTGGACTATGAACACAACACTCAAGGGCAGACTACTCCATTTATTTCAACACCACGGAATGCATTTGTCTTTTCAATAACACAACAACTGTGGCAAATCAACACAACACACCACAATATTGAACATCCTATTAAACATGTGGAATTGAACGACACCACGGAAGGAGGCGAGACTGGGTTGCGGCTCCCCACAAGTATCATGGTGTGGAACTTGTGATTGCTCCTGCTTTTGGTCCGCTCCATAAGTGTGTGACTGAATGAATTCTGATACCGGGACACATTTGGGCTCCGGTTTTTATCACTAACGCGTAGCACACTTGCATTTATACAAAATAGAGTGGATACGGATCTGTTCAATTCCACTTGCTGGCTTTATCCATCCATCACGGACACCCTGACGTCACATGTTAGGAGTGCCTTACACATGCCCTGAAGAAGTCCATCTGTTTGGACGAAACGCGTTGGCTGTTCATCTCAACTTGATATGTTTAAAATTTTGAATAAATAAAGGCAGATTTGAAGAACAACCTTGGACACAGATCTTATAACTTTTTGTGTTATTGTTTACAAAGTGGTGCACCATTTGATCTTGTTAAACATTGTTAAGTCCAGTGTTAGACTGCACCGTGACAGTGGGTGCGTTAACTGTGTGCACACATAATTTTGGGTATTTCCCAATACTTATAATAAATAGGGGATAGCAGGTTAGGTGCTAGTTCTGTGTAGGGTTCCACTGTCGACGACTGTATGATATCCTATTAAACATGTATTTCTGTTGCAAAGAAGGCTGGCAGGTAATTGCCTCCTTGGTTTCAAAATTACAACTTTAAAACAATTTGCAACATTAGGATAATTTACAGCAAGAAGATAGGCTAAGGGTTAAGCACAGAAAAAATGAAAAGTGTTCCCTAATTTCTGTTCATCTAACTGAATTTATTCATGTACATTTTAATTAAAATTGCCAATTGAAGTATCGCTTTACTTGGTGTTCGACTTCGCACTAGGATTTGGGTTAGGAGTAAGTTAACGGTACAGGTAGAAGTAAAGGGGTGGTCACCGCCAATGAACGCAAAGTGATGGTACACGCATGTGATGGTCTCGCTGTGTCATGTCATATCGCTGTCCCAAGACACTGATGTGCTGGCTCAAATCCATCACTCTAGTGAGATACATCTCATCTTGCGGTCTTAGTTGATGGCCAGATGAACACCTTCTTAAATAAAATCTGACAAACAGGCCAAGTGCTTGTGTTCAACTTAGGATGCCTATAAAAAGCTTGTGGAGATCCCCAAGTTGCAGTCTTTAAGAAATAGGTATTTTGAAAGGAAAACATACAAAAGATACTGCCCTCGCTCTTGCCAGCATGCAGATGTGGGCTTTTAGGAGTTGGAGACCCCGTACAGTCGCGAGTGGGCTATCGAAGCAGTCATCACGTTTATACTTCCTCGTGTGAGGGTTACAAGAGACTAAGAGCCGGATCTACCCACTCAATGTGTAAAGTACTAGATGGAGACACTGTTTCCCTGACTGGTTAGGTCTCGCCTAGCGATGCAGCGCAAAGCGCTGCTCGCTATGCGAGATCTATTGTTGCCGACTTTTGCTCCGATGCGGGACAGGACAGGTGCACGCGTACGGCAAGTCCTGGACAGGAGATGTGCACGCGTATGGTGCGAGCAGAAGTTGTAACAATGCCGCAAGCCGTACGCGTGCACATAGACTGTCTGTGCTCAAACTTAACAGACAGGAGATGTGCACGCGTACGGCTCGCGTCTTTTTACAACTCCTGCTCGCACCATACGCGTGCACATGTCCTGTCCAGGCGCGGCGTCCAGCATGCCTCCCGCTCAACCCCACTCACCGGCTCTTGTGGGGACTCAGCGCTGAATCTTGCTCCGGCCGCACCATGCGGCATTCACGAAGGCGGGGTGGGCTCCCGCCTCACTTTTCCAACACACGGGGCTCCCTCAGCTCACGGGAGCCCCGGACACCTCCGGCCGCGCGCTCCATGCGCCGCCCATGCGCCACGCAACTGACGTCGCTCAAAACGATTTCAGCTGCCCGGACAGCCGATGTGCACGCGCACGGCGTCTCTTGCTCACGGCGCACTCGACAGGGCTTGTTAATTTGGCTCGGTGTCTGTTATGGATGCTGGGCTAAGTGCGATTAACTTGCCTCGGTAAAAGCATTCATACGCTCGGGCTCGAGCGTGCACTCAGTAGTCCCCCGGGGCACAAGCAGGCATCCACTTCTGTGCTTCCTCTTTGCTTTATCGGGCTCGAGCGTGCACTCAGTAGTCCCCCGGGGCACAAGCAGGCATCCACTTCTGTGCTTCCTCGTTGCTTTATCGGGCTCGAGCGTGCACTCAGTAGTCCCCCGGGCACAAGCAGGCATCCACTTCTGTGCTTCCTCGTTGCTTTATCTTGCAGCTGACAGGGAGCACCCCTGCTGCCATTCTCTTTGGCCAAATTCAGCAGTACAGCATTGGAGGTGCCGCAGGGAGCTCTGGAAGGTGAATATTATGCTCAGGCTACTTGTTCGCTGTGGGCGAGGGTTTTTACATGTTCCACTGTCTCCCTGAGACAGGAAGCACGTGTGCGTGGAGAGAAAGGATGGGGGCCAGTTAGTACCTGTAAAGCCTCATGTGCCCCCACTCCCCCGCGCCCCTGCGGAATAGCCCCCAGAGCTGCTTCGTGTCACCCGCCCCCCGAGGCAGCCCCGGTTTCCGGTGATTCACGGCTCACGGCTCCGTCTGCCAGCGACTCGTCCTCGCGGCCAGGTCTGTCACCGGAGTTCACATCAGCATAAGGACTGCTGCTGCACGCTCAAAAGCCCTCGCCCGCCTTTTTAAATGACAAGCCAAGTTTATAATTACCCATGCTTTTATCCAGGGAAGTCTGTGCCGTGTGTGAAGGCAGACATGCTGTGTGTGTGGGAATGTAAAAGGGACTCAGTATTTTCATCATTGTAGATAAAGAGTATATATATCCCGCCAAAACATATATCTGTGTTTTCCTGCATTCTGAAGAACAATAGATTTGAGTGAAACGGTTTAGACGCTTTAAGACGCGCTGATGGTATTTGAACATGTCCTGCAACACGTTTCCCTCTTCGGCTGCGATGTCGTGCACGCCGTGTACTCTGTGACAGTAGTGAGTGCACACGTGGCTAGTGGATGTCTGATGCCTGATGTATGATGATTGATGTCTGATGTCTGATGCCTGATGTCTGTGGATGTCTGATGCTTGTGGATGTCTGATGCCTGTTGCTTGTGGATGCCTGATGTCTGATGCCTGATGCTTGTGGATGCCTGATGCTTGTGGATGTCTGATGTCTGATGCTTGTGGATGTCTGATGTCTGATGCTTGTGGATGTCTGATGGCTGATGCTTGTGGATGTCTGATGTCTGATGCTTGTGGATGTCTGATGTCTGATGCTTGTGGATGTCTGATGTCTGATGCTTGTGGATGTCTGATGCCTGATGCTTGTGGATGTCTGATGCCTGATGATTGTGGATGCCTGATGCTTGTGGATGTCTGATGCCTGATGCTTGTGGATGCCTGATGCCTGATGTCTGATGCTTGTGGATGCCTGATGCTTGTGGATGCCTGATGCTTGTGGATGTCTGATGCCTGATGCTTGTGGATGTCTGATGCCTGATGCTTGTGGATGTCTGATGCCTGATGCTTGTGGATGTCTGATGCCTGATGCTTGTGGATGTCTGATGGATGTCTGATGCTTGTGGATGTCTGATGTCTGATGGTTGTGGATGTCTGATGCCTGATGCTCGTGGATGTCTGATGCCTGATGCTTGTGGATGTCTGATGCCTGATGATTGTGGATGTCTGATGCCTCATGTCTGATGCCTCAAGTCTGATGCCTGATGGATGTCTGATGCCTGATGGATGTCTGATGCCTGTGGATGTCTGATGCCTGTGGATGTCTGATGCCTGTGGATGTCTGATGCCTGTGGATGTCTGATGCCTGTGGATGTCTGATGTCTGATGCCTGTGGATGTCTGATGTCTGATGCTTGTGGATGTCTGATGCTTGTGGATGTCTGATGCTTGCGGATGTCTGATGCTTGCGGATGTCTGATGCCTGATGCTGGTGGATGCCTGATGCTGGTGGATGTATGATGTCTGATGCTGGTGGATGTATGATGTCTGATGGCTGATGCTTGTGGATGTATGATGTCTGATGGCTGATGCTTGTGGATGTATGATGCCTGATGTCTGATGCTTGTGGATGTATGATGCCTGATGCTTGTGGATGTCTGATGCTTGTGGATGTCTGATGCCTGATGCTTGTGGATGTCTGATGCTTGTGGATGTCTGATGCTTGTGGATGTCTGATGCTTGTGGATGTCTGATGCTTGTGGATGTCTGATGCCTGTGGATGTCTGATGCCTGTGGATGTCTGATGCCTGTGGATGTCTGATGCCTGTGGATGTCTGATGCCTGTGGATGTCTGATGCCTGTGGATGTCTGATGCCTGTGGATGTCTGATGCCTGTGGATGTCTGATGCCTGATGCTTGTAGATGTCTGATGTCTGATGCTTGTAGATGTCTGATGCCTGATGCTTGTAGATGTCTGATGTCTGATGCTTGTAGATGTCTGATGTCTGATGCTTGTAGATGTCTGATGTCTGATACTTGTGGATGTCTGATGCTTGTGGATGTCTGATGCTGGTGGATGTATGATGCCTGATGCTGGTGGATGTATGATGTCTGATGGCTGATGCTTGTGGATGTATGATGCCTGATGTCTGATGCTTGTGGATGTATGATGCCTGATGCTTGTGGATGTCTTATGCTTGTGGATGTCTGATGTTTGATGCTTGTGGATGCCTGATGTCTGATGCCTGTGGATGTCTGATGTCTGATGCTTGTGGATGTCTGATGCCTGTGGATGTCTGATGCCTGTGGATGTCTGATGCCTGTGGATGTCTGATGCCTGTGGATGCCTGATGCCTGTGGATGCCTGATGCCTGTGGATGCCTGATGCCTGTGGATGCCTGATGCCTGTGGATGCCTGATAATTGTGGATGCCTGATAATTGTGGATGCCTGATGCCTGTGGATGTCTGATGCTTGTGGATGTCTGATGCCTGTGGATGTCTGATGCCTGTGGATGTCTGATGCCTGTGGATGTCTGATGCTTGTGGATGTCTGATGCTTGTGGATGTATGATGCTTGTGGATGTATGATGCCTGATGTCTGATGCCTGATGCTTGTGGATGTCTGATGCCTGATGCTTGTGGATGTCTGATGCCTGATGCTTGTGGATGTCTGATGCTTGTGGATGTCTGATGCTTGTGGATGTCTGATGCTTGTGGATGTCTGATTCCTGATGTCTGATGCCTGTGGATGCCTGATGCTTGTGGATGTCTGATGCCTGATGCTTGTGGATGTCTGATGCCTGATGCTTGTGGATGTCTGATGCCTGATGCTTGTGGATGTCTGATGCTTGTAGATAACTGTGTGAGTGTGTGATGTGTGTGCCTGTGGCAGTTTTGATCCTTATACACATATGACTCCTGAAGCACAGATGATTTATAAGGGTGATATATCACATTCATAAAATGTGCTTAAGGTGTTACATGTGCACTGTTGGAACACCGTACAAGTGTCAAGTTGGTGCATTATATTTGCTTATTGCTTTACAATACAAGGGACTTTTTTATTATTAAGTGTCACCACTTTGCCAACTGCTCCTCACTGAAACTCTCCAATGCAGGGTGTCTCATACTTCAGGGTTAAATGTGAGTTTAAATGTCTAGGAATAAGTCCGTAACACAAACTACCAGTGGGATGTACTACACCCAGACTTCTCAAGTCACTATGTGTTCTGACACACCATCACCAAGTGGGGGAGCGAGCTTAGAGTGCTCTTCCTAGGCTCCCTGCCCTACCTCCCTGGCTAGAAGAATCTGGAAGGGGGTGGCTTCCATTGCAGGAGGTACAGCTCCCGCCTCCTGGCACATCCTCTCCTGGTACATCAGCTGGTCTCTCCATTCAGGAACACTCAGTAGCTGCCCCCACAAGGTGCACTCTGGGGCAGTAATACTCCCTGCATTTTATCGGGGCTCTGCTGGCCCCCAGATTACTTCAGAATGTCAAACTCCTCAGCGAGGGATGTCTAACATAGACCCAGGAGGGCCCCACCCAGTGCTTAATTTGAGGCAGTAGTTTACGGTGCTCGACACCAGCAATTAATTGTCAACATCGGCACTTATCACAGTCTGCCACATGGTGGCGCTGTTTGTGTGATTTAGAGATAAGCAGAACAATAGTTTTATTATTTCATTATACATTAAAAACAACAGATACCTGCAGCCCAAACCATTCTTATAGCTGTGGAGGCCTCTAACAGTCTGAATTGTCACACTGGTAGCAGTCTGATGATTAATAGTTGTGCAGGTAATGTAATGGCAATTTTGACAGGGGCAATGGGTGGTGCAAGCTGCAGTGGCTCTCCTGGCGAGAGCCCTGGCAATTATTTCTTTACAAATTGAGCACTGGCCCACCCCTGTCACATTTTGGGGATAGCTACATAAGATAAATGTATACACAGTAAGTTAAAGTGCATTTATGGGATCAGCACTTACAGAGAAAATCTTGCAAAGATGCTACCCCTCCTGGACATACCTAGTACCCCTCTCAAACCCACCAGTCACTGTGACAATGTTGCACCTTTGCAAGCACTTTTTGGACAGGAAGCGAACAATGCTTCACAGTTGGGAGGGTGCGAATAAAACGTCAGGAGTGCATGTGGGAGCGGGACAACAAACTGGCACAGTGAAGAAACGAAACAGTATTTGGGGGCCTGCGAGGAGGAATCCTCCTGAAACAAGCATTTGCAAAGCAATAGGTCTCGCATTTACGCAAGTTTAAACTATTGGCATTGTAAATGACAATGCCTTTTATTTATGTTTTGGTTTGTACAACATAAATTAAAGGCATTGTCATTTACAATACCATTTACAATACCAATAGCTCCAAAACTCGCAGTTGCGAGACCTATTGCATTGCAAATGCTTGTTTTTTCAAGTCGTAATCAGGACTCTACGAGTGGCCACTGAGCTGACTGACCTACATGAAGACTGAATAGCACACAGTGTCAGGATACATTACCAAATTCAAAAGAACTAAAAAAGGAATAACACCCACCAATATGTTTTGTTTCCAATGGTTTGTATGGTGGAAAGCACCACAGATTGGCAGCGAAAACATAAAAACTGCTTAGTATGCTGAACTGTGCAGGGAGGCAAAGGGAGGAAATAAAGGGACTCGATAGTCCAGCTTAGCAGGGGGTGACTGAGGTTTTAAACAACAGTGCACAGACAGAAGGGTAGGTGGGAGAAATGGGATGGCTCACAAGAGTTTAACGAGGCAGAAATAAACTTAGAAAAGGCATAAGTAGCAGAAAGTATATGTGATCCATTTCTTATTAAGTAAACAAATTCATTTTGATCCATGTTTTGCCTCAGTGCAAAGATGTTCGTGTAAGATGGACTGCAGAAAGCGCGGATTGCTCCATAAATACTCGAGCCAGTGGCGCAAAAGGCCATTTCCGCACAGCGCTTGTTGGGTTGCGCCACAGAAAGACTCACCGGTTGGTGGAGTGCCGGTCTGGTGGCCCGCCTTCCAGCCCTCCGTCTCCACGTTATACTCCAGCAGCTGGTTATTGAGACCATTCTCAGGGGAGTATCCACCAATCAGGAGCAGCGAGGAGCCTCTACGCTGTGTCAGTGTGTGCCCAGCAACAGCAGGAAGCAGCGGGACCTTCAGAAAGGGAGAACTTGTAAACAAGGCATAGACATTTGGAAGCTGTGTTGGCAGAGGAGTGGGGTGAGGTGCTCTAATATTGGAACAGATAAGCAGATGCTCAAGGTGCACTAGGCTCAGACAAGAGAGAGTAACCCACATAGGAGTTCTAAACGCAGCTGAAGGAAACGGTACGCATCAGCAGACAAGTTAGCTGCAACAGACCAATGGGTGCAGACTGAGGCAACTTCCCACCAGACAGCACCAGGCCAGTGCTCAATAATTCATCCTCACACTTAACCATCCGACTTACAGATGAAGCAAAGCAATGCACAAGACACAATGATGCAGCAAGCACACCTATGTGGAGATGCACATGATTCACAGTGGTGCCAGGCAAGCAGATAGACCAGACAACAGAACATGGGGCCGGGTCTGTGCACTGGCAACTCAGGCATGGTGTGGAAGGAATGAGGCACTGGAAGCTGCACTGGTGCGGACTCACCGTCTCCTGCTTCCACTGGAGAGTGGTCAGATTTAGCACCCAGAAGTCGTTGGTTACGCTTGTGTTCATCAGCCCTCCCAGCACATACATGGCATTGCGCGACGAGATGTAGGCTGCCGCATGGAAATAACGAGGGCTGGGACCAGGTCCACCATCTTCGGTGCCGGCGAGCATCTGTGTCCAGCGGCGCTCTGGAATTGAGTACCTGACAAGAGGGAGTAACAGCATGACCAGGGTGCACTCACACAGTGACTAAAGAAAAAGTCCAATGCATCCTGTGATCTCTACGCCTTCAACAATTCAATTCCTCTTCCATCCTACTGGTTGTACTCCCGCTGTACGAGTGCCTCACCAAAAGAACGCATTCTGTCCCCAACAAACCTTCTGATGACTGATCAACACTAGTAAAACTCACCCCATCCACCAGCGAAGCACACTTATGTGCACTGCAGCACTTTCTAAAGGTCTGGGACAGTCAGGGGGGGTGGGTGGGGTGTCACTGTGCTGCATCGCTGTCATTTAACACTTGGCACTCCAATTAAAGAGCAGGGGTTCAACAGAGACCCCTATCTGTAGATTCACCTATAGAATCACCATAATCTTAGTGAAGTAAATATATTCTTAACGCGTTCCATGCGTCGGACGGCCCCCGGCCGTCTGACGTCACGGTGGGCGTGTGCGTCGGACGGCTGGGGGCTGTCCAGTTTCCGCACGCGTAAAATCCGCCCGCACAGCGGGGAAATTTGCGCCACAGCAAACGGGTTAAGGAAGCAACTAAAATCAACAAGACGTGGCAAATTAAGCATAGGTTCTTAAAATACATGGGAACCTGCAGTCTCCAATTTCCTGATTACAGGTGACTTGTGACGTCACTAATAACCTGTAATAAAGAACTGACGTAACTGCCCAACTGTAATAACTTATTACAGTTGAGTTCTGATATCACAATATCAGCGGCTTGAGCCGGCAGATAAGGAGAAAGGCGGGTACAGAGCATAATTAATATTGCACTTTAAAAAACGGAAATAGAACGTTGCTTTTCATTCTTCTGTCCTGTTTTTATAGATCAAAAGTGATAAACTGAAGAATAATTTACTTACCTTCGGTAACACGCTATCTGGTGGATACTGTAACTGCACATACATCATCTTTAGAATATCTCCAGGTGCCAGATAGGATCTGGTTGAGTTTTAGCAGATTTACTCCCGAGTGCCATTAGGTGGCATTATGCGGCTCCGCCCGGAAGTGACAATGGAGCTGCATAGAAGCGCCACCCCTGTGTATCCACGTCATTTTCTTTCTCGACTCTGTCCACACCTTCGGGCGTGGAGCTCAACAATAATCAAGTACCAGTGTGTAGATCTCAAGCCTGGGACCTTTTCAGATCAAAAAAGAGACCATCCCACAAAAAGAAGGAAGGGTGGCGGTGAGGGATCGGCAGTTAGATACAATATTCACCAGAAAAAGCATTACCGAAAGAAAGTAACTTGTTCTTCTGATGGATACTTCCAGTTGCAGAGTCCACACCTTTAGAATAGATACCAACCAGGACCTTCCACAGCGGAGGGTCTGTGGAATGGCTCATACCAAGAGTCCTGCAGGACCAAGCGGGCGAAAGGCCCATCCCGCTGGACTTGGCTATCAAGGCAGCAGCATAACGTGAATAGGGCACCAACAACATCACAGCCTGACAGAAGTCAAGGGCAGGCCTGCATGCCAGCGCAGTGATAACAGTTTTGGCTTTGGCAAAAATGGGTCCTCAATCCCTCCAGAGGCTGCTTCTTAGACATGGCAAAGCGGATCTCAAAGCAGAGAATATCCACCATTGCACAGTTCCTTTCCCACACTGCCTTGCTTTTCTTTGTCCCATAGAGCACCACAAAGAGCCAATTGTCCACACTATGGTTTTTGGTGCGATCTTATAGCTTTTTTGGGGATGCAGGCGATGAAATTTCTCCTCTTTTCGAGGGGTGAGAAGAAACGAAGAACGTTGGGAAAGTGATAGATTACCCCACGTAAAAAGTAGTCACAACATGTGACAAAAAGGCAACCCTGGTATTCAACACCACTTTATCAGGAAAAAAGTTGTGTACGTCGGCTGCACTGAGAGTTTGAAGTCCACTCGTGCACCGAGCTGCGACCGTGAGCACAGTCTTCAGAATCAGGAGATGTAGAGGAAAGTTGTGCACAGGCTCGACTGGCGTGCACCGGTGGAAAGTAAGGCTCCAAATTAAGATCCCACTGACACCGCTTTTAGTCTAGGGGTTTGAAGGGGAAAAAATGAATCAAACCTTTTTTAGAAACCAAAGCACAACAGGTGATGTGAAAAAGGATGGTTGGTCTGGTAAACATAAAACTGCCAAAAGGGCCATCAGATGACCTTTAACAGTGCCCAATGCAAGTCCTTGCTGGGCCAGTGATAAAGCAAATGACAGGACATACGACAGCCTGGCCAGCAATGCTGTAATGGGTCATTATTGCGGGTGCCACACCAGGCTACAAACATGCCCAGTGCCAGGCATAGACACACTCTGTAGAGGGGCACCTAGCAGTCAGGATAACATCCTCAACTACGGGAGGAAGATTGAATGCAGTCAACCGCCGCCATTCCATCTCCACACAGAGGAGGGACTTGTGCAGGTTCAGTAGCAGGACCTGCCTTGCTGCCAAGAAAGGTGATTTGCCCAAAGCGGTATCCAGATCAGAGATCCCAGAAGTTCTGGTACCACACTTCGCTTCCCTAATCGGCAGTATGATGGCTTGGGCATGGCCATTACTGAATTTCTTCAGAACTCAGGGCAGGAGAGACAGCGGCAGAAAGGCATACTCCTCTCAAAGATACAGAACATGGATTCTTTAAAAACCTCAATCTGTTGCCACATCGCAGACTGCCCCAGAAACTCGGGGTGCATTAAAATCAGCTGCAGGATTGGCTCCTCGGTAGGGGACCAGGAAGGAGGCAGAGAGGCACGGTGATGTCCTTGTGACCTCTCAGGCTTAGAGTGGTCGGACTGGCTCGAATCCAGCAGGCTTTCTTCAACTTACCGGCAGTCTTGAACTGCCATGAGGACCTCATTGGGAATGTCCCAGAGAGTGGGAATGGGTCTGAACCCTAAACGTTGAGCAGGACTTCAGCGATTCCTCTCAGGGTTCAGTGAAGTCCAGGCTTGCTTCATGTTCTGTATCACCTTCAGATGTCTAAGGGCACACAGCTCGAAGGACTTGGAGTCGTGCGCTGCAACTAAACACCGAGACACACCTAGGGAAGATATGTCGAAGACAATGGTTTGCAACAGACCCTACGAGGCTTAAACCCTGTAATTTTAGGAGGGGACATAGTCGCCTTGCAGACTGGAAAAAAGGCTGAATTTCCTAAGACTGACGGAGAGAAAGTTGGGAGCAAGCTCCAGATGCACATCCAAGGGTACGGAAAGAAAGAAACAGACGTTGACACGCAGTGGTGGGACTTATACATGGATCCATCACACTTCCAGGATGGAAGGGGGTCAAAGCAGTGCCAGACGGCGCCACCTACAGGCGCACACGGCCAATGCCCTTCACATCTCGCAGATCCCGCCTGGCGTCTGGGGGGGGGGGGGAGGGATTCTAAAGGCGAGGAATCTGCGGTTAGAAGAATCCATCAGAGTGTCGGGTTCAAGGGTATTTGCAACCAAAATCTTGCTAATGTAATCATGCATTCTTCTAGTATACCATTAATATGCAAGTTTGCAAGTCTTCGCTTTCCATGATTTCTCAAGGTTGATGGTATTTTTGTCTCTTCTCCCATTGTTGCGGCTGCTGAGTGACAGATTCGTTTCCTGAAGTGCAGTGATGTCCATAATCCTGGGATTAGTCCACCGGGCGCCTTACGAATACTCCACCAACTCCTTCCTGTCCATGGGCTGAAATCCTCTGCCTTTGGCTGACAAACCTAGGAGCCAGGCAGCCTAGCTACTAGACAGAACATGTTTAAAGAGCTTGCTGCTTGCACTTGCCTCCAGCTTTGGAGTATTGTTCTAAATCTCAAAGCTCTGCTGGAAGGCATTCCATTCATGCTCCAGTCTGATGGCTGAGGCTTTAAAGAGCGTCTATGACAGCACCAGGCCTGATCCGCTTCAGCAATGGGCAGAAACACTGCCACCATCACCCCTGGGCCCAAGGCATTATTTACAGTAACAAACATCAGTCGGTGCCAAGCGTGTGCCATTCGGCCATGTGCAGCGCTCGACATTTAGAGCCCAAAAGGGGATATTATGGTGAAAAACAAGATGCTACAATTCGCCCCTCCACCTCCCCAACACAAGGAGGACAACAATCTGAGACAAAGGAGTTAAACATATTTTGGGGTGCAAAGGACGCAGTCTCCCCCCAAACTAAGATGAATAGTCCCCCTGGTGCATCTCCCTTTCAGACTGTAAAGGGTGCTCTGCTCCTTTCCTAGGATGGCATCAGTCACACACCTTTTGTTTCTTCAGTTTTCCCATTCTTACTCCCCTCCTTTGACTGACCCCAATTACCTACGCCTATTAAGCCAGGACCACAGTCAGTCACAACCTCACTCTCCTGGTTCATTCGTCTGTGGAGGAGCTGGTCTGTCATGGGGAGGAACAGTCACATCAAAAAGCAAATACCAGCAGCAGGGTCTTTGTAACCTGTGGATCTATCCGTACTAGAGAGAGCACATACCAGCAGCATCGGAAACTGTCAGATAAGACACACAACAAATACCAGCAGCAGGGCCTTTGTAACCTGTGGATCTATCCGTACTAGAGAGAGCACATACCAGCAGCATCGGAAACTGTCAGATAAGACACACAACAAATACCAGCAGCAGGGCCTTTGTAACCTGTGGATCTATCCGTACTAGAGAGAGCACAAACCAAGAGCATCTGTAACTGTCAGATAAAGACACACAACAAATACCAGCAGCGTCTATAACTGTCAGATAAAGATACACAACAAATACCAGCAGCGTCTGTAACTGTCAGATAAAGATACACAACAAATACCAGCAGCAGGGCCTCTGTAATCTGTGGATGCATCCGTACTAGAGAGAGCACATACCAGCAGCATCGGAAACTGTCAGATAAGACACACAACAATACCAGCAGCAGGGCCTTTGTAACCTGTGGATCTATCCGTACTAGAGAGAGCACATACCAGCAGCATCGGAAACTGTCAGATAAGACACACAACAATACCAGCAGCAGGGCCTCTGTAATCTGTGGATGCATCCGTACTAGAGAGAGCACATACCAGCAGCATCGGAAACTGTCAGATAAGACACACAACAATACCAGCAGCAGGGCCTTTGTAACCTGTGGATCTATCCGTACTAGAGAGAGCACATACCAGCAGCATCGGAAACTGTCAGATAAAGACAATACCAGCAGCAGGGCCTTTGTAACCTGTGGATCTATCCGTACTAGAGAGAGCACATACCAAGAGCATCTGTAACTGTCAGATAAGACACACAACAAATACCAGCAGCAGGGCCTATGTAACCTGTGGATCTATCCGTACTAGCAAGAGCACATACCAGCAGCATCTGTAACTGTCAGATAAAGACACACAACAAATACCAGCAGCAGGGCCTTTGTAACCTGTGGATCTATCCGTACTAGAGAGAGCACATACCAGCAGCATCTGTAACTGTCAGATAAAGATACACAACAAATACCAGCAGCAGGGCCTTTGTAACCTGTGGATCTATCCGTACTAGAGAGAGCACATACCAAGAGCATCTGTAACTGTCAGATAAAGACACACAACAAATACCAGCAGCGTCTGTAACTGTCAGATAAGACGCACAACAATACCAGCAGCAGGGCCTATGTAACCTGTGGATCTATCCGTACTAGAGAGAGCACATACCAGCAGCATCTGTAACTGTCAGATAAAGACACACAACAAATACCAGCAGCGTCTGTAACTGTCAGATAAAGACACACAACAAATACCAGCAGCATCTGAAACGGTCAGATAAGACACAAAACAATACCAGCAGCAGGGCCTATGTAACCTGTGGATCTATCCGTACTAGAGAGAGCACATACCAGCAGCATCGGAAACTGTCAGATAAAGACACACAACAAATACCAGCAGCATCTGAAACTGTCAGATAAAGACAATACCAGCAGCAGGGCCTATGTAATCTGTGGATGCATCCCTACTAGAGAGAGCACATACCAGCAGCATCGGAAACTGTCAGATAAGACACACAACAATACCAGCAGCAGGGCCTATGTAACCTGTGGATCTATCCGTACTAGAGAGAGCACATACCAGCAGCATCTGTAACTGTCAGATAAAGATACACAACAAATACCAGCAGCGTCTGTAACTGTCAGATAAAGATACACAACAAATACCAGCAGCATCTGAAACGGTCAGATAAAGACAATACCAGCAGCAGGGCCTATGTAACCCGTGGATGCATCCGTACTAGAGAAAGCACATACCAGCAGCATCGGAAACTGTCAGATAAGACACACAACAATACCAGCAGCAGGGCCTTTGTAACCCGTGGATGCATCCGTACTAGAGAAAGCACATACCAGCAGCATCGGAAACTGTCAGATAAGACACACAACAATACCAGCAGCAGGGCCTCTGTAATCTGTGGATGCATCCGTACTAGAGAGAGCACATACCAGCAGCATCGGAAACTGTCAGATAAAGACACACAACAAATACGCGCTTGCATCTTTATTCCAGCCGTGAGGGGAACGGCGATTACCTGTTTTTCCTGTTGCCGCTGCCGTGAGGGGAACGGCCACCACCAAAAACCACAGCTTCCAGCAGCCCAAGCGGTAGCGCCAGCCGCGACGCCGCTTCTCGCGCCAGGAGGTGCGATAAAAGACACTCAGGCCTCCCGCAGCGCGGGACGCGCGCGGGCGAAGCCCGGGCCAAGGGTGGGCCCGTCTGCGCACGTCCGCGTCTGGACAAGGCAGGGCTGGGCCCCCCCTCTTTCGCCACTGCCACGGAAACATCAAGCATCTGTATCTGCGGGGGGATTATTATTATTATTTCATTTCATTACAAGGACTTCAGGATTGTCACGGTGAGAGGTAGACGGGGGACCGGTGATTGACTATTTCGTTGACTTTTTCTCCTGGTGTTCCCCTGCTCCTTGACTGTTCCTTGGCGCCAGGCCCCGCCTTGTCTTTGTCCTTGGACTGGTGAGAGTAGTATTTACCCCCTAAAAGCAGGGTTGTTCTCTGACCTCTGTTATCCACATATTTATTGTACCTGTTCTATTGCACAGCTTAGTGCAGCCTATTTTAACGTAGTCTATTTTATCTTCATCTTAACATTCTGCTCTCTGCTGCCCCTTTTTAACTTTTTTACCCTGCTGCCTGCTCTGCTTGCACTATACCATTTGAATTTAATCTACCTCATTCATTTCACTTTGCATTTTGCACTTTGGTCCATTTTCCAAAATTGTGTGATCAGTTTAGTGAGTTTACTGATTTTATTGCATTTCCCACTTTGTTCCATTCTTCATCCTGCACCTTATCGACAACATTGGCATTTGCACTTTATTAGACTTATATAAAGATTATTATATCCTTAGGTTATTGAGGGTGGGCCCGCGTAGGTACGCCAAAGATTGGATTGGGCTGGGCCATTCCCCTTTTCCCTGAGCATCGCTGATTTTATAGCAGGGAGAACCCTGAGACCTGGCTCTATAGTCCTCATTGTAAAAGTCTGTTTTAGTATGGGTAAGCGAGTGGGCCAGGTGGCTTCAAGGCCCACTACAACAAGTATTGATAGCATGTTAGTAAGGGCTGTCAGTATTGTATCTAACGAGATTGAACTCACTGAAAGGCGTCTCTCACTTGGTATAGGGATACCGCCTTTATTACCTCCTCTCAATCCAGGGTGTACTGAATTGACTGACAGTGCGCCCAATGGCTCAATCTTTAATTGTGTGGACTTGCAAGACGACATTATAATCCATGACCCATCGTTAACCACAAATCCTCCGGATACCTCGTCGGCCCCGGATGCCTCCACTGGGGCTAAACACAAACGGAAGTTAACTAAAGCCACCAGTGTTAAGAGGAAGCAACCAACCCGACTTGGCCCATCCTGCTCTGCTCTGAGCTCATGGATACGTGCCCCTCCGAACCCTAAGCCCGCAGTTGCACAGGTGCATACCTCAACTATTGACCTCTGTTGCTCTATCGGTACCCAGACTGAGCCTGCCTTGTTTCCCTCTGAGAGTTTTAGTCATGGCGAAGCCATCATTAGCCGCATCGTGGACACTGTCTTTGAGCGTATAAAAAATGTATTTGATGATTATTTTTCCACCGTGAGAGAACTTTCCCCCCGGACTCATTGGGAGTTGACCAACACGGACGAAGCCACTCTAGATGGCCTTATTGCGCCCACTGCGCCCTCAATATCAGGGGGACTTGATACAGTTGTACCATCTAACAATGCGCTAAATCCTGGTTGTAATACTTTGTCTGCTGTCACTAACCCTATTCTAAGTAATGCATGTAATGTGTGTAAGAAAATTAAGAAATGATTTGCACCTGAGGGTCAGGGCGCTGAAACTAGTATCGCCAATAATGTTAGAGAGGACCGCCTCACTACTATTCCTAGCACCCCCACAGTGGCGCAAATTAACATCCCCGCTGAAAGCAGGCTACCACGTGAAGGTGCTATCACTGCCACCTGTTCGGCAGAGCCCATTGGTAGTAGGGAAGTATTAAACCTGCCACCAGCCGCTTGCCCCTATGTAGTAGTTTTGGCGGCTGTGCCTCCCCTGAGGACAAATCAGGTTGAATCTTGGGACCAATTGCGCCATAAGAGCACCGACTGGCTGTCTAAACATAAGGGGTTCAGGGTGCCACTGATCAATAACATTATTATGGTACGGAGAGTCGGTTGGGTGGGGCAGTCCCCAAAGAGCATCAAGGGGGACTGCATAGTTATCAACTTTCGCAATCCGTCAGTGGTTAAAACAATTTTAATGTTACAGGAGTCCCGCCCCAATTTAAATACCAGCATTTGGGCCTTATCTCTGGGTCATTTTTACAGTTCTCATAAACCCCCCTTGGGGGCCTCACTTTTTGCTGTGCCCAAGACCGCTCCTACTCTTCCTCTATATAATAGATTCCTGCCCTTATCAGGACTGACTGCCCCTGCCCCTGCCATTGGCTACATTAGTACATGAGCAAAACTCTGAACCCATTGTGTCCCCACCCCGTGAGTTTAACGCACCAATTGTCAATATTGCAGACCCTACACTCAAAATATTGAGTTGGAATGTTGCGGGCCTAGCGTCCAAAATGAACCTGCCTGACTGGTTGGAGTTAGTTCATAAACAGGACATTGTAATGTTCCAAGAGACCTGGGCCACGCAAGAGTTATTTTTGGACGGGTTTGAATGTTTCAATGTCACAGCCCCTATCCCTAACTCCGGCCGGCCAGCAGGGGGTCTTTCAATTTGGATTAACATTAGGGCAGGTGGCAGTGCCAAGGCACTTGCCACTAACAACGACAAATTTCAGGCTGTTGTTTACAAACGGGGGGTTTCTCTTTGTTTAATTAATTTTTATAACGATTTTAAGAATGTCCCAAATATGAATTTTATTAATTTGTTTAAATTCATTTCTAACTTACAGAAGACTAATCAAGTCGTCAACCCCTCTGGAATTTGCCTGGGGGGTGACTTTAATGTTAGGTTACCTAGTAGCATTTATTCCGCTATACACCCTACAAACAAGGCACCATTATGCGACAGGGGTGCCCAACTTGCGAACCTTTTGAGTTCCAATAATCTTTTAGATGTGACGGAGCTCGCTACCGCACCCCGCAGAGCCAAACAGATTGTACCTACCTACAGAGGAAGGGGTTCAGCTTCCACTATCGATTTTATCTTTATCTCATCTTCTTTAGAGAATTGTGTGCTCAAAGCTGAGGTGGTCCGAACAGTCCAAGGGGACCATAATCCTGTCACCCTAACCTTGTGCATCGCCCCCAGGCCGACTTATGATAACGAGTGTGGTGCCAGGGACTTATCCCCTTCCACCGATAACCTTAGACTGGTTTGGCGCGGAATAGATAACAGGGATTTATTTGGTAGGATGGTAAGGACTTACCCGAACTTAATTGACACCTGTTTGTCCTATAAGGAACACAATTCTGAGGTTGTTGGCGCCTTCACACAGTTGTGTGCAGGTGTCAAATCCCTGCTATCAAGGCCAGTTAAGAAATCACATGTGGACCCAGGTTGGTTTAATGCTGAATGCTCCTCAGCGAATAGAGTTCTCCGTAAGGAGCTGCCAATAAACCCAGAGATAGTATCCTTATCAAATCTCTTAGATTACGCTATAAATCGGCCATTGCTACTAGAAAGGAAGGAATAACAAGAGAGCATTGGGATAATCTTGCTCGGGCAGTTATGCTAAAAAATGGTAAGGATTTTTGGTCAGCTGTAAAAGATATGAGGGCTTTGAGACACCCTACGAACACAATTAGCTGTAATATCTCGAGTGAGGCGTGGGAAAGGCATTTTTCTAAACTCTATTCAGCCCACACACCATCGATTAATACCTATGAAAATATTATAACTATTGGGGTTTCAATCAATCTATCAGAAGTAGAGGAGGCCATTGATCAGAGCATGGGCTGTAAAGCCACAGGCCCTGATGGGTTGCCCATCGATTTAATCAAGAGCCAGCCTGATTTCTGGGCACCCCTACTCCAGAATGTTTTTAATAATCTTGCAAATTCTATTATACCCAATACTTGGTCCACCAGCATCATTGTGCCGATTTTTAAAAAAGGGGGACCGCACCAGCCCTAGTTGTTACAGGCCGATCTCCCTGATCGACAATACTTTGAAAATTTTAGGGAGGGTTCTCTATAACAGGATCAGGGCATGGGCCGAGGAGAATCATATCCTCCATCATTGTCAGTTGGCGTTCAGAAGTAATATTGGCACTGTGGAGCAGTGCCTCAACCTCAACTTGATTATTGGCAAATACAATGTAGCTAAAAAAAACTCCAATATACCTTGCATTTATGGATCTTAGTTCGGCCTTTGACTTTGTTAACAGGTCACGGCTTTGGACAATTCTTCTGAAATATGGCCTGGACAAGCCCCTTGTATACTTTTTGGCTCATCTGCACAAAGACTTACATGCCAGGGTGCGCATTAGTAGGGAAGGTGAGGTTTCCAATGAAATAAAAGTTGGGAGAGGGGTCAGGCAGGGCTGTGTCCTGGCCCCACTCCTATTTATATTATACATTAATGATTTGAATAAATCCTTGGTAACTCTCACCTGCGACATGCCCCGCATTAATGGCAACAAACTTCCTGCCCTACTATACGCAGACGATGCGGTTTTAATGGGTCGTACTTTAAATGCCTTACGTATTTTAACACAGGGTTTTGTTGATTTTATGGCTGGTTTGGACCTATGTACCAATTTTAAAAAATCTTTTTTAATGGCGTGTGGACTGAAGAAGCATTTTAATCGAACAATTGTTTTAGACTCTGATAGTTTACAAAGCACTCGCACTTTCCCCTACCTAGGGTTGGTGTTTGCTTCCAACGGACTGTGGTCCGAACATGTCGCCCATTGTCTGAGAAAGTTCTCCAGTTCCACTAACTCAATACTCGGCCTCCCCAAGCCCAGGAATACTGAGGTTGTCTCTGCCACTGTTAAATTTTTTAAACTGCAATGTATACCAACGGCCACCTATGGTGCAGAAGTATGGGGCTTTACTAACTGCAGTACGATCCAGGATGAAGAGAATAGATTTTGTCACAAAATCCTGGGTGCCCCTATTTCCTCTTCAACGTACGCCTGCCACCATGAACTTAATCTGCCCTATATCGAAGATTTTATTAAGGCTCGCCCTGCATTATTTTGGCTTAAAATTTGGAACAACCCCGCGGCCCAATTAACTAGGGAGATTATATTAGATTGCTTAAAATGTGATAGGGGCAAGGAAATACCATGGCTGGCTGCCGTAAATAAAAGTTTAACAAGTGTGAATTATGGCCATCTATTTTTAAACTGTTTAGATTCTGGAACCACTTGCAAGAAATCCCTGCAATCGGCTCTTTATGCACTTTATAGGAATGCTAGATTTGAAAAAGAGAGTAAGAAATCGTCTGTTGCTAGATATATGCGTATTGAGAACATCTCACACGCCCCATCAAGCTACCTCTTAAAACCCATTGGCCGGTGGGAAAGGGGCTTACTCTTTCGGCTGAGGATCGATACAGTGAAATTTCTGCTATGTTTTCCCGTAGGGTATAATCCTGACCTCGACAATTTGCCATGCCCCTGTAATAGTCAACAAAAACAATCAATGCTGCACTTTCTTTTCTTTTGTAGTTACTATCTAATATTTACAAAAAGGTTTCTAATTCCATACTTTAAGGCCACATCTGTGATGGACTATAAGGCAGCATATGGGAAGATTATTACTCTGGAAGAGGAAGAGCTAACCTTTCGGGTTGGCTCTTTTTTGAAAGCGGCTGTGCGTTCTCGCAATTCTATGTGCTCTTGTTGAACTTTGTTTATTTGTATGTTCTTTTATCCCAATTTTTAAATTCAGTTTTGATGTATTGCGACGATTATGTTTTTATCTGTTTGCACTTTTATGGATATGTATTTTTATCCGAATAAAGTCTTTTGAATTGATTTGAAATACCAGCAGCATCTGTAACTGTCAGATAAAGACACACAACAAATACCAGCAGCATCTGGAACTGTCAGATAAAGACACACAACAAATACCAGCAGGGAATATGTAACCTCTTGATGCATCTGTACTAGAGGCAGAGAGCACATACCAGCAGCATCTGTAACTGTCAGATAAAGGCACAACAATACCAGCAGCAGGGCCTATGTAACCTGTGGATGCCTCTGTACTGGCGAGAGAGCCCATACCAGCAGCATCTGTAACTGTCAAATAAAAACACACAACAAACACCTGCAGCATCTGTAACTGTCAGACAAAGACATACAACAAATACCAGCAGCATCTGAAACTGTCAGATAAAGACACACAACAAATACCAGCAGCATCTGTAACTGTCAGATAAAGACACACAACAAATACCAGCAGCATCAGAAACTGTCAGATAAAGACACACAACAAATACCAGCAGCAGGGCCTTTGTAACCTGTGGATTTATCTGTACTAGAGAGAGCACATACCAGCAGCATCTGTAACTGTCAGATAAAGATACACAACAAATACAAGCAGCATCTGAAACTGTCAGATAAAGACACACAACAAATACCAGCAGCATCGGTAACTGTCAGATAAAGACACACAACAAATACCAGCAGCATCTGAAACTGTCAGATAAAGACACACAACAAATACCAGCAGCATCTGTAACTGTCAGATAAAGACACACAACAAATACCAGCAGCATCAGAAACTGTCAGATAAAGACACACAACAAATACCAGCAGCAGGGCCTTTGTAACCTGTGGATTTATCTGTACTAGAGAGAGCACATACCAGCAGCATCTGTAACTGTCAGATAAAGATACACAACAAATACAAGCAGCATCTGAAACTGTCAGATAAAGACACACAACAAATACCAGCAGCATCAGAAACTGTCAGATAAAGACATACAACAAATACCAGCAGTATCTGTAAGTGTCAGATAAAGACATACAACAAATACCAACAGCATCTGTAACTGTCAGATAAAGACATACAACAAATACCAGCAGCATCTGTAACTGTCAGATAAAGACATACAACAAATACCAGCAGCATCTGTAACTGTCAGATAAAGACATACAACAAATACCAGCAGCATCTGTAACTGTCAGATAAAGAGACACAACAAATACCAGCAGCATCCATAACTGTCAGATAAAGACAATACCAGCAGCAGGGCCTATGTAACCTGTGGATGCATCCGTACTAGAGAGAGCACATACCAGCAGCATCGGAAACTGTCAGATAAGACACACAACAAATACCAGCAGCAGGGAATATGTAACCTCTTGATGCATCTGTACTAGAGAGAGAGCACATACCCGCAGCATCTGTAACTGTCAGATAAAGACACACAACAATACCCGCAGCAGGGCCCATGTAACCTGTGGATGCATCTATAAGTCAGAGAGGACAAATATCATCACCATCTGTAACTATCAGATACACACACAAAACAAATACCAGCAGCGCCTGCAACTTTCAGATAAAGACACACAACAATACCAGCAGCAGGGCCTATGTAACCTGTGGATGCATCCGTACTAGAAAGAGAGCTCATACCAGCAGCATCTGAAACGGTCAGATAAGAAACATAACAAACACCAGCAGCATCTGTAATGAAATGGTTACTAACCAGTAGGAGTAGTTTTGCAGCTTGAAGAGTTTTCTTTATTCACATGCTGTGCATCATTCCGCCATCTAGTGGTTGGGTCCAAAATAGTCTTTTTTTTTTTCGTGTTTTGGGCGTCGTCGACCACCATTTGGTGACAGGTCCATCCCCTGTGTGACGTCAGACGGCGCCCCAGAGGTTGTTGTGAGTAGTAGCCATCTTCGGATTCTGTTTTTTGTGTTTCAGTCTTATAGTCCTTTAGTTGGTACTTTGTTGAGTTGTTAGTTATAGTTCCCCACCGGCTTGTATTCCTTGTAGGGGAGGCTGGGTGGGTCGCATGCGAATCCAGAAAACTCTTCAAGCTGCAAAACTACTCCTACTGGTAAGTAACTTTCGTTTTGCAGATTGAATCCTTTTCTGGATTCACGTGCTGTGCATCAGATTACGTAGCGGTTTCTCCCTTCTTGGGGAGGCTGTGGTAAGAGGAAGACTATGCGAACAGGTGTTGAAGTACTTTTTGTCCTATTTGCGCTTCCTTATTCATTTGTATGTCCACACAGTAATGTTTGGTGAAGGTGTGTGGGGATGCCCATGTTGCTGCAGCACATATAGTGTCTATTGGCACATTGGCTATGAATGCTAGAGTTGCTCCTTTCTTCCTAATTGAGTGAGCTTTTGGCTGTACGCTTAGCGTTTTCCCTGCAGTGGCATAGCATAGTTGAATGGTTTGGACTATCTATCGTGCAATTGTTGCCTTTGTGACAGGCGTCCCTGTTTTGGTATGCGAGTAAGCGACAAACAGCTGTTTGCTTTTGCGAGCTTGTTCTGTTTTCTGTAGATAGTACAGTAAAGCCCTCCTTCCATCCAGGGTATGGAGGCTCTTTTCCCATTTTGTTTGCGGGTCTTTGAAGAAGACTGGTAGGAGAATACTTTGATTCAAGTGATACTTGGATACAACCTTTGGTAAGAATTGAGGATTAGTTCTCAAGATAACTTTGTCTCTATGGATTTGAATGTATGGTTCTTCTATGGTTAATGCTTGTAGCTCACTTACTCTTCGTAAAGATGTAATGGCTATTAGGAAAGCGGTTTTTAACGAGATGTGTTTGAGGTCTGCTTTGTGCCTGGGTTCAAATGGTTCTGTCATAAGTTGTGTGAGGACTCTATTTAGACTCCACATGGGGGCTGGAGATGTCCTTGGGGTGCAATTCTTTTAGATCCTCTAGGAATCTCTTTATGACCGGTCTTCTGAAGAAGCTTTTGCATGATTTTCCCCTGGTGTAGGCTACGATAGCTGTGAGGTGTACTGTCAGGCTCGAGTAGTTGATGTGACTGTCTAGGAGGTGTGTTAGGTATATGATCACTGTTTCTTGTGTGGAGATTGAGTCCATCAGGTTGTTTGTTGTGCACCAAGTGGTGTACCACTTCCATTTTGCGGCATAGTATTGCCTTGTGGTTTGTTTTCTTGCCGCTTTTAGAATTTCCATTGTTCGCTGAGGCAAGTTTAGGTGACCAAACTCTACGTATTCAGGTGCCAGGCCGCTAGGCGTAGCGTCGCTGGCTCCGGGTGGAAGATTTGGCCCTGTTGCATTGTTAGTAGGTCCTTGTCTGCTTAGAGTCTGATTATTTGTCCCCTGGACAGTTCTAGCAGACTTGAGTACCATGTGTGTCTGGCCCATTGTGAGCAATGAGAATTAGGTTTGTCCCTGGTTGTCTTGCTTTTTCTATGACTCTTTGGATTAGGGGTATTGGTGGAAAAGCATATGTAAATGTCCCTGATTAATGTAGTGACAGGGCATTCCTCCTTGACAGGGGGTGAAGAAACCTGGAGGCAAACAACTGGCATTTCTTGTTCTGCATAGTCGCAAACAGGTCTATCTCTGGGGTCCCCCAGAGTTTGAAGATGTATTGTACTGTCTTGTGCTTCAATTCCCACTCGTGGGAGCAGCTGTTCTGCCTGCTCAGTTGATCTGCTGTTGTGTTGTATATTCCTGGTAGGTGTATTGTCTGCAGATTGATTCCTTGTGAAATTACCCATGTGCAGATCTGTTGTGCTAGCTTGCTGAGTGGGAATGACTTTGTGCCTCCCTGCTTGTTGAGGTAGAACATTGTGGTGGTAGTGTCTGTTTGAATCAAGACAGTCTTCTTGCCAATGTGTTTCTGGAACGCCTTTAGTACTAGGACTGTTTTCATCTCCAGGTAATTGATGTGTTTTATGGAGTCGAGGTCGTTCCACTGTCCTCGTATTTTCAGGTGGCCGAGGTGCGCTCCCCACCCGCTGTGGGATGCATCTGTTGTGATTGTCGCAGAAGGAGTTGGGCTTTTGAAAGGTCTGCCTAGTGCTATGTTCCTGGATGCCTACCATTGTATTTCTGCTTGCAGTTTGTGCGTAACAACCACTAGATCCTCCCAACTCCCAGTGGCCTGTGACCAATTGTTGGAAAGCTATTCCTGGAAGGGTCACATACGGAGGCGGGCATGAGAATGAGTGGGATGCATGATGCCATCATGCCCATGAGTTTCATGACTCTCCGCACGGTCAGAGATTGGCCCCTCTGGTAAAGTGACGTTTCCTGTCTGACGGCTTGTATCCTGTTTTGCGTTGGATATGCTTGTGCGAGTTCTGAGTTGAGTCTTGCACCCAAGAAGGTTTTTTCTTGTTCTCAGTTTGTGGATGACTTCTTGTGATTTATTGAGAATCCAAGTTTTTGGAGTGTGATGATTACTGTTCGAACATGGCTGCAACATTTTTGTTTTGTATTTGCTCTTATCAGCCAGTCGTCTAGATAAGGGTAAACGTGTATTACCTCCTTTCGTAGGTGTGCTGTGACTGCAGCTAAACACTTGGTGAAGACACGTGGTGCTGATTTTCTTACGAAAGGTAGTACCTTGAACTGGCAGTGTGTTCCTTCGTGTAGGAATCTGAGTTACTTTCTGTGGCTTTTGTTCATGGGGATGTGCAAATAGGAGTCTTTGAGGTCTATTGTTTCCATGTAATTAATTTCCTTTTTCGATTTGCGGTATTATATTTTGAAGTGTAGTCATTTTGAAATGTTGCGTCAGAATGAACTTGTTTATGAACCTTAGGTCTAGGATAGGCTTTAGTGTAAGGTCTTGCTTGGGAACTAGGAAGTATGGTGAGTAGTTTCCCTTGAAATGGCCTTCCTTTGGTATGGTTTCTATCGCTTGCTTTTGAAGGAGCTCTTTGATTTCTGATCTCAATTGTGTGATTTCTGATTTGAGGTACTTTTTTTTTTTTTTTTTTACTTTTGGAGGGTTTGCTGGTGGTGTCTTTGTTAGCTCTATGCAATACCTGTATTTTATCAAATTTAATATCTAATTGTCTGTAGTGATATTTTGCAACTGTTGTAGGTATTGTGCTATCCTGCCCCCCACTGGTTTTGTGTGTGGGTCCTCTTTTGTGAAGGAGTTCATTTGATCCAGCTCCTCTTCCTCTGGAGGGCTGCTTTGGCTGTTGCCAGTTTTGATATCCTGTTTGCTAGCTTGGCTGTTGTCCGTGCCCCCTTGGCCCTGTTGTGGATGAGGCATTTGTTGCCCTTGCGCAAAGGATCCTCTTCATGTGGGTTTCCTTCCGCCAAACCCTCCTCTTTTGAAAGCTCCTCTTTGTTGCAGGGCTCCCATAACTCTTGCAGTTTCGTTGTCCTTTCTTATTTGTTGGAGGGATTTGTCGACTTCTTTCCCGAACAGGGCGTCCCCTGTAAATGGTCCGTTAATAATGGAGGTCTGCACTTCCTGCTTAAAGGCGGATATTCCTAGCCAAGCATGTCTCAGTGTGGTACCTGTGCACATTTGCCTGCTGGAAGTCTGCTGCGTCGAGTGCGGACTTTAGGCATGTATTTGCAATATTTTTGCCTTCCTGGACAATTGATTTTGCCCTTTTCCTGTCCTCTTCTGGGAGCTTGTTGATGTGTTCCTCGATGTCATCCCATTGCTGGTGACCATATCTGTTTAACAGCGCGTTTGAATTTGCAATGCGCCATTGTGTCGCTGCCTCTCTCTCTATTTTCCTGCCTACCATGTCCATTCTCTTGTTCTCCTTTTCTAGAGGTGGGCCGGTGTTGGAGGGAGAGTTGGCCCTCTTCCTTGCTGTGGTGACAATAATAGAATCAGGCACAGTATTTCCCTGTATATACTTAGGGTCTTTGGAAGAGAGTTTATACTTCTTCTCAACCCTTGGTGTCACTCCTTTGGCTGAGGCTGGCTCCTTGAAGGCTTCCTTGCCTTGGTCCAGGATGCTTGGTAGCATGGGAAGATACTATGTGCCATTGTTGGCAGGGGCTAATGTCTCTTAGAGGAAGCATGTTTCCTCCTTTTCCTCTTCGAGGAAGACCCCGAAAGCGTCAGCTGCTCTCTTCACGAGGCTGTTATAGAAGGCTATGTCATCTGGAGGCGATGCCTTCAAGGGACAGAAGCATATCTCCTCTTCTGGGCTTTCCGTGTCGAGGTCGTTCCATTGATACTCGAAAGTCTCAGAGGAGTCTTTGTTCTCTGGGGCGTCAATGTGTTCTTCGACGTCCTCTTCGGCATCCTCTGTGCCTTCAGCATCGACATTTCCGGTTTCGGCGGTGGGTACCGCAGGGATACAAAATCCCTTGAGCGCTTCGTCGAACTCCTCTTTCTTTTGGAGGAGTGCCGCCATTTCTGCCTCGAGGCGTTTGTTCTTTCTTTCGACCTCAAGGGCTCTCTCGGCATCAGAGACCGGAGATTTCTTCTTCTTTGGAGTGGTAGACTCTGTTTTTGAGGTCAGCGTAGTTCCCTTCTTGGGTTCGTGCTCGACCCTCGGTTTCAACGCCTTATGCGATCTTCCCTCGTTGGAGTCCTTTGGCGAGGTTCCGTGGGGTTCTTTGGATCGAGCCCGACCTTCGATCGTCTTTTCCTTCGGCGTCGGGGCTGCCTTAGGATGCGTCTTTTTCTCGTGGCCCATCGGTTCCGACAGTTGAGTGTGTCTTACCTGGTCTGTCTTTTTCTCAGAGTCTTTCGCCATCTCTTTCTTTGTGCGATTTTTCTCGGCGTCTCCTTCGAGAATTTCGACGTCTGATCCTTCGTGCATCGACTCTGCTGGGGCCCCTTGGTCCTCATCGTCGCTGGAGACACTTAAGTCCTTCAATGAAGGTTACTTCTGTCCTTGGGACATTGTTGCATAGTGGCCCTCTCTTTGCTTTCGGCGTGCCCTGAGAGTCTTTGACAGGAACATCGCGCAGGCCTCGCAATCCTTATTCTTGTGATCCTTGGGTAGACCGAGGTTGCACACGTCGTGTGGATCGCGTTGGGCGAATTTGTGGTGGCACTTGGGGCAGAATTTGAAGGGGGTATTTTCCATTGCCCCTACCTCGCCATTTGTCGAAGTATGCGCGTTGTGAAGGTGTTCAGTATCCGGAGGCCTGTTGTGTTTTCCGGTCGCGTAGTGGATGTCCAATGTAACTTTTTGTTCAAATATCGAGTTCTTTCGGGGATTTTCAGATATTCTTCGGAGCTTCCCCTCTTGCTTCCAGACCCAACGGCAGAAAAAATAATCTGAAGATGGCTACAAAGGACAACAACCTCCGGGGCATCGTCTGACGTCACGCAGGGGACGGACCTGGCACCAAATGGTGGTTGACGACGCCCAAAACACGAAAAAAGAAAACAGACTATTCCGGACCCAACCACTAGATGGCGGAATGATGCACAGCATGTGACTCCAGAAAAGGATTCACGCTGCAAAACGGTCAGACAAAAATACACAACAAATACAAGCATCTGTAACTGTCAAGTAAAGACACACAACAATACCAGCAACATGGCCTATGTAACCTGTGGTTGCATCTGTACGAGAGAGAGAGCACATAATAGCAGCATCTGCAAGCTGTCAGATAAGACACACAACAAACACCATCAGCGTCTGTAACTGTCGGACAAAGATACACAACAAATACAAGCAGCATCTGTAACTGACAGGTAAAGACACACAACAATACCAGCAACATGGCCTATGTAACCTGTGGTTGCATCTGTACTAGAGAGAGAGCACATAATAGCAGCATCTGTAAGCTGTCAGATAAGACACACAACAAACACCATCAGCGTCTAACTGTCAAAGATACACAACAAATACAAGCAGCATCTGTAACTGACAGAAAAAGACACACAACAAATACCAACAGCAAGGAATATGCAACCTGTAGATGCATCCATAGAGGAGATAAAGCAAATACTAGCAGCATTGGTTACGGTCAGATAAAGACACAACAAACAATAGCAACATCTGTAACTGTCAGAGAAAGACACACAACAAATACCAGCAGCATCGGAAACTGTCAGATAAAGACACACAACAATACCAGCAGCAGGGCTTATGTAACTTGTGGATGCATCCGTACTAGAGACAGCACATACCGACTGCCTCTGCAACTGTCAGATAAAGACACACAACAAATACCAGCATTATCTGTAACTGTCAGATAAGGACAAACAACAAATACCAGCAGCATCTGTAACTGTCAGATAAAGGCACACAACAAATACCAGCAGCATCTGTAACTGTTACCAAATACCAGAAGCAGAACCTATGTAACCTGTGGACGCCTCTGTACTGGCGAGAGAGCACATACCAGCAGCATCTGTAATTATCAGATAAAGACACACTACAAATACCAGCAGCAGGGCCTATGTAGCCTCTTGCAGCACCTGTACTGACGAGAAAACACATAACAGCATCTAGTATTATCACATAAAGAAACACCACAATACCATCAGCATCTGAAACTGTCAGATAAAGACACAACAAATATGAGCAGCAGCGCCTATGTAACCTATGGATGCCTTTGTACTGGCGAGAGAGCACATACCAGCAGCATCTGTATCGGTCAGTTAAAACACACAACAAATACCAGGAGCAGCGCCTAAGTAACCTGTGGATGAATCTATAAGACAGACAGGACCCACACAAAACAAATACCAGTAGCGTTTACCTGTCAGATAAAGACACAAAACAAATACCAGCAGCACCTGTAACTGTCAGACAAAGAGACAACACATACCAGCAGCATCTGTAACTGTCAGATAAAGACACACAACAATACCAGCAGCAGGGCCTATGTAACCTGTGGATGCATCCGTGCTAGAGAAAAAGAGCACCTACCGACCCCCTCTGCAACTATCAGATAAAGACACACAACAAATACCAGCAGCTTCTGTAGCTGTCAGAAAAACACATAGAACAAATACCGTCAGCATCTGTGACTGTCAGATAAAGACACACAACAAATGGCAGCAGCATCTGTAACTGTCAGATAAAGACACAACAAATACCAGCAGCATCTGTAACTGTCAGATAAAGACACAATAAATAGAGTCAGTATATCTAACTGTCAGACAAAGACGCACACTAAATACCCTCAGCATGATCTGTAACTGTCTGATAAAGACACACACCAAATACCAGCAGCATCTGTAACTGTCAGACAAAGACACAAAACAAATACAAGCAGCAGAGCCTATGTAACCTGAGGATGCATCCATAGAAGAGACAGGGCAAATACCAGCAGCATCTCTAACTGTCAGATAAAGACACAACAAATACCAGCAGCATCTGTAACTGTCAGATAAAGACACACAACAAACACCAGCAGCGTCTGTAACTGTCAGATAAAGACACAACAAATACCATCAGCATCTGTAACTGTCAGATCAAGACACACAACAAATACCAGCGGCATCTGTAACTGTCAGATAAAGACACAACAAATACCAGTATCTGTAGCTGTCAGATAAAGAGACACAACAAATACCAGCAGCAGGACCTATGGAGCCTCTTGCGGCATGTGTACTGGCGAGAAAGCAGGATGCATCCATAGAGGAGAGAGGGCAAATACCAGCAGCATCTGTAATTATCAGATAAAGACACAACAAATACCAGAAGCAGGGCCTATGTAACCTGTGGATGCCTCTGTACTGGCGAGAGAGCACATAACAGCAGCATCTGTAACTGTCAGATAAAAACACACAACAAATACCAGCAGCGCCTATGTAACCTGTGGATGCATCTATAAGTCAGAGAGGACAAATATCTTTACCATCTGTAACTATCAGACACACACAAAATAAATACCAGCATCGTCTGTAACTGTCAGATAAAGACACAACAATACCAGCAGCAGGGCCTATGTAACCTGTGGATGCATCTGTACTAGAAAGAGAGAGCTCATACCGACCGTCTCTACAACTATCAGATAAAGACACACAACAAATACCAGAAGCATCTGTAACTGTCAAAAAAACAGATAGAACAAATACATTTTGCATTTGTAACTGTAAGATAAAGACACACAACAAATACCAGCAGCATCTGTAACTGTCAGACAAAGATACACAACAAATACCAGCAGCATCTGTAACTGTCAGATAAAGACATACAACAAATACCAGCAGCATCTGTAACTGTCAGATAAAGACATTCAACAAATACCAGCAGCATCTGAAACTGTCAGATAAAGACATACAACAAATACCAGCAGCATCTGTAACTGTCAGATAAATACACAACAAATACCAGCAGCATCTGTAACTGTCAGATAAAGACACACAACAAGTACAAGCAGCAGAGCCTATGTAACCTGTGGAGGCATCCATAGAGGAGAGAGGACAAATACCAGCAGCGTCTGTAACTGTCAGATAAAGACATACAACAAATACCAGCAGCATCTGAAACTGTCAGATAAGACACAAAACAATACCAGCAGCAGGGCCTATGTAACCCTTGGATCTATCCGTACTAGAGAGAGCACATACCAGCAGCATCGGAAACTGTCAGATAAAGACATACAACAAATACCAGCAGCATCTGTAACGGTCAGATAAATACACTCAACAAATACCAGCAGCATCTGAAACTGTCAGATAAAGACATACAACAAATACCAGCAGCATCTGTAACGGTCAGATAAATACACAACAAATACCAGCAGCATCTGTAACGGTCAGATAAATACACAACAAATACCAGCAGCATCTGTAACTCTCAGATAAAGACACACAACAAATACAAGCAGCAGAGCCTATGTAACCTGTGGATGCATCCATAGAGGAGAGAGGACAAATACCAGCAGCGTCTAACTGTCAGATAAAGACACAACAAATACCAGTATCTGTAACTCTCAGATAAAGACACACAACAAATACCAGCAGCAGGGCCTATGTAACCTGTGGATACATCCATAGAGGAGAGAGGGCAAATACCAGCAGCGTCTGTAATTGTCAGATAAAGACACACAACAATATAGGCAGCAGGGCTGATGTAACCTGTGGATGCATCTATATATATATCTGACATTTGCAGAGGCGGTCGGTATGTTCTCTCTCTCTCTCTCTCTCTCTCTCTCTCTCATATATATATATATGAGAGAGAGAGAGAGAGAGAGAGAACATACTGACCGCCTCTGCAAATGTCAGATAAAGACACACAACAAATACAAGCAGCAGAGCCTATGTAACCTGTGAATACAGCTGCACTGGAGAGAGTGAAAAATACCAACAGCATCTGTAACTGCCACGTAAAGACTGGTATTTGTTGCACGTATCTGTAACTGTCAGATAAAGACACACAACAAATACCAGCAGCATCTGTAATTATCAGATAAAGACACACAATACCAGCAGCAGGGCCTATGTAACCTGTGGATGCATCTGTACTAGAAAGAGAGAGCTCATACCGACCGCCTCTACAACTATCAGATAAAGACACACAACAAATACCAGCAGAATCTTAAACTGTTAGATTAAGACACAACAAATACCAGCAACATCTGTAATTGTCAGATAAAGACACAACAAATAACAGCAGCATCTGTACCTGTCAGATAGACACACAACTACCAGCAGCATCCAGAACTGTCAGATAAAGACACACAACAAATACCAGCAGCAGGGCCTATGTAACCTGTGGATGCATCTGTACTAGAGAGAGAGCACATACCGACCGCCTCCGCAACTGTCAGAAAAAAACACACAACAAATACCAGCAGCATCTGTAACTGTCAGATAAAGACACACAACAAATACCAGGAGCAGGGCCTATGGAGCCTCTTGCGGCATGTGTACTGGCGAGAAAGCACATAACAGCAGCATCTGTAATTATCAGATAAAGACACAACAAATACCAGAAGCAGGGCCTATGTAACCTGTGGATGCCTCTGTACTGGCGAGAGAGCACATAACAGCAGCATCTGTAACTGTCAGATAAAAACACACAACAAATACCAGCAGCGCCTATGTAACCTGTGGATGCATCTATAAGTCAGAGAGGACAAATATCATCACCATCTGTGACTATCAGATACACACACAAAATAAATACCAGCATCGTCTGTAACTGTCAGATAAAGATACACAACAAATACCAGCAGCATCTGTAACTGTCCGATAAAGATACACAACAAATACCAGCAGCATCTGTAATTATCAGATAAAGACACACAACAATACCAGCAGCAGGGCCTATGTAACCTGTGGATGCATCTGTACTAGAAAGAGAGAGCTCATACCGACCGCCTCTACAACTATCAGATAAACACACACAACAAATACCAGCAACATCTGTAACTGTCAGATAAAGACACACAACAAATACCAGCAACATCGGTACCTGTCAGATAAAGACACAACAAATACCAGCAGCAACTGTACCTGTCAGATAAAGACACAACAAATACCAGCAGCATCCGTAACTGCCAGATAAAGACACACAACAAATACCAGCAGCATCTGTAATTATCAGATAAAGACACACAACAATATAAGCAGCAGGGACGATGTAACCTGTGGATGCATCCGTACTAGAGAGAGAGAAAGCACATACCGACTGCCTCTGCAACTGTCAGATAAATACACACAACAAATACAAGCAGCAGAGCCTATGTAACCTGTGAATACATCTGCACTGGAGAGAGTGAAAAATACCAGCAGCATCTGTAACTGTCACGTAAAGACTGGTATTTGTTGCATGTATCTGTAACTGTCAGATAAAGACACACAACAATACCAGCAGCAGGGCCTATGTAATCTGTGGATGCATCTGTACTAGAGAGAGAGCACATACCAGCAGCATCGGAAACTGTCAGATAAAGACACACAACAATACCAGCAGCATCTGAAACTGTCAGATAAGACACACAACAATACCAGCAGCAGGGCCTATGTAACCTGTGGATGCATCTGTACTAGAGAGAGAGCACATACCGACCGCCTCTGCAACTGTGAGAAAAAAAAACACACAACAAATACCAGCAGCATCTGTAACTGTCAGATAACGAGACACAACAAATACAAACAGAGCCTATGTAACCTGTGGATGCATCTGTACTGGAGATAGTAAAAAATACCAGCAGCATCTGTAACTGTCCGATCAATACACACAACAAATACCAACAGCAGGGCCTATGTAATCTGTGGATGCATCGATAGAAAAGAGAGGGAAATACCAGCAGCATCTGTAACTGTCAGATAAAGACACACAACAAATACCACCAATAGTGTCACTGTAACCTGCAGACATAGCCACACTGGAAATAGAGCAAGTAACAGGTCATGTTTTAATCTGTGGATGCAGGCAGAGCAAAACACCTACTAGAAGTGTGGGGGCAGTAACTTGTGACATAGGCCTTGAGCAATTCTTTTTTTTTTTTAAACATAACATGACCATCACTGCTTATGTCCACAACATTCTTGTCAACCTTTCTGGTTTTCATTTTTGCATTACTACTGTATTCAAATTCATGCAAGGGTTGTGCAATAGCTGCTTTCACGCACATTTCACATCTTCAGTTTATATCCCCCTTGATTCACTAATTTTGCTCTATCCCTGTCGGTAGTCGTATGCTTTTCTAACAACCATGTCTGCGTGACGTATCCTGACTCAGGACACATTCTCCTGGTTTCTGCATGCTGTGTACAGCAGAGGGACGTGTAACACCCATGCCTCCTGCTATCCCACTGGACGTGAAACACCCATGCCTCCTGCTATCCCACTGGACGTGAAACACTCATGCCTCCCGCTATCCTACTGGACGTGAAACACCCATGCCTCCCACTATCCTACTGGACGTGAAACACCCATGCCTCCTGCTATCCCACTGGACGTGAAACACCCATGCCTCCCACTATCCTACTGGACGTGAAACACCCAAGCCTCCTGCTATCCCACTGGACGTGAAACACCCATGCCTCCCACTATCCTACTGGACGTGAAACACCCATGACTCCCACTATCCTACTGGACGTGAAACACCCATGCCTCCCGCTATCCTACTGGACGTGAAACACCCATGCCTCCCGCTATCCTACTGGACGTGAAACACCCATGCCTCCTGCTATCCCACTGGACGTGAAACACCCATGCCTCCTGCTTTACTACTGGACGTGAAACACCCATGCCTCCCACTATCCTACTGGACGTGAAACACCCATGCCTCCTGCTATCCTACTGGACGTGAAACACCCATGCCTCCCACTATCCTACTGGACGTGAAACACTCATGCCTCCCACTATCCTACTGGACGTGAAACACTCATGCCTCCCACTATCCTACTGGACGTGAAACACCCATGCCTCCTGCTATCCTACTGGACGTGAAACACCCATGCCTCCCGCTATCCCACTGGACGTGAAACACCCATGCCTCCCGCTATCCTACTGGACGTGAAACACCCATGCCTCCAGCTATCCTACTGGACGTGAAACACCCATGCCTCCAGCTATCCTACTGGACGTGAAACACCCATGCCTCCCGCTATCCTACTGGACGTGAAACACCCATGCCTCCTGCTATCCTACTGGACGTGAAACACCCATGCCTCCCGCTATCCTACTGGACGTGAAACACCCATGCCTCCAGCTATCCTACTGGACGTGAAACACCCATGCCTCCTGCTATCCTACTGGACGTGAAACACCCATGCCTCCCACTATCCTACTGGACGTGAAACACTCATGCCTCCCACTATCCTACTGGACGTGAAACACTCATGCCTCCCACTATCCTACTGGACGTGAAACACCCATGCCTCCTGCTATCCTACTGGACGTGAAACACCCATGCCTCCCGCTATCCCACTGGACGTGAAACACCCATGCCTCCCGCTATCCTACTGGACGTGAAACACCCATGCCTCCAGCTATCCTACTGGACGTGAAACACCCATGCCTCCAGCTATCCTACTGGACGTGAAACACCCATGCCTCCCGCTATCCTACTGGACGTGAAACACCCATGCCTCCTGCTATCCTACTGGACGTGAAACACCCATGCCTCCCGCTATCCTACTGGACGTGAAACACCCATGCCTCCAGCTATCCTACTGGACGTGAAACACCCATGCCTCCCGCTATCCTACTGGACGTGAAACACCCATGCCTCCTGCTATCCTACTGGACGTGAAACACCCATGCCTCCTGCTATCCCACTAGACGCGAAACACCCATGCCTCCTGCTATCCTACTGGACGTGAAACACCCATGCCTCCCACTATCCTACTGGACGTGAAACACTCATGCCTCCCACTATCCTACTGGACGTGAAACACCCATGCCTCCCACTATCCTACTGGACGTGAAACACCCATGCCTCCCACTATCCTACTGGACGTGAAACACTCATGCCTCCCACTATCCTACTGCACATGAAACACCCATGGCTCCCGCTATCCCACTGGACGTGAAACACCCATGCCTCCCACTATCCTACTGGACGTGAAACACCCATGGCTCCCGCTATCCCACTGGACGTGAAACACCCATGCCTCCCGCTATCCTACTGGACGTGAAACACCCATGCCTCCTGCTATCCCACTGGATGTGAAACACCCATGCCTCCCGCTATCCCACTGGACGTGAAACACCCATGCCTCCCGCTATCCTACTGGACGTGAAACACCCATGCCTCCTGCTATCCTACTGGATGTGAAACACCCATGCCTCCCGTTATCCTACTGGACGTGAAACACCCATGCCTCCCACTATCCTACTGGACGTGAAACACCCATGCCTCCTGCTATCCCACTAGACGCGAAACACCCATGGCTCCTGCTATACTACTGGACGTGAAACACCCATGCCTCCCACTATCCTACTGGACGTGAAACACTCATGCCTCCCACTATCCTACTGGACGTGAAACACTCATGCCTCCTGCTATCCCACTAGACGCGAAACACCCATGCCTCCTGCTATCCTACTGGACGTGAAACACCCATGCCTCCCACTATCCTACTGGACGTGAAACACTCATGCCTCCCACTATCCTACTGGACGTGAAACACCCATGCCTCCCACTATCCTACTGGACGTGAAACACCCATGCCTCCCACTATCCTACTGGACGTGAAACACTCATGCCTCCCACTATCCTACTGCACACGAAACACCCATGCCTCCTGCTATACTACTGGACGCTAAACACCCATGCCTCCTGCTATCCTACTGGACGTGAAACACCCATGCCTCCCGCTATCCCACTGGACGTGAAACACCCATGCCTCCTGCTATCCTACTGCACGTGAAACACCCATGCCTCCTGCTATCCCACTAGACGCGAAACACCCATGCCTCCCACTATCCCACTGGACGTGAAACACCCATGCCTCCCGCTATCCTACTGGACGCTAAACACCCATGCCTCCCGCTATCCTACTGCACATGAAACACCCATGCCTCCTGCTATCCTACTGGACGTGAAACACCCATGCCTCCCGCTATCCTACTGGACGCGAAACACCCATGCCTCCTGCTAGCCCACTGGACGTGAAACACCCATGCCTCCCGCTATCCTACTGGACGTGAAACACCCATGCCTCCTGCTATACTACTGGACGCTAAACACCCATGCCTCCCACTATCCCACTGGACGTGAAACACCCATGCCTCCTGCTATCCTACTGGACGTGAAACACCCATGCCTCCCGCTATCCTACTGCACATGAAACACCCATGCCTCCTGCTATCCCACTAGACGCGAAACACCCATGCCTCCCGCTATCCTACTGGACGTGAAACACCCATGCCTCCCGCTATCCCACTGGACGTGAAACACCCATGCCTCCCGCTATCCTACTGGACGTGAAACACCCATGCCTCCCGCTATCCTACTGGACGCTAAACACCCATGCCTCCCGCTATCCTACTGCACATGAAACACCCATGCCTCCTGCTATCCCACTAGACGCGAAACACCCATGCCTCCCACTATCCTACTGCACATGAAACACCCATGCCTCCTGCTATCCTACTGGACGTGAAACACCCATGCCTCCCGCTATCCTACTGGACGTGAAACACCCATGCCTCCCGCTATCCTACTGGACGTGAAACACCCATGCCTCCTGCTATACTACTGGACGCTAAACACCCATGCCTCCCACTATCCCACTGGACGTGAAACACCCATGCCTCCTGCTATCCCACTGGACGTGAAACACCCATGCCTCCTGCTATCCTACTGCACGTGAAACACCCATGCCTCCTGCTATCCCACAAGACGCGAAACACCCATGCCTCCCACTATCCTACTGGACGTGAAACACCCATGCCTCCCGCTATCCTACTGGACGTGAAACACCCATGCCTCCTGCTATCCTACTGGACGCTAAACACCCATGCCTCCTGCTATCCTACTGGACGTGAAACACCCATGCCTCCTGCTATCCCACTGGATGTGAAACACCCATGCCTCCCGCTATCCCACTGGACGTGAAACACCCATGCCTCCCGCTATCCTACTGGACGTGAAACACCCATGCCTCCTGCTATCCTACTGGATGTGAAACACCCATGCCTCCCGTTATCCTACTGGACGTGAAACACCCATGCCTCCCGCTATCCTGCTGGACGTGAAACACCCATGCCTCCCGCTATCCTACTGGACGTGAAACACCCATGCCTCCCACTATCCTACTGGACGTGAAACACCCATGCCTCCCGCTATCCTACTGCACATGAAACACCCATGCCTCCCGCTATCCTACTGGACGTGAAACACCCATGCCTCCTGCTATACTACTGGACGTGAAACACCCATGCCTCCTGCTATCCCACTGGACGTGAAACACCCATGCCTCCCGCTAACCTACTGGACGTGAAACACCCATGCCTCCCGCTATCCTACTGGACGCTAAACACCCATGCCTCCTGCTATCCTACTGGACGTGAAACACCCATGCCTCCCGCTATCCCACTGGACGTGAAACACCCATGCCTCCCACTATCCCACTGGACGTGAAACACCCATGCCTCCCACTATCCCACTGGACGTGAAACACTGATGCCTCCCATTATCCCACTGGACGTGAAACACTCATGCCTCCCGCTATCCTACTGGACGTGAAACACCCATGCCTCCCGCTATCCTACTGGACGTGAAACACCCATGCCTCCTGCTATCCTACTGGATGTGAAACACCCATGCCTGCTGCTATACTACTGGACGTGAAACACCCATGCCTCCTGCTATCCTACTGGACGTGAAACACCCATGCCTCCCGCTATCCCACTGGACGTGAAACACCCATGCCTCCCGCTATCTTACTGGAAGTGAAACACCTATGCCTCCCGCTATCCCACTGGACGTGAAACACCCATGCCTCCCGCTATCCTACTGGACGTGAAACACCCATGCCTCCAGCTATCTTACTGGACGCTAAACACCCATGCCTCCTGCTATCCTACTGGACGTGAAACACCCATGCCTCCTGCTATCCTACTGGACGTGAAACACCCATGCCTCCCGCTATCCCACTGGACGTGAAACACCCATGCCTCCCGCTATCTTACTGGAAGTGAAACACCCATGCCTCCCGCTATCCCACTGGACGTGAAACACCCATGCCTCCCGCTATCCTACTGGACGTGAAACACCCATGCCTCCCGCTATCCCACTGGACGTGAAACACCCATGCCTCCTGCTTTACTACTGGACGTGAAACACCCATGCCTCCCACTATCCCACTGGACGTGAAACACCCATGCCTCCCACTATCCCACTGGACGTGAAACACTGATGCCTCCCATTATCCCACTGGACGTGAAACACTCATGCCTCCCGCTATCCTACTGGACGTGAAACACCCATGCCTCCCGCTATCCTACTGGACGTGAAACACCCATGCCTCCTGCTATCCTACTGGATGTGAAACACCCATGCCTCCCGTTATCCTACTGGACGTGAAACACCCATGCCTCCCGCTATCCTGCTGGACGTGAAACACCCATGCCTCCCGCTATCCTACTGGACGTGAAACACCCATGCCTCCTGCTATCCTACTGGATGTGAAACACCCATGCCTCCCGTTATCCTACTGGACGTGAAACACCCATGCCTCCCGCTATCCTGCTGGACGTGAAACACCCATGCCTCCCGCTATCCTACTGGACGTGAAACACCCATGCCTCCTGCTATCCTACTGGACGTGAAACACCCATGCCTCCCGCTATCCCACTGGACGTGAAACACCCATGCCTCCCGCTATCTTACTGGAAGTGAAACACCCATGGCTCCCGCTATCCCACTGGACGTGAAACACCCATGCCTCCCACTATCCTACTGGACGTGAAACACCCATGGCTCCCGCTATCCCACTGGACGTGAAACACCCATGCCTCCCGCTATCCTACTGGACGTGAAACACCCATGGCTCCTGCTATACTACTGGACGTGAAACACCCAAGCCTCCTGCTATCCCACTGGACGTGAAACACCCATGCCTCCTGCTAGCCCACTGGACGTGAAACACCCATGCCTCCCACTATCCCACTGGACGTGAAACACCCATGCCTCCTGCTAGCCCACTGGACGTGAAACACCCATGCCTCCCACTATCCCACTGGACGTGAAACACCCATGCCTCCTGCTATCCTACTGGACGTGAAACACCCATGCCTCTTGCTATCCTAGTAGCCCACCCATCCTTTCTGCCTCTTCTGCTATCTCATCTGCTGCTTTTTCGTCACCCCTTGTGATCTTCATGTGTAGTTCATCCGCTAGAGCCCACTCCAGCACGTCTTTTTTCCACGCTGCATCAATGGCACTGTGAGGGTGCAACCAGGGCATGGAAATTCAGTTCTTTGCCCGCACTGTCCAAAGGGCTGCTAGTTTATGCCTAGGGCTCCCTGTTTTATGGCATTTCTTTTTTTGACATTTCTGTCTGTATTTAGCCATATATATTTTGGGTTTCGTGAATAAATGAAGTTGAAACTAGTGCACTTCCACATTTATGCAGCCGATAAACGTGCATTCACTTCTTGAACGCCTGATAGGTTCCAATGATGGGAAGACCCAGATGATAAATCAATGCACGTACATGAAAACATGAACATTTTAGTATCACGGTTGCGCATATCTACTGCTGTTTAAGGCTCTTTAGCAAAATTCCATTCTTTTTTTTAACCCCTTACCTGTCAATCTGCAAAGTTACTAGCCTGGCAGTCATGACTGACAGCATTTAGAACCTCTCAAAAAGAGTCCAAAATCCATATTTATCCACATTTAAAAATAAATACAGATAGAAAAATAAACTGTTTGTTGTCTGTATTTACCTGTAAAAACGGAAAACAGGGAGCCTTATTTATTTCTCATCTCCCCCCCAGCCCCTTCCCCTTTCAGCTTCGGTACTATGCAGTGGCGGCAGTGCTTCATAGAGGCCTTTCAATTTACTGCCAGTCATTGGCTCTAGTGCATCCATTACCCTTTCAAATATTCTCCCAAGTCGCTTGCTGGAAGGAGGCAGCTAGTTTGTTTAATGTGTGGCAGCCTGAGGTTCTTTCAGGTTATAACCAGTTTATCTTTTGTAGCGTCAAAGAACAGTGATGCACCGATAGACAGTCATAATGTTAATGTTAAAGGTTTTTAAATCATTCATATACCATTTGGTGTCATGGCGCTAGTGTCTACCACAGTGAACAGTATGAAGACAATCAGAACAAGCATTGGAAATGCAATAGGTCTCGCAATTGCTTAAGTTAGAGCTATTGGCGTTGTAAATGGCGTTGTAAATAATGTCTTTTATCCATGTGTTATGGAGTGTATGTGGTGTGTAGTGAAGTTCCCGGTTTCATATTTACTTGTAGAGCTGTGCAGTGTTTGAAATAATATTTTCTTTTGCAGAGTTCTTTATTAGTTCTTCCAACAAAAGTGTGTTACTGTCTCACTGCCCCAGACCGGCTTGCTGGTCTGCTGACCTCAGGCTCCCAGCGATTCTCAGCTAATCTGTTTAATACTTGCTTACACTGCCGTGATGTGGCAGGATTTTTTTTAAGCCCCTAACAAATGTATTCTTATATGTCAAAAGTGGGTGTATACATAAACTCACTTATGCAATGCTTTGCTTATTTTATTATTTATTTGTGTTTATGAAGCCCGTAATTGTATTGCTTCATAAAATGTTTTCTCATTCTGTATGCTACAGCATGTGACTCACGGCTAGACTGCCGACTTTGGAGCTGGGAAACCAAGGTATGGGCCTCGGGGTTGACTCCACATCCTGTGAGTCTGCGCAAATCACGTAATGTCCCCGTGACTACCTAAAAAAAAAATATATATATATATATGAATGTGTCCTTGTGTAAATGTAACTGGTGCTTATGTAATGTATTAGGGCTGATTTTATCAAGTTTTTCGATTAAATAGTGGATTAGAAGGACTTGCCCATCATATCCCAGACTTGAAACAAAACATATGTAAGTCCGTTTTTATATAGCGCAGCTACTCCCCCTTACGGGTCTCAAGGCGCTGGGGGCCGTAGTGGAAATTAAGTGAGCTATTGCCCAGAGTCACATGGTGCTGAGCTGAGCTGCCGCCGGAGCCAGGGATCGAACCGTGAACCCTGTGCTCCGAAGTCAGCTGCCCTGGCCGCTGCACCACACCTCTCCACTTGAAACAAGAACCTATTTCTTGAGGTGCCAACTGCATTCCAGGCCTCCTTACAAACCGGTTGCTAGGCAATTGCTATCACCCCGCAGGAGCAATCGGAGCACGCTGCCTATTTTAAAGACCTAAATCACAGACCAGCAAATAAAGGCAGAAGTGAACTAGAATTCCTGAAATGCCTGCACTGCGCTCTAGATAAGGCTGGAACATAGAGCAATTATGGCCACATTACAGCCGATTTCAAGCTGTGCTTCAATTAAGGGGGGCTCTTAAGGGCCTAGAGGCAGCCACCTCGTGATATATCGTGACAGTCGGCAAGTCTGTGACTCCCCGTCCACTGGCGCCCGGGCGCTACCGGCTGCGAAGAGCCGTCTCGTCGACATGGCTTAGAGTGCGCGGACACAGCACTTGTTACGGACCCCGGCACTTCTTAGCTGGGCTGCAATGCTTTAATAGGAGAGTACCTGCACTTCCCGCTTGTAAACAGGTGTAGTGGAGCAGTGAGGATGTACACGTTCAAGCACTGTTCGTGTCGCACGTCGTCCTCTCTACAAGAGCCCCTCACCAAAAGACGCATCGCCGCACCCCGTGCTCTACCTCACCCCAAAGCCACCACCTTTCATCAGTCTCACCACAGCCCCTTCAGTCTTTGAGCTGTCCCCAAGCACTCCGCCTCACCCGAGCCCCCATCCAATGCCCTCCAACTACCTTATACCCAAATCTCCCACCTCAATGCCAAGCCTTCCACCTCATCCCATGCCCCTACCTCATGCCCAGAGCTCTCTCTCACCTTTATGCCAAGTCTTATACCTCCCTCTAGCCCCCCACTTTGTGCCTCGTCGCCACCTCGTCCTTCCAGCCATTTGCCTTCCCCCAAATTCCATGTTATTCCTCCCAGCCGCCCGTTCCCCGTCACGTCAATCAACGAATCCCCAGTTCTCCCCCTCACCTTGTGTACAGAAATAAAGTTCCCAGACCTAGGAGAGACCCGGCGGTCCCGCATCGGAGGGGCCCTCGGGGGTGGGACAGGCTCCGAGGAGTAACGCGGACCTCAACCTCTGACCACAGCTGTGGAGATGAGGATTTACAGTGCACCCCTGATGAGGCTTTGATGTTTTCTTATTGCCCAAAAGGCGGATGAAAGGATGAGGCAAACCTGTTGAAAGAGGGACCCGTGATATCGCTTGTGAAGACCTCGGCCAATTGCAACAGATGTTAATACCGCGTGCATTAACCCCCTCAGATACGTTTCATGGACTGGACGCTATGTCCTGCTATTTGCAAGTGGATCTACGCTGCTGGTACATTAACGCACCGAGCTATCTTACTGGTAGGGAACCAGTAACGTGCTTGCTGCACTGATCGCTACACAAGGCAAAATGTCACAGTCGGCTGTTTTTCATGGACTGGAACATGTGCCCTACGCATCTGTGTAGGAACTGAATTGAGGTATAGAGCTGTTTTACATGGTTTGGACCACAAACTGCGAATTACTCACACATCTCTCTGCGAACATATTAACCCTCATAGCTGTAGGACATGGATTGGAATTTGGAACCAGTGACGTGCAGCATCCATACAACTCTGCAGTCGATGCATTCGTATTCGGAGCTATTTTACTGGAACTATTGACTTGCAGAATACATATAGGGCTGCGCAGCAGGCGCATTGACATCCTCAGCTATCTCACATGGTGACCTGCAGCGTGCTTGAAGATTTCTGCTAGAGACGTATTCATGGCCTGAGGAGTGTTTCATGGATGGGACTCGGGGCCTTGCAGCCTGCACAAAGTTTTGCAGAAGGAGTAAACTACAGAGCTATCTATCAAGGGCTCATGACTTGCTACCTATAGGCCTCAGACACGTGCATCTCTACAGCAGGTGCATGAACAGCCTGAGCTGTTTTACATGGATTGAACCGGCGTTACAGAATGGTGCAATTCTACAGAAAGTGCAGTGAAATCTAAATAACTGGCATTGTGACTGCAGCTAGCGCATTAACAGACTGAGCTGTCTTGCTAGAATGGAACTCGACTCCGGCCACCTACGGGTATTGCAGTACGAGTTGTGACTACATAGCTGTCTACCTGGGATTGGTAGTTGTGACCTACTGTGGGGCGCGGTGGGCACGCACACATTCCCCCCAGCAGGTGCATTTACAGCGTGTGATGGATTGGAACCGGTGACACGCAGGTTGTGTGAGAATCTGCAGTAAGACCGGTGACTACAGAGCTATTGACCTGGGATTGGCACTTGGTGAAATGCAGATCACGCAGGCACACACTTTCTTTCGCCCCAGTAGGCGCATTAACAGTCTAAGTTGTCTTGCACGGATTGCACTGGTAGTTTCCAGGTTACACACGGATCTGTAGTAGGACCAGCAATCCCAAAAGTTATTTTCCCGGGACTAGTACAGCATTGGAGCTGTAGGTGATACTCGCACACACGCTGCAGCAGGCACATTAGCAGTCCGAGCTGCCTTGCATGCACCGGCTGCGGTAAGTTGCAGGTTACACACCCAGCGGACTCTCGGCCCGAGCCTCTCCTTTTCCGCCCAGCTCTGGGAAGCTCCTGGTCCTGAGGGGGATGGCTCGGCCACTCCCCTCTCTGTTCACCAGCCCCTGGGGTCTGTGAGGGATCTTCCTCGCACTCACAATGATCGCATGCGTGCACTGCCTGCGGGCCGAGCCGGTGGTGGTCTGCCTGCACGTCGCCCCGTGGCAGCCAGCCTACAGCGATGAGCTGCTCCCGCTGCAGACCCCCAGGATGGGGAACACGCACCCCAGGAGCCACAGCTCGAAGCGGGCCTCTGCCGAGGAGCACACGCTATGGACAGGTTTAGAGAATGACATTGAAAATATTGAATAAGCTGAAACTGCCCCTTTATGACTGTGCACTTACCTTACTCGTGATTCCTGTTTCAACACTCAAGCAGCGTGGTCTGTAGGCCAAAGAGGACAAAAGGGAGACACGGTGGGGGGAGTGGAGGGGGTTGAGAGAGCGTGCGCGAACGGAGGGAGGACAAGCTGTCGCCATTACGCCAACGAAAGCCGCTTGTTTATATTTGCATCACGCTTTCACTTTAAGTGAAAGCGCGATGCAAAAATAAACAAGCGTGTCTCTGCAGATCTCCATCTGCTCGGGGTGCCACAGCAAACCACAGGAGAGATGGTGAGCCACTGAGAGGCGAGAGAGAGAGCCACTGCTTGTGCCTGCACTGACTGGTGCCGTGCGCGAGCAAAATATCCAGTCCGGGTGGGCGAGCTGGAAAGGAGACAGGGAGGGGACCAAAAAGCATCACTGCAAATCAAAAGCGCGCGTTTAACATAAAGTGTGACGCGTGTCAATGAAAAGCAGAGGCGGAGCTTCCACCCCACTTCCAAAAGCAACCCGACGACAATCGATCTCGCAGAGCGAGCAGCGCATGAGCTGCGTCGCTAGGCAAGACCTAAAAATGAAACAGGGGAACCAAAGAGCCACGTTTTTTGTTCTTTCCTAAACTGACACAAATTAGGCTGAGCTCAGATGGATGGGCAGAGAATTCCACCATTCAGAAGTGGAACAAGAATTCAAGCAAAGGAATAACTGCTCGCGGAAGTGTGTCTGCAATCCAGAGGCACTCAGCCAGAAAAGAGAGCAAATGGCAGAGGGAGTACATCAGTAACCTACACCTGCTTATTTTTAGGTCTCGCTGAGCCAGCGCATGCGGTGCTCTGCGAGAAATTTAGTGAGTGGCTGTTTCAAAGTGCTACCAGAGGCTTTTGCTGGCCTCGCGCAGCCGCCATGTGGGTTTCTGTCAAGGCTCATTAAGCCTTGCGTGCCTCTCTCCGCCTTGCTTGCGCTTCAATTCCCTCCCCCTCCCCCACCACAGATCGCGTCACTCTGCTGGCCTCCACCCCCCCCGCCTCTCTATACTGCAGCAGGCCGTAGCTCTCTCTCATATCTCTTCTACTCTCTCTCATCTCTTTTACTCTCACCTGCCCTTAATACATTATTTCGTTACGCACACTTTTCCCAGCACACACCCATGCCTTTTAACACTTTCCTTTTACACCACAAACTCATTTGTGGCCACCTTACCACACGTTTGCCCGTTTGCCTCCTGCTTGCTTTCTCCCTGCCCTGCCGGACCCTTCTGCTCTACATTATATGCTGGTACTAGCCACACAATAATTTTAGGCCTCAGTACTCTCTTTTCTCCCCTTCTCACTTCCCCTGCCTGCTACTAATTATATTTATCCCCTTCACCCTCTGCTGCTTCTGTGCTCCCACCGTCCGTATATACTCCCCGTACACAACTCCCCCCTTTGCCTATTTGATTTACAACTGCGGCCTCTCTATGCCTTTTAATATAATTTGGAGGACCTTAAGCCACAAACTTTGGTTGCCCTTTGCGCGCTCACTTTGTCTCCTCGCCCCAGCCCTTCCTCCCTCCAGTTTATACCAGTGTTAGTCACACACCAACGCGGCTAGTAACAATCAGCTTACCCACATGCCCTCCAGCCCTTTTCTGCTGCTTCAAAGGCTCATTACCAAATTTTATCTTACGCACCATCTTGTTTGCCTTACCGAATGGATCCCGTTCTCCTTTCCTGGTTTCATACCTCCCTCCCCCTTCCACCCCCCTATCACCTCTCCTTTAACATTCTCTGCTGGTGCTGGTCAAAACACTGTATGGGTGTACACAACCGCTGTGCTAGTTTTAGACCCCTGATTCAAACTAACCATTACCCCACATAGTATCACTAATCACATTTTAATACGTTTCTGCACCTTTGATTTTGCCCTTAACAAAATATTTTGCCCTCCATACTTTGCACAGCCCACACACATGCCCTAAATACTTAGCCTACCTTGCAGGTTAATTTGTCGCGCTCATACACGGACTCCCATTTGCCTCTCACTCCTACCCTCCTCCCATCGCGCCCTTCCTCCTTCCATTATATATTGATGGAGGTTAAAGCCCCACATACCTATAAACGTACGCTATACAAGTTAAAACCTTCCACCACAACAATTCATTAATGTTTAGAACACACGCTCTCCCACTGTACAACCGAGCATGTTTACGCAGACCAGTGCTACAAGTTTTTTTTTTACAAATAGCCCATTAGCCCACAAAGTAGCGTATTCCCCATTTGCTCGCACACTACTACACCTTAACTCCTGCCCTTGAACATCATTTTGCTATGCATGATTTCCGCAGCCCACACCCAGTCCTTTTTATTCCTTTCTTATTATATCACAAGCTGATTTGTACCGCCTTACCACACGTATTCCCGTTTGCCTCCCACTTGCTTTCTCCCTTTCCAAGCCGGACTCTTGTACTCTACATTATCTGCTAGTGCTAGTCACACAATATTTCGAAGGCTCAGTGCTTTCTCCTTTTCCCTTTCCCCCTCCCCTGCCTGCTACTAATTATAATTGTCCCCTACACCCACTGCTGCTTCTCTGCTCTCACCGGCCGTATATACTCCCCATACCCACTCTTGTTCGCCTACCTAATTTACAACTGCCTCCTATGTATGCTTTCGCTTCTTCCACCGTTAAATCAAAAAAAAAAAAAAAATTTGTTCGTGTAGACGAACACATCTACGGCAATTTTGCTCATTGCTATTTGCGATATCCTTTGTGCAACATCAACTGTTGCATGGCTAAACACTTATAAGGTCCCAAAGGCGAGACCTATTGGCTATGCCAATGCTTGTTCTTGTATGCAAACATACTATGCTGTCCATCTGGGTCAGGAAAACTGTACCAGTGGAGAGCTGGCAGTAAAGATACTGTTTGGCCAATCGAGTGTGCAGATCTGCTGTGGACAGCAATGAGATAAGTGAGTGAGTAAATGGTGCTTGGAGTCTGCCAGCAACCAGCAGATGCAGCCAGAAAGGCAGACATCTTCAAACAGCCTGCCAAGACTCAGACGGACATATTCCCTGAAGCCACTGACTGCTGAACACACTGTTCACAGCTCACCTATACACGCTCCCAAGGACACCCTCTCGCAGAGACATTCCTCCGAACATCCAGAGGGTGGAATCTGGTCCCTCCACCATGGTGTGCCCCAGGCGGTGCAGAAAGCGGCTGGCTGTGTCCTGAAAATGAAGAATAGATGAAAGTAACAGAAGATAGAGTGATGTAGCGATATTTAATGCAGCTAACTCAACAATCCCACTAACTTTCTGTTCCCCAGTCTGTATGTGCTTCCTAACTTTTATTCCCTGGGTCCCTTTAATGCGCTTGCCCCGCTCTCTTCGTGAAGGACGAGAATTGCCCCTCCTCTGACCATAGCCCCTTACTCTCCACCTCCAAAGACCTAACTCTTGCTCTCTGTGATCTTCAGCCCTCGCCCTCGTGAACATTATACACCTCAAAGCTCAATTCTACACTTCCAGTCCCTCACTCTGCACCTCTATCCTTTCTGAACTCTCTTCTCTTACTCAGTTGTGCTTTCTATCACTCCCAAGTGGTTGTATGTCAGTACCATGCAGGCATTTACCACGTCTGCCTTAACAACGCAGTCCAAACCACAAATGCGTCTTTACAACGCATTTGTTTACCACGCAAGTCGTTACTACGACGACTTGGAGAAAGCGCTTCGCTTTGGAATAGTATAATTTACTATTCAAACTCCAGTCTGCGCAACAGTAGGGAAAGCGTTGGATTTACAGCCCAACATCAGTCTCCTTAAGGCAAGTCGTTGTAACGACTTGCGTGGTAAAGGAATGCAGTGTAAAGACGCATTCATGGTTCAGACCGCGTGGTTTGCCCCGTGATGTAAAGGCTGCTTTCCCCCCCAAACCACTCGCACTGCTTCTCTCTACTCCAAGCCCTTTACCTTCAAAATGCGATCTCTTCTGTTCCTTCAGTACACCATCCCTTTTGGGTGGATTAGTACACACTTCCCTCTCTACGTATTGCACAGATCTTTTTTCAGCACTACGCTTCCTGCATTCTCAAGAAAAATGTTTTTTCATGGATCTCTTAATGATACGGGATGGGCAAAATTACCTGGAGTATAAAAGTTGCAAACTATTTTGATCTCATGTTCATAAAAATGGCAACACAACTGTGGAGTATGTTAGCGGCCCTACAATACATCAGGGATTTCCTAAACTGACAAATGATGGAAAATCATGGTTTTCCCATTTCTATATGCTCTTTTATATGCAGTTACAGCACAGATCAGTAAAACAAGCACTGGCAAAACCAACATACCTGCCTTTAATGTGTCAAAAGATTTGAACACAGGCAATCCCAGATGCTATTTACATGGTTTGTACAGACAAATGTTGTTTATCACATGAAAGCCATCCCTACTGGCTTTGCCAATGCTGGTGAAAAAAGTGCAGAGCATTCCAACGTCAAAATGCTATTTTGCCCAGTGCGCTAAAAAATCCTTCCACTAGTCCTGTGTGCATCCCTAGTAAACCAATATACTTAGACTTATTGTTTTAATATAGCCTTATAGCCCGCTGCCGAGGGCTATACCAGTTGTTTAAGGCCCTGAACCTGAGTGCGGCTAGGGCCTTCAACACCTGGGATAGCCCAAGGCACAGGGGCTATAAGGCTATTAGAATACTCCCCCCTCTAAGGGTAGAATGTTCTAAATTAAAAAGGGAGAAACATAAAGACAAACATTGGAACGATGAAGCAGAAGGCTTATATCAGGCATTATACGCTCTGAGCCACTTCACTGTCATCAATGGAGCACTCAACATTCCAATGTTTTAATGAGGAATTTTGTAAAGAACACGGGTCTGCATAGTAAAAAGGGGCTCCTACCCCCATCCTCCTTTAAGGAACTAAATGTAAGACAGAGCTTTGTTTAATGAAATCCAAAGTGGTGTCAGCAAGGGCGCTGTTAGAGCTTGGTGTAGTTGGAGCACTGTACGAGTGCCGTATAGTGGTGCTAGAGTGCAGCTGGCTGGGACTGTCTCTGGAGCTCCAAGGGATGGGCTACTCCAGTGCGGTGTGCTGCCAGTACCCTAGGAGGGTGGGCTCGGGGTAAGTCAGGGTTAAGTGCGCTCCTTACCCAACATCCTGCTCCGTCTGCCTCTTCATAAGTACAGAGAAAGGAGTACGTAGGAAAGCCTCCTTACTTTTTAACATAACTGGTACAACTTTAGAGAGCATCAGAAAAACTGGAAAGTGAGACAGTATTACATTTAGGAAGAACCACCTGAAGGTGGGAGTCTTTTGTGGCAGAGGAATGGGCAGTAAAGGCCACAAAGGCCTTTTGTTTTTTCATAGAATCAGCACACAAACTGCTGTGCTCTAGTCTTCAAATCAAAGACATTGTAGAAAGGAAAAAGAAAAAACAGTAATCTTTCAAGGACTCCCACGTTAAAGTAAATTACAATGCACGTAGATTAGTATAGCCCATACTACTCTCAAATACGCGACTGCACTCTGAAGTCTAAAGTTAATGATGAAAGGGAAGGGCGGAGTGCTGGAGCTGGAAAACAGAAAGACATACTTCGCGACTGCCCTCCTCTCATCAGAGCTGCCGCTAAGGAAATACAAACACTGAAAATTATATAGCTACCGAAGACGTTTTAACAGCATTACAGTGCCATGTGTGTGCCCTTGAAAGGTCAACCACAATCCCATTGTAAGCTTGTTGGTAAGCCTTCTATAGGCAGCCATAGTGCTGCAGGCTCAGGCAGCTGGATAAACAAAAATACAAAAATAATCACAGCTGCGTGGACAGGAAGCACTATTTCTATGAAAGCAGAATCAAAACCTGTACTCTTGTGCCCCAACATGTGGGTGGGACCAAAGCCTGAAAGCTCTCTTAAGTGGTTCATTCAAGGTCTAGTGGCAGCTGCACTGTCTCGCCAGAGCTAAAGGCCTCAAGACACGTCTACCCTTCATAAAAGAATCCATTTCACCACTTAACTCAATCTCTTACTTCAAACTCCCCACCCTCACCTGGACTGCTCCCCACCGACTCACCGCAGTGCGCTGCGTGTCTATGATGGTCTCCCAGATGACTTTGCCCGAATCCAGGGGCACGCTACAGTCTGCACCAGCAAACCCTTCCCGACAAGTGCACAGACCCAGGCTCTGAGGAGAGAGATGTTGGAAATCCCAAGTTAGGAACTTTCCAAGCAGGTATGTAGGGCAGCATAGCAAAACATCGCAATCAAGCTTAAGCATAAAAGGAAAAGTTACTTACGTGTAACAAAGATTCCACAAGCGCACACCTTAAATCGAGGTGCTTAGAATACTTCTCTGCCAGTTAAATACTTAAAAAACAAGCATTTGCAATGCAATAGGTCTCGCATTTACGCGAGTTTGAGCTATTGGCATTGTAAATGAAAATGCCTTTTATTTATGTTTTGGTTTTAAAATATAAATAAAATGCATTGTCATTTACAATGCCAATAGCTTAAACTCGCGTAAATGCGATACCTACTGCATTGCAAATGCTTGTTTTTCTCGAGAAGGCGCTGAGCTGTGCAGACTATGGTGTCCAGGACTGCCAAGGAGGTTTCTTGCACATCTGTTTTTTTTTTAATGACTAATAATGTGTTTCAGCCTGATTGTACGCACTTTTTATTAAATATCTGAATGAATGTGAAACATGTAAATGACTGGACGATCCGGAAATGAACTGCTAAAACAGTTAGTGTTCTTAACATTGACATCCAGATGTGTTCCCGAACAAATTCTATTTTCCAATACATCAAAGATACAGCTTTGTACATATCTGACACTCGTATAAAATAAAAACCACTGAAATTGCCCCCCAACCTGTTTCATAACCCACCCCAGTTCCATCCAACTAGCAATATCAATTAAACTATGATATAGTTGTAGTGCAAATGTTATGTAACAAGTCCAAATTACTTGAGTCACGTGTCCGCAGTATAGTTAGGAGCTTATCCTGCACCAGTGTCTGCTATTATTTGCAAGTATTTCATATGTTTTGTTCGCCCTCTAGGACGGTTTATCGTCAGACTTGGAGCTTATGGCTCTGAGAATTGGCTGCCAGTCTAACTACTACCATGGGGAGAGGATGTAGCCTAACGGTTAGGTCGGTGGGCTACAAATCGGGGGAACTGGGTTCGAGTCTCGGTAACAACGCTCAACAATCCTATGATACTGGGCAAATCACTTAATCTCCCCGTGCCCAACAAAAATGAATGTGTCCTCATGTAAGGGGCTCTGATACTTGATTTCGGGTCAAGTTCGCACTATATAAAACTTCGAGAATAAATGCCTTCTATCGGGCTTCAGTATATCTCTAATTCCACTTTGGAAAGTTAAATACATGCATTCATAAATGCTCTTTATCGCCAGTAAACCTATGGGAGAGGAGATAAAGAACTGAATGTGAAAGAATGAATGTACTTATCAGATGTTCAATAGTGCCTCAGGCATTCGAATGGAATCACTTCATGGAAGGCGGAATGATACAACAAATAGCCAATAGCATAAGGTGAGAGTGTGAAACTGCTCTGATTGTAGGCAAAGCCCATTCTATGTATATTTAAAAAGCTCGGTAACAATATGTTATACACTGTGCTGTCAGCACAGACCTAAAAAGAAAAAAAAATAACAGTAAGAGTTCTGAGGATTGCCACTGGATGGCAGTAGACACACGACTGTGGATCCACGGAAAGTATATCATGGAGGCAAGTATACGTTTTAGTGGCAGAGAAGCCTTAAATGTGTTTCACCATTTGCTTCCTCTGCTCGAGTTGCGCCAGCGCTCTGAAGCCCGGGGCGGTGAATACACGCTATCTAAAACAATAAACGTCTGCTTTCAGTCCATAAATATTTACGTCCCTAAGGATTTCTCAAAGTTAATCGTTCTGAGTCGACTGTGTACCAAAATGGGGACAGCACAGGCTGCACAGATCAGAAAGTCAGAGGCTTCAATAACAGGACAGACTCAGACATGCAAGGCTCGCCGAGGTAAAAAAACAACAAGCCAAAAAGACGCGCGGCCTCGAGACGCGTTCTGTGGTGGGGGAGGGGGAGGAGCAAGTGAGAGGAAAGCCAGATGGCGCCTGGAGCATTTGATAAAAGCGCGTTACTGTGCGCGTTCTCGCATGCTCTAGGCCAGCCAAAAGTTGTGGTCGCATTTCTGCAAACCCACTACAAAATGTCTCGCCCAGAGCCAGCGCTGAAGCCTAAAAAATATATATATATATATATATATATATATATATATATATATATATATATATTGTTTAAATCACGCCTGAGCGCACCTGTGCGAAATGATCCAGTCTGATCAAGGCAACTAGCCGAAACGTTAGACGAATGGATGCAAGCGCTGCAGTTTTCTTTGGAAATAAAGCCACTTTCACGATATTGGGCCTCACCTTGCTTTGCTGTCCAGTGTGGTTAAAGGCTGCTCCGTGCCCATACTGTGAGGCCGCCCTGAAGAGTCTGGGGCTCCGGAAACGGGGGAACGCTTTTGCTTCTTTTTTCATGTTCATTGAGGAGCCTGACTCACACGCGCCCCCCACCTACCAAGGATATGCCACTAGTGCAAAAAAGGAAACGGCGCGTGGAAGGGATTCAGACAGGAGTTTCCTGTCATGATCGTGCCGTGAAAGTTGCCTCTCCAAGAGGTCAAGCACTTTGTGAACATTTGCGGTAAGGGCAGAACTCACCTGACTGTGTGTAAAGAGTTCCATGACAATAACAGTGCCTGTGCTACATACAATCACCATTATGGATTTTACATTTTGGATTTCCAATGCATATTGAACAACTTGCACAATGCACTGTGGGACGAGTAGTTTGGTGATTGCAGTCACGTGACAAATTGTTTAAATTACGCCCGAGCGCACCTGTGCGAAATGCTCCAGTCTGTGATCAAGGCAACTAGCCGAAACGTTAGACGAATGGATGCAAGCGCTGCAGTTTTCTTTGGAAATAAAGCCACTTTCACGATATTGGGCCTCACCTTGCTTTGCTGTCCAGTGTGGTTAATGGGCTGCTCCGTGCCCATACTGTGAGGCCGCCCTGAAGAGTCTTGAGCTCCGGAAACGGGGGAACGCTTTTGCTTCTTTTTTCATATATAGATATATATATCCTCTGCTCATACAAAGTTAGTGGCGCACACGCGAGTTTGTTGAAATCAATCGTGATTTATTCTTCCACCGTGGCTGACATATATATATATAGTAGGATATATATATCCTACTATGACCTACTGGCGGTCGCCAGTAGGTAGTTATAGTTAGGATCTTGGTTCTATTCAAAAAGCGTTTTTTCTTTTGCCAATATCTTTGGCGCCGTTTGACGAATCTTCGTGAAATTTTCAAAACTGATGGCCCAATCACTTCAGTTACTGTGTTGAATGTTTCGGGCTGATTAGTCAAGCGGGGGCCGATAAAAAGGGGGGGTCCAAAAACACGTTTTCTCCATGTTAATTTCCATAGGAAACTTTAGACACGGCTACAGCCCAAACTGCTGAACGGAATTACACCAAATTTTGCAAAAAGGTAGCTCTTGCTTCAAAAAGCACTCTTTTTGTTAAATGGTGTAAATCCGTTCAGTAGTTCCTGAGAAATGTAAACATTTCTCAGATATACAAATATGGCCGCGGAGGATCAGTGAACCCTCCCGATCTCGAGCCTGCCATCTGATTGGCTGCCAACAGTTCCAACCAGGAAGTGTTGGCAGCCATCTTGTGACTCGGCTGAACTAATTCACAAGGAAAAAGTTTCAAAAACATTAAAAATAAAGAAAAGAGGTCAGGGTAGAAACGCCCTGAACCTCTACGCCTGCTCATGGGGTCCCACAGGGACCCCGAGGACCAAAAAAAGCACCTAGCTTCTTTAAGCACCCAGGTGGGCCAGGTCCCGGGGGCTATAGTCTAAATAGATGTGGGGGCCCGAGTGGGCCCCCGCAGCCCCGAGGACCGCCACCTCCCGAGGGCTATGTTTATTAAATTCGGGGGGGGGTCACGCGGGCCCCCGCAGCCCCGGGTGCCACTACTTCCCTGGGGCTTTTAATAAAAAATAAATGCGTGGGGGGGGGGGGGGGGACTCCTGCCTCCCCACGCAGCCCCAGGGACCACCACCTCCCCGGAGCTAATTTTGTTAAATGCAGGGGGCCAAGCGCCCCCCCCCCCCGAGGACGGCCACCTCTCCGTGGCTACATTGAAAAGATCCATGGGGGAGCTCCATGCCCCCTCCAAAGAGCCCCGGGGAATGCCACCACCCCGGGGCTAAAGTATTGTAATGCGGGGGGGCCCACAACACGCCCCCCCGGGGACCACCACCTCCCCGGGGCTACAAAGAAGATGGGAGGGGGGGCCACGCAGCCCCCCTCCAGGAGCTCTCCATGGCCCTGGGGACCGCCACACCAATGCACAACAAAAACAGATTATAGCCTCTCTAAACTGCCACCAATGCACAACAAAAACAGATTATAGCCTCTCGAGACTGCCACCAATGCACAACAAAAACAGATTATAGCCTCTCTAGGCTGCCACCAATGCACAACAAAAACAGATTATAGCCTCTCTAGACTGCCACCAATGTACAACAAAAACAGATTATAGCCTCTCTAGACTGCCACCAATGCACAACAAAAACAGATTATAGCCTCTCTAGACTGCCACCAATGCACAACAAAAACAGATTATAGCCTCTCTAGGCTGCCACCAATGCACAACAAAAACAGATTATAGCCTCTCTAGACTGCCACCAATGCACAACAAAAACAGATTATAGCCTCTCTAGGCTGCCACCAATGCACAACAAAAACAGATTATAGCCTCTCTAGGCTGCCACCAATGCACAACAAAAACAGATTATAGCCTCTCTAGGCTGCCACCAATGCACAACAAAAACAGATTATAGCCTCTCTAGACTGCCACCAATGTACAACAAAAACAGATTATAGCCTCTCTAGGCTGCCACCAATGCACAACAAAAACAGATTATAGCCTCTCTAGACTGCCACCAATGCACAACAAAAACAGATTATAGCCTCTCTAGGCTGCCACCAATGCACAACAAAAACAGATTATAGCCTCTCTAGACTGCCACCAATGCACAACAAAAACAGATTATAGCCTCTCTAGACTGCCACCAATGCACAACAAAAACAGATTATAGCCTCTCTAGGCTGCCACCAATGCACAACAAAAACAGATTATAGCCTCTCTAGACTGCCACCAATGCACAACAAAAACAGATTATAGCCTCTCTAGACTGCCACCAATGCACAACAAAAACAGATTATAGCCTCTCTAGACTGCCACCAATGCACAACAAAAACAGATTATAGCCTCTCTAGGCTGCCACCAATGCACAACAAAAACAGATTATAGCCTCTCTAGGCTGCCACCAATGCACAACAAAAACAGATTATAGCCTCTCTAGACTGCCACCAATGCACAACAAAAACAGATTATAGCCTCTCTAGACTGCCACCAATGCACAACAAAAACAGATTATAGCCTCTCTAGACTGCCACCAATGCACAACAAAAACAGATTATAGCCTCTCTAGACTGCCACCAATGCACAACAAAAACAGATTATAGCCTCTCTAGACTGCCACCAATGCACAACAAAAACAGATTATAGCCTCTCTAGACTGCCACCAATGCACAACAAAAACAGATTATAGCCTCTCTAGACTGCCACCAATGCACAAAAAAAACAGATTATAGCCTCTCTAGACTGCCACCAATGCACAACAAAAACAGATTATAGCCTCTCTAGGCTGCCACCATGCACAACAAAAACAGATTATAGCCTCTCTAGACTGCCACCAATGCACAACAAAAACAGATTATAGCCTCTCTAGACTGCCACCAATGCACAACAAAAACAGATTATAGCCTCTCTAGACTGCCACCAATGCACAACAAAAACAGATTATAGCCTCTGTAGACCGCCACCAATGCACAACAAAAACAGATTATAGCCTCTCTAGACCGCCACCAATGCACAACAAAAACAGATTATAGCCTCTCTAGACCGCCACCAATGCACAACAAAAACAGATTATAGCCTCTCTAGACCGCCACCAATGCACAACAAAAACAGATTATAGCCTCTCTAGACCGCCACCAATGCACTACAAAAACAGATTATAGCCTCTCTAGGCTGCCACCAATGCACAACAAAAACAGATTATAGCCTCTCTAGACTGCCACCAATGCACAACAAAAACAGATTATAGCCTCTCTAGGCTGCCACCAATGCACAACAAAAACAGATTATAGCCTCTCTAGGCTGCCACCAATGCACAACAAAAACAGATTATAGCCTCTCTAGACTGCCACCAATGCACAACAAAAACTGATTATAGCCTCTCTAGACTGCCACCAATGCACAACAAAAACAGATTATAGCCTCTCTAGACTGCCACCAATGCACAACAAAAACAGATTATAGCCTCTCTAGACTGCCACCAATGCACAACAAAAACAGATTATAGCCTCTCTAGACTGCCACCAATGTACAACAAAAACAGATTATAGCCTCTCTAGGCTGCCACCAATGCACAACAAAAACAGATTATAGCCTCTCTAGACTGCCACCAATGCACAACAAAAACAGATTATAGCCTCTCTAGACTGCCACCAATGTAGCCAAGAATTGTTTCCTTTTCCAACAAGGACAATCTGCATGAGAACGGTCTTGGGGACCTTCCCCTTTGAGGCGCTGAGGCACAGGGAACCTTTGTTAGTTTATTTTTTGGTGCTTCCCCTTTAAGACAATGTATAAGTAGGATGGCTGCATAAAATTTCCACCATGATCAATAGTGCAGAAGATTTTGAATAGTACAGTGGATAGGCAGCTGCAGGAGCGACAGTGCCTTCGCTTCCAATATCAATCGAGTTGCTGAAAGAAGAAGTCTTTCAGAGGAGCAGGCTCTGAACCTAGAACACTCTTGTAGGGGTTTAACAACATGAAAGAGATGCTCAACCCCTGAGTAACTCTACAGGAGAGAGGCAGTGACCCCAGAGGAGAGAGACCGCAGAGACGAAAAAAAGGACTCAATCTGACTAGACAGGGGAGGTTGGGACATCAAAGCTGGCTCCAATTTCAAAGTTAGGCAACCAAAGTGTACCTAATGTCTCCTGTACTCAGGCGATGTGTGGACTGACAGTGGTTGCAGGACTATCTGTGGTCGGGTACCAGCATTTCACCTAAACCTCTCTAAGGAGAGGAGAGGCTATGGGGTCCCCTTCATGTGAAGCCTGTTTAGTTCCTTTTCTTCATCATCTCTAGACCTTGCATGGAGGTTGTCTGCTTGTGTGGTTTCACATGTTTACCTGGATGGGTGACTTCTGGAATTCACTGTATTGCTCAAAATGGAGGTCAGCTTTGTGTGATGCCGCCACAATCCTTCTCGGACTTTGGAGCCTGCACTTACACCATCTCTTGTCGTCCTCCTGTCCAAAACCAGTGGCCTCTGGGTTTGAGAGGCAGTCGATCTGGGCCCCTGCTGCAGTGAAACCTCCCACCACCTGCTTGGAATCTGCCTTTCTGTGGGAGAGGACCTCTTGTCTAGAGCAATCCATGTGTCACCTGGTTTACAGAGTGAAAACAGGGGTGCCTGTCCTGGACATGAGGGACAACAGGGGTGCCTGACCTGGACATGAGGGACAACAGGGGTGCCTGACTTGAACATGAGGGACAACAGGGGTGCCTGACCTGGACATGAGGGACAACAGGGGTGCCTGACCTGGACATGAGGGACAACAGGGGTGCCTGACCTGGACATGAGGGACAACAGGGGGTGCCTGACCTGGACATGAGGGACAACAGGGGTCCCTGACCTGGACATGAGGGACAACAGGGGTGCCTGACCTGGACATGAGGGACAACAGGGGTGCCTGACCTGGACATGAGGGACAACAGGGGTGCCTGACCTGGACATGAGGGACAGCAGGGGTGCCTGACCTGGACATGAGGGACAGCAGGGGTGCCTGACCTGGACATGAGGTGATCCACCCAGGATCTTGCAACCCAGAGTTGGGGCAGTCATTCAAAAGGTGTAGGCCAACTACGTAACCAACTCTGACCAAAGAGGAGCGATCAATACTGATCCTTCTGTCCAGTAAATCGATCAACCTTGAAGAGTCTGCATCCAAGAATTTACCGTACGGCAGCCCCAGTGGAATCCCACTAAGATCGTGCACCGGAACCAGTGTGGGGTTGTTACACTCCTCATGGACCGAGACGAAGGCCAGGAAGGCACGAGGATGGTGTTCGAAATGTATGTACGTTCTTCAATCAGATGAGAAAGATGGCTATAGAGAACACCTCAGAACGTTTCAAACTCTTGCCTCTAAACACCCAGTCTGCACATTTTCTTGAAACTGACTGTAAGCAATTCACAGACAATATTAAATTCACAATTATCTGTAAAATCATAAGTGGCCGAAGAGGGGAGCCACGAAGCACAAAGTACGAGAAAAGGAAAACCTTTGCATCTATAAAGTAGAAACATATTTCGATGGATTTAATAAGAGGCACAAACTATGTGTATGTTTAAGACAAGCAAATTACTGTTCTACAGGAAGTATTTTCTGTAAAGATTAAATCGCAAAATACAGTGTCTTGGGTAAATTAAATGCCATGACTTCCGAAGACTAACACTATCTTTGGTGTGGCATGAGACTTGGGTAAAAAAAAAAAAAAAAAAAAAAGATTTATAACTAATTTTAATATTAGTGAATTATTGAAATCGCATTTGTATACGAAGTACCACTGACGAAGAGTGAGCTTTAAACGACCCTAAAGACAGTATATGTTATGGCTGCAGAAACACCACATTTGTGAAAACATGGGCTTCAGTGTGAACTCTGCACGCTTGATACCAAGAATGAATCAATGTTTTAATTATTAACTATGTGTAATATCAGCACTATTGAATGAATGGGATAGCGCCGGTATAACAGGTTATCTGAATATGAATAGGTTAATGCGTATTTAACTACTAGTAACTAATTTCCTAATTAATCTTAAAACAATAGTGACTCAAGCATGTTACATGTAATGACTTCAAAACAGCACATTTGCTACAAACGTATCTAGTGTGGATGGTACACGGTATGAGACTTTCCATAGTCATTCACCATTAATAATATTGGATCATTTGCACTTTCTGTGTAACAAGATTTTTAACAAACATATCAAGGCTGTTGGAAAGGATCTTTTTTGTATGATCACCCCCTAGTTTTTGGACTGATGCAGCTGGTTTTTTTTCCTCTGTAGTGCACTCGACCCTGCTGTCTAGGCTCCAGTGCATGTGGTCTGACCCCCAAAGTACATGTACAAATGGCTAATATCAGACATACCCATAAGGCCCTAGTATATGGAACAAGAGTGCCCAGGGGTAGTAGGTTAAATGTCACTATTGGACTACAGCACTTAAGTGTGCCACCACTAGAGTGACAAAGGTGAAGACGCGACTTCTGGCCGGCCACTGCAGCCTAGCCGGGGGCGTTAAAACTGACAACTCAACATGTCCAAATGAACATCTTCTTTTAAATATTAATAAGCCACCCCTAGGGAAGGCCATGACAGGCTACCAGGCAAGGTACTCAATGTTAGAATGACTGGCATGTTCCTTTGGTGTTTGACATGCACTGACAGTGAAAACACGAAATTGCTGTTTGCTCCGTTGCATGGCCAGTGGTCCCATTGGTTAACATTGAGCTTCACTAGTCACCGCGCTAAGTACTAACTTCCATTTGGGACCACCAAAGATATTACTGCAAGGTATCAAATTAATCGTTGCATTAAACCAGACTTATTGATAAGATTGGATTTAAGGTGCCTTTTAATACAAAGGTGGTTTTAGTTAGTACCACATTACCACACCAGCTGCCCAGCAATGTCTGACTGCTGCTGGAAATCAAAGTGCCTGCTGGGCGACCGAGTCCTGACCTTCCCGACGTGTTCCCAAGTCCGTGGGACCCATAGCCGAAGTGTACTCTGGTCCCCCAAAATGAAAGTTAAGACATCGCTAACAAAGACTTCTTTAACTGGGAAACCAGTGGCAACTGAACTTCACTGCTGCATTGTGGGAGATCGCGTCCTGAGGCCAGAGACTAGCCCCAATGCTCATGGATGCCAAGGTGGCCCCAGGAACCATCACCGCATCGCTTTATCCTCAGTAATCTGTATCTCCAGCATCAGGACCACTTCTTTGCTGGACTGTGGTGAAGGAGAAAAGTGCACTGAGGACCCAGAGACTGTTGGGCCCGACGTGTAACTGTCTCGCCGGACCTACGTGGTCCCTGTGACTGGCACCCAACCAGTTGAGGCCTGCCCAAGAAAAGACTGGCAGTCATTCTGGCCTGTTGGCTCAGAACCCATTAAGCAAATTACAACGATTTATTGTACTTAAAAGAATTTTCTTATTTGTGAAAAATCATATCTCCGCTTTCCCTCAGTAGATTGTCGTCGTTTTGGTGTCTATTTAAAGATAAAAATATAACCTGTTTTTATAAATTGGTGGCGGAGTTTTATTGTGTTGTGTTTCTTACTTAATAAATGTTTTGGTACTTCTAAATGCTTTACATTTGTTCCTTTGATTAAGCTTGGCTGCCCTATGCCACAGCTACTCAGGACTGAGCTAAGGGTTTTATTAAAGAATCTAACTGGACCAGAAAAAGAATGCGGCATTATTACATGGTGAAGTCGCAAAACCACACCACACAATAATCCACTACCCTACAAAGGCTTTTCAATACTAAAACTAAAATCTTCACCCAATCTTCGAGTTTAGGAATGTAGATCAGAATATTGGGATTACAAGATCCATCAAACTCTTAGAGGCTAAGAGATGTTAGGTTTTCCCATTTCATGTACCCTATAATTGTACAAATATCACATTGAATATGCAAGTATGAGACTCAACCTACAGATGGGATCTTTGCCACATCGCAGCCTCCTCACTACCTTTGATGCTCGCCATATTAGTGTGAATCCCATCATGAGGCTGAACCGCTCTCCATCTAGCAATCAAAAACGTAACGAAATGGTTACTTACCAGTAGGAGTAGTTTTGCAGCTTGAAGAATTTTCTGGATTCACATGCTGTGCATTATTCCACCATCTAGTGGTTGGGTCCGGAATGGTCTTTTTTTTCTTTTTTTTTCTTGTTTTGGTCGCAGTCGACCACCATTTGGTGCCAGGTACGTCCCCTTAGTGACGTCAGACGGTATCCTGGAGGTCGACGTGCGTGGTAGCCATCTTCGGATTCTTTTTTCCTGTTTTTATTCTTGTGTGTAATCCTTGAGATGGTTATATCATAACTGCTGAAATCATGTGCTTCCCACCTGTTTGTTTTCCTTATAGGGGAGGCCGGGTGGGTCGCATGTGAATCCAGAAAATTCTTCAAGCTGCAAAACTACTCCTACTGGTAAGTAACCATTTCGTTTTGCAGCGTGAATCCTTTTTTGGATTCACATGCTGTGCATCTGATTACGTAGCGGTTTCTCCAGTGTCTGGGAGGCTGTGGTGGAAGGAAGACCTTGCAAACAGGTGTTGAAGCACCCTTTGTCCAATTTGAGCTTCCTTATTCATTTGTATATCCACACAATGTTTTGTAAAGGTGTGTGGTGATGCCCATGTTGCTGCTGCACAAATTGAGTCAATGGGTCCATTGGCCATAAAAGCTAGCGTTGCTCCTTTCTTTCTAGGGGAGTGAGCTGTTGGTTGAACTGTTAGTTCCTTCTTGGCATTGGCATAACATACTTGGATGGCTTGTACTATCCATCTTGCAATAGTTGCCGTTGTGACAGGTGATCTTGTGTTGGTATGTGCGTAGGCGACGAACAATTGTTTTGTTTTCCTGATTTGCTCTGTTTTTTGCAAATAATACAATAATGCCCTCCTTACATCCAGGGTATGGAGGCTTCTTTCTCCTTTAGTTTTTGGGTTTTTGAAGAAAATCTGTAGGAAAATGTTCTGATTTAAGTGATACTTAGATACCAACTTTGGCACGAAATGTGGGTTAGTTTTTAAAATCACCTTATCCTTGTGGATTTGTAAGTATCGTTCTTGTATTGTTAACGCTTGCAGTTCACTTACTCTTCGTAAAGATGTTATAGCAATGAGAAATGCTGTTTTTAGAGTAATCTGCTCGCGGTCCGCTGTATGCATGGGCTCAAAGCTTTCCCATTAGTTGCGAAAGTACTGTATTTAAGCTCCATGTGGGTACTGGAGCTGCTCTTGGTGGTGCAATTCTTTTTGCTCCTTTCAAAAACCTTTTAATTACTGGTCTTGTAAAAAAAACTTTTACATGTTTTTCCTTTTGTGTATGCTACTATGGCCGCAAGGTGCACCTTCATGCTTGAGTAGTTGATGTTACTGTCTAAGAGGTAAGTAAGGTATGTAATAACTGTTTCTTGCATGTTGATTGAACTTTGTTTATTGTTAGCGGCGCACCACGTGGTGTAGCGCTTCCATTTTGAAGTATAGCATTTCTTGTTGACTGTTTCCTTGCCTCCTATAGAATTTCCATGGTTCGTAGAGGCAGATTAAAGTGGCCAAATTCTATGTATTCAGGCGCCAAGCCGCTAGGTGTAGTGTTGCTGGCTCTGGGTGAAAGATTTTACCCTGCTGCATTGTCAGCAGGTCCTTTTCTGCTCAAATCCTGACCATCTCCCCCTTGGATAGTTCTAGGAGAGTTGAATACCATGTTTGCCTTGGCCATTGAGAGGCAATGAGAATCAGATTTGTTCCTGGGTTTTTTGCTTTTTGTAACACTCCTTGCAGCAGGGGTATCAGTGGAAAGGCGTAAGCAAATATCTGTGACCAGTTGAGTGAAAGTGCATTTCCCTTTGATAGGTGGTGTGGAAACCTCGAGGCAAAGGACTGGCATTTTTGTTCTGCGCTGTTGCAAACAGGCCTATCACTGGGGTTCCCCAGATTCTGAACAGATACTGTACTGTTTTGTTCTTCAACTCCCGCTCGTGGGAGCAGTTGTTCTGCCTGCTCAGCTGGTCCGTCTAAATGTTGTCTACTCCTGGTAGATGTACATTTGGTAAGATGATTTTTTGATTTATTGCCCGTTGCCAGATTTCCTGTGCAAGTTTGCTTAGGGGAAATGATTTTGTCCCCCCTTGCTTGTTCAGATAGAACATTGTTGTTGTATTGTCTGTTTGGATTAGGATGGTTTTTCCCTGAATGTGTTTCTGGAATGCTTTTAGGGCTAGAAATACTGTTTTAATTTCCAAGAAGTTGATGTGCTTCGTGGAATCTTGTTCGCTCCATTGACCATGTACTTTCATCTGGTTGAAATGCGCTCCCCAACCGTTGAGGGATGCATCCGTGGTGACTGTCACAGATGGAGTTGGGTCCCTGAAAGGTCTCCCCTGTGCTATGTTGCTGGATGCCCACCATTGTATCTCCGCCTGCACCCTTTGTGTAACAACCACTAGATCCTCCCAACTTCCTGTGGCTTGAGACCAGCTGTTGGTAAGGCATTCTTGGAATGTTCGGGATCAGTGGGATGCATGATGCCATCATGCCCATTAGTTTCATGACCCTCCTCACTGTCAGACTGACTCCTCTGGTAAAGGCTCGTTTCCTGGTGGATCGCCTGTATCCTGGCTTGCGTGGGTTATGCCTTTTGGTTGGTTGTATTTAACCTTGCTCCCAGGAAGGTTTTTTCTCTTTCTGGTGTTGTTGAAGATTTCTTGTGGTTTATGGAGAAACCTAGTGCTTGTAACGTTTGGATTGCTTTTTGCACATGATTGTGACATGTTCGTTTTGAATTTCCGCTTATGAGCCAGTCATCTAGATAGGGGTAGACATGGATTCCTTCTCTTCTCAGGTGTGCCGCCACTGCAGCCAGACACTTTGTGAACACATGCGGGGCTGATTTTATTCCGAACTGAAGTACTTTGAATTGGTAGTGTGTTCCGTTGTGCAGGAATCTTAGGTACTTTCTGTGTTTTTTGTTCATAGGGATATGAAGGTAAGCGTCCTTGAGGTCTATTGTTGCCATGTAATCCCCTTTTTGAATCTGCAGGATTATTTCCTGGAGCGTGCTCATTTTGAAGCGTTGGGTCAGTATGAACTTGTTTATGAACCTTAAGTCCATGATTGGTCTTAGAGTTAGATCTTGCTTGGGTATTAGGAAATATGGTGAATAGTTTCCTGTGAACCACTCCTGTCTTGGTACTTTTTCTATTGCCTGTTTTAGCCATAGTTCCCTGATCTCTTCGTTTAACAATTTTGTTCTGGCTTCAATAATTTTCTTGTCTTTGGTGGGTTTGCAGGTGGTACGTGAGTGAGTTCTATGCAATACCCATACTTTATCAAATTTAATATCCACTTGTCTGTTGTTATCTTTTTCCATTGTTTTTGGAAGAAGGATATTCTCCCCCCCACTGGTGTCTTGTGTGGGCCCTTGTTTGAGATTAAGTCAGTTTGATCCATTTCCTCTTCCTCTAGAGGATTGGCCTCTTCCTCTTCCATTGCCTCTTCCTCGAAAGGGCTGTATCTGTTGTTGTTGCCAACCTTGGTATCCTGACTGCTGACCCATTTGCTGATTTGGGTTCTGCATGTCAGTTTGCTGCGACATTTGTTGTCCTTGTGTGAAGGTGCCTCTACCTGTGGGTTTTATGTTATTGAATCCCCCTCTTTTAAAGGAACCTCTCTGTTGCAGGGCACCCATTGCCCTTGCTATTTCGTTGTCCTTTTTTACTTGTTGAAGGGACTCATCCACCTCCTTGCCAAACAGTGCTTCTCCATTGAATGGCCCATTAGTGATGGAGGATTGAACTTCCTGCTTAAACCCCGAGATTCTGAGCCAGGGATGTCTTCTCAGGGTGGTTCCTGTGCACATCTGCCAACTAGCAGTCTTTGCTGCATCCAAAGCTGACTTTAGACTGGTGTTAGCCACGTTTTCCCCTCCTGAACAATAGCCTTTGCCCTCTTTCTGTCTTCTTCAGGAAGTTTGTTCAACATTTCCTCCATCTCATTCCACTGTTGGTGGCCATATCTATTCAGTAGGGCATTTGAGTTAGCAATACGCCATTGTGTTGCTGCCTCTTTCTCCATTCTCCTCCCCACCATGTCCATCCTCTTACTTTTTTTTTTCTGGTGGTGGCCCTGTGTTGGAAACTGCATTGGCTCTCCTCCTGGCTGTGGTGACAATAATAGAGTCAGGGATTGTACTTCCCTGAATATATTTTGGGTCCTTTGAGGAGGGTTTACATTTTTTATCCACCCTAGGGGTCACCCTCTTGTTTGAAGCTGGTTCTTTGAAGGCTTCTTTGCCTTGGTCCAGGATACTGGGCAGCATAGGCAGATATTGCGTTTCTCTTGTAGCTGGTGCCAGTGTTTCTAGTAAGAAACATGTGTCCCCTTTTTCCTCCTCTAAGGGTACTCCAAATTGATTTGCTGCCCTTTTAACAATGTCATTATAGAAAGCTATGTCATCTGGAGGTGAAGCTTTCGAATGGTAGCTGCAAATCTCTTCTTCCGGACTCTCGGTGTCGAGGTCGTTCCACGTATCCTCGAAATTTTCAGAGTATTCCTCGTCTTCGGGTATATCCCCATATTCCTCTGGTTCATCGCCTCGAGGTTCCGGGGTTGGAGGGGAGTCGAAAATACCCTCTTCCTCGGCGTCTTCTGCCTCTTCGCATCGACGTTGTCTGGTTCGGTCACCGACGTCTTTCGGATTCGAAAATCCTTCAGTGAGGCGTCGAAGTCCTTTTTCTTTTGCAGGATCGCTGCCATCTCTTCCTCGAGCCTCTTCCTTTCGACCACGAGTGTCCTCTCGGCGTTTGAGGCCGGAGATTTTCGTTTCTTCCCGACGTCGACGGTGGTCTTCGGCGGTGTTGTGCCCTTTTTCGCGGGTTCGGTGTCGACCCGTGGCTTCGGCGTCTTAGGTGATTTTCCCTCCTCGGTAACCTTTGGTTGGGTTCCTTGGAGTTCTTTTAATCGCGGCTGACTCTTGATCTCCCTTTTGGTCGGCGTCGGGGCTCCCTTATGCGCCTTATGTTCGTGGCCATTCGGTTCCGACGGATTTTTAAGGTGTCCTACCTTTTCCGTCATCGTCTTCGGATCTCTCGCCTTCTTCTCGGCGTGGATTTTTTCGGAGTCTCCTTCTAGGACCTCGACGTCTGATCCCTCATGCTGGTGCCTCATGTTCTTCCTCGTCGCTCGAGAACCCTAGGTCTCTCAAGGAAGTTTTCTACGATGTCTGCAACATTGTGGCGTAGTGGGCCTGTCTTTGTTTCTGGCGTGTTCTCAGCGTTTTGGGCAGGAACGCTGCGCAGGCCTCACAGTCCTTGTCCTGGTGATTTTCGGGTCGGTAGAGGTTGCAGACGTCGTGTGGGTCGCGTTGTGCGTACTTGTGGTGGCACTTTGGGCAGAATTTGAAGGGGGTATTCTCCATGACCCCTACCTCGCCATTTGTGGACCGAAGTGGTCCTTTTCTTGTCCGACGTCGATGTTCGATGATATTTCTCGACAATCTTCTTCTTTCTTGAAGTTTTTGGGAAAAATTCGAATTTTCTTCGGCGCTTCCCGTCTTGCTTCCAGACCCAACGGTGGAAAAAAGAATCTGAAGATGGCTACCACATACGGCGACCTCCAGGATACCGTCTGACGTCACACATGGGATGTACCTGGCACCAAATGGTGGTAGACCGCGACCAAAACAAGAAAAAAAACGGGAAAAAAAACGAAAAAAAAAACAAAGACCATTCCGGACCCAACCACTAGATGGCGGAATAATGCACAGCATGTGAATGCAGAAAAGTATTCACGCTGCAAAACCACTAGTTTCTTCACAAATAGATTTTTTTCTAAATAGTGTCCTCCTTATTTAGTACAAAGTTAAATAATTGGAGTACCACCTACTTTGAGCTTTTTTTTTTTTTTTAACTTAGCTTGGTTAATTAAGCTACTTAGGACATTGTGACTCACATGGTGGCTTACGCAATATGTTCACTTAACCGTACAATCGAACCATTGGGACTTGAGCTACTCAAAACTTTATATTTTGCAAGATACTTCACCCAATATGGTCACTCAACTAGATGTAAACCATAAAGATTTTAGACTATGCAACATGCATGATGCTTTAACTAGATGGCGACTAGCATATAAGTCAGCCATTTAGGTGGCCTGCTGTAACACCTGGGCAGCAGTATATTCAACTTGGGTCCACTGCAATCATTTATTTGCTTGCTATGATAAATTAGGGAAGAAATGTGACTTAATAAACGGTGACAAGGCAAGTAATTGAAAACTGAAAAAACAGCCCTTATTCATTTTATTTTAAGGAAAAACAGACTGAATAGAAAGAAACAGTCCCTGAATTTAAAACTGAAGAAGGGTTTGCAATTTCTCCAATTTGATCAACTAAAATGGACCTTTTATTATAAAATAAACATTATAAATTAAATATTCTATTAATTCAATCATTGCATTTCAAAACCACTTATTTTTATTTATTTTTTTTAATTCATTTTTAAGTCGTTTCCAGTCCACAAAAGACTGTTTGATACTTATGATTGAGAAAAAGGTAAGTGTCATACTGAACAAGTTTCAGAAAGAAATACTTAGAACTAATATCTAAGTAGCACAATCAATTATATTGCGTTAAAGAAACCTTAATTATCAAAACTGCCACGTAAATGTTTGTTGAAGTTGATTACAAACTCAAACGCCATTTTATTTTTTCATTGATTAACACAACTATGAGAAATGAATTAATGAACTAATAGACTGATGAAGTGAGATCTATTTTGTCTTTTTCTTCGTTAGGATTCATCTTACTGTTTCCAGAAGTACAGCAGGTACATTTCATGTAGAAAAGGGCTGATATATTGTTTATCACAGGTCTTTTTATCGTACGTTTCTTATAACTTTAGAATCACTGTAGCAACTGCCGTACTGAAGTGACACTATCATTAAACAGTCGGAAAAAGCGTTCCACAATAGAATCTGCATTAATGTACCACTGCAGAGGGTTAGCATCATTTTTGTCTAACAATATCATTTGGGAATCTGATGCAGTAGGATAAAACAGTTTTCAAACATTTAATAAAGTATATTTCACGTGAAAACAAACATAAAAAAATGGTTGTCAAATTTAGTTAATTTGACTTGTACATATTAGGGTGTGTGAAGACATGAGGAGATGCACTGCTGTCAGCTGTGAAGGAGAATGGAGAGCACCCCAGACTGCCACCAAGATAGAGCGAATGTTACTCTCTCCAAGCCTATCTAGTTTCCACAATGAGAGATTTGGGTCCTGTGACTTTCCATACTGAAAGTGTGCAGTAAAGTAAAATGTTACTTACCTGTAGGAGTAGTTTTGCAGCTTGAACAATTTTCTAGATTCACAGCTGTGCATTATTTCGCCCTCTAGTGGTTGGGTCTGGAATTTTACCTCGTAGTCTTTGTAGGTCTCGCCTAGGCAGCGTTTGCGCTGTCTTTTCAAGACATGCTGTATTCAGGATATGGGCATGAAGCCCCGCCCACTTTCCGCCTATCTTTTTAATTGACTACTGTCCCCGTCCTTTGTAAATGGTGGCTTTTCATTGGTCAATAGGCTTAGTAGTCCCTTCTGAGTACCGCCTTTTCTCTTCTTGTAACCTGCCATGAGGACACCTCCTGTTTCATGTGTTTTACTCAGTATGTTTTAATTACAGCCTCCGAGCACTATTTTCTTAAAGGGCTTTCTCCTGCCTGCTTTTGCAGGCTGGACACGCTCTCCTGCAATGGTTTATTTTTGTTTTATTTAACTAGCGTGGAACGCCTCAGTACTAATAATGGCGGCAGCACTTTACTTTTGTTCCTTGCGATAGTCTAATGTGGCCGCATGCCTTATTTATTTATTTACTTCTTTTTTACAATGGCGGCACCCGCGCTTTAGCTTTAATCATCTGAAGCTAAAATGCGGGTGCCGCGATTGCCTCAAAAGTAAAGAAATAGAAAAAAAATGTGCATTAGCTTAAGATGTTTACAGCCTAAGCGCAGGTGTCACCATTGTAACAGAAGTAAACAAATAGGGGGGGTAAAAGCATGCGTCCGCCATTTTTTTCTATCTGCTTACTTTTGTTACAATCGCGGCACCCACGCTTTAAACATCTTAAGCTAAAACATGAGTGCCGCGATTGCTTCAAAAGTAAAGAAATAGAAGAAAGAAAGTTTTCAATTTCTTTTTTACTTTTGAAGCAATCGCGACACCTGCGCTTAAGTTACGATCAGTGGCGTAACGAAACTTGAGGGGGCCCCCCTGCAGGGTACGTGGAGGGGCCCCTCTGGACTTAATCTGGAGCTCTCCAGCCAAAGAGCGGTGCTGAGGGGGCCCCCTAGAGGTTGGGGGCATCCCCCGCACTGCGGGGGCTGCGGGGGCCTGTGTTACGCCCCTGCTTACAATGTCTACAGCTAAAACGCGAGTAACAACAAGGTCTTGCAAGGTTTACACACCCCTTGCAGGTTTTTAAAACACATAAATAAAAGGCATTATCATTTACAATGGCAACAGCTCAAACTCTTGCAAATGCAAGAACTACTCCATTGCAAATGCTGTTTTTTTTTGGTGGGCGCCATGGAGTCGTTGACCACTTAATGCTATATCAGTCCTCGAATGACATCAGACGAACACCTCAGAAGATCCTCAGCGTAGATACCATATTCAGATTTTTTTCCCCCTTGGTGACTGATAGTTTTGATTTCCGGTTATTTCTACAGGTTGATGAGCCTCTCCCAGTTGCAAATTTGGGGGTGGGCAAGTCGCCTATGAATCCAGAAAATTCTTCAAGTTGCAAAACAACACTATAAGGTAAGAACCATTTCGTTTTGCAGCATTAATCGCTTCTGTGCGCAGACTCAGTAGTGGTATTCCCCTCCCCCAGGAAGAAGGGGTGAAAAAAGTTAGTACTCACAAACAGGTGTCTGAGTACCTTTTGTCCGACCTGTACCTCTTTGTTAGCTTGAATGTCCACACAGTAATGCTTAGTGAAGTTGTACACAAAAGACCATGTGGGCGCCATGCACATGTATTTTATGGAAACATAAGCAATGAAAGCGAGTGTCGCTCCTCTTTATCTCATGAAATGCACTCTAGGTTTACTTTCCAGCGCCTGTGCTGCTGTCTTGTAACATTTTTAGATTCTTTGGGCTATCTATCTTTCGACAGTCCCTTTAGTGACTGGCAAACCTACAGTCACAGGGGCAAAGGGATTAAAAATTGCTTTCCTAACCTGATTGTCTTCGTTTTCTGAAGGTAATACAGGACTGCCATTATTCATGTACAGTGAGTGATGGGTCCATTCAGCCTTAGACTTTGGCTGCTGGAAATAAACTCCTTGTTTTATGACTTGACTGGCATAAAAATGTGACATCACTTTTGACAAAACCGGTGGGTTGGTTCTCATTACCATCCTTTTCTGTGAATTTGCAGATACGGTTCTTGGGTTGCGAAGACCTCTTGGACCACCTGGCTTCTCGAAAGGAAGCAGCTACACTAAAAAGGTAAGTCAGTCCCAGGTTTGGCATTCAGATCACTTAAAATGACAAACTCTCAGTTACAAGCAGCAATGAAGAAATGGCAGAAGTCACATGACTCCTTCCATAAACAAGCAGTTAATCCGTTTCATCGCACAAACAGCAAAAAAAAGAAAAAGGCATGAGCCAAACAGCTATTTTTTAATTCCTGAATTTGTAAAGCAGTAAATGGTACATAGGGTTGATTACAAACATTAAGGGAAGTGACATAGTTAAGCTCTACAAATTTTGTAGTGGCCTCCAACCTGCGGGATTCACCAGATTGTGCAGGATTGTCTCAGAGTCCAGCTTTTCAAAGAAAACCTCACCATCTGCAGAGTGTTGCTGGGGCCTCCTCACAGCTTTGGGTGGGTCTGAGCCTTTTCTTTCTGGCCAAACCTCTCAAATGGTAGAGGATGGACCCTTAGTAGCCCATTTAGATGTTGAGTCCAAAGAGGTTCCCTTTTGCCCATGTCCCTTTTATCGGCTATATGCAACCTCTGCCTCGTTTGCTGGAAGCCTGAGGACAGGTTTGTACTTCCATGCAGATGACACAGTATTTGCTCCCTTTGAAGAGTGACTGAGTCAAGACTCCAGGACCGTGGAAATCCTCGTGGAGGAGCTTGCGGGGTAGATGCGTTATAGTTGGTCCGAAGACTGCACCACTTGCCGATATGCCACCAACTCTGACCAGGATACCAATAGAGTGCAATAATAAACTGCAGCAAGGTGACATGATTATTTGTATGTGAAAACAATGGGGCAACTTTTGATGGCAAAACATATAAGGATGGGCAAACTAACGGACTGCATCTTATGTCCGCTCTATCACTATCGTTCCAGATGGAAATTACAGCTCTGAGTATAGAGACCAGATCAGCAACTGCTAGGACCACTAGTCACATTTACTCTGTCACAGGTCCTCCCTCACAGACTGGCATTCACCAGTTATTCAGGACAAACCCTCCTTACCAGATTGCAGACTCCTCTTCCCTGCTGTATAGAGCAGTCCCCGGGGCAGATCTCAATAGCACAGCTGGGCCCAGCATAGCCCTTCTTGCACACGCAGCGGCCGTTCAGGCACTCCTGGTTGGGGTAGCAGCCAGGTAGGCATCGATGCACAGTATAAGTGGCATTAAAACCAGCCACATCAGTGGAGTTCGCTTCATAATAGACCACGAGCAGCCCTGTAGAGGAACAGAGGGGTGTTAGAATGTGTGCAATGCTACTGTCATTGCTTTAGAAGCCAGTGTAGGACAACACCAGCTGTGGGCCATACCATACAAAAATAGAAAGCCCATCACACTCCAAGACACACACAAACAGGCCTTCAAATCAGAAGACACAATCATACACACTACCACACACCAAGAAACAAACGCAAAGGCTACGGCAAACAAAGAGCATGTTAGATAATGACACAAACACACAGGCTGTCTCAAACACAAACATACAGGTCATTTCTAGAAGAGACAGATAAAAATTAAAGAACAGAGTACACACATGATGCACGCATATACTGCACATACACGGTCAGGTTCAAACCACACAACACATCCTGCCATCAACGACTACTTAGGACACCGCATAATTCTCGGTCGCTATACTGTTTTGGAGATATTCATCTTTCCATACAGGGAAATGAAAGGGAAGCAGCTGCAGCTTGGAGCAGAGGGTCACGAGTCCAGAACACATTTCGCACCTTAGATTTCTCAACATCAAACATAGAGCCTGCGACTGCAGCTCCAGCGGGTCACCTGTGCGGCACAGCGGGTTCCCTCCTGCTTGCAGGGAACACGTTCACAGATGATGGCGGTTCATGAGACTATCGCAGCCACCCGCACAAGGAGTGCATTAGGCCCAGTAGCAGGCATGTTATCAGTGTGCCTGTTAACCTCTCTCTGTGCTGCAATGTATTGTGCCTGGGCTCTCCGCACAGGAGCATCTGCATGCTACTGAACTGTGTACGAAGCTGCTGTTCATCTCATATAGTCTCCTATTTGTATTGCAAAATCTCCTCAACCAAGGACACATGGAGAATCAAAGCCTGCCTCAAAAGCATTTAAAGCAGATGCCAAACTACTAAACCCCACAAAGAATGAATTACTCCCGTTTGCCCTCAATGCCAATCATTCTGTGGTTCAGTCATGGCTTTCCAACTTAACTTAATGGGCTTCACCTCTCAACTGGCAGAACAGGCCACATCCCCCAGATTCACCCTTGAATCCAACCTTTGAAGGAAAACCATGACAAGAAAACCAAAAACAGCCAGATTCTAACTCTCGCCTGAAGAAAGTGGCATCCGTTCTCCCAGGTGAACTCTTCTGAAACACAGTTCAAGCTGTAGTTGTCGCCCACCTAAATGGAGGCAATGCCTTTCTCAATGGCATTCCAGAGACCACCCTCGCTTCCCTGAAGAGCATCCTTCACGCAGCAGCATAACTCAAGGGGCTGAAAACCCAACCATATCACCAGGCCCGCTGTGATGACCTGTCCACCAGGTCTGTGACACAAGATCAGCTTCAAAAACAACTGCATCACTTACACCAGGACCTAGGACCGCCTAACAAGCTAGTAATATCTGGAGGTCAACACCAAACAAGCAGATCACACATCCCCAGGTTAGAGACTAACCACAGCAGGAAGGAGAAAACATGAAATAGGCCTTCTTAGGCTATGTCCCCAGGATCTGGAACACCCCACTCAGACAACAGAACAGCACTAACACTCCTACAAGTCAAGAAGAATTTGAAAACCTACATCTTCAAGGAACACTACCCTAGACAGGCTGACTTCTCGCCACTTCCACTAGCTCTACCTCATACCTCTGTCCCTACCTCCAAAGTAGCCCCGCTGGGGCTTGCCCCCGTGCCGCGCTCAGTTGTGAGCCAGCAAGATACGTGCTTTAGAAATAACAAAACATTCATAGTATTTATTACTCTAGGCACTGAGAAGCTGCTAAACAACTGCTAGTGCATGTGCTCCGTTCATAAACAGGATAACAAATGTTCCATCAGACTGGCATATCTGACTACCTGAAAAGGCCACAGTAACACAGTGCACGAGGTGCTGTCTAATCCCACGTGCCGGATGCAATGAGTATTCATACAAGGCTTTATGTATACTGGCCTTGCAGGCTTACATTGCTGGAGGAGCTCAGGCAGGAAGACCAGGGGCAGTGACTTTGGACAGAAGGTGACTGGTGGGGACATCCCTGAACACCGAGAAAAGTGAGGGGCACCAGCAAACACCTTGCAAGGCTCCTTGCTCATACTCTAACAGTTACACTGTGGACCTGCCTCTGATGTGGTCTGCCCCAACCCACTGGCTTCTCTTCCTTTTGGAGGGCAGAGAAGTGCAAAACCAGTTTATCTAGGATTTACACAGGAATGCAGGGGAGAGAACTCATCTAAAAAGGACAAAGAGCTCCGTCAGTGAAAGGAGACTACGCCATCTTAGAAAGCCCCTTGAACAGTGGAACTTGGGGCGGTTTACACAATAAGATGAGAAAACTGCTGAACACCTGGGAGGGATAGAGGGTGGAGAAAGGCTGAGGGCCCTCAAACAACCGAGTGCAAAAATGCTCATCCATTCTGCGGTTTCTACCACCTGTAAACTGAAGAAACAATGGACACTGAACAACCAAACAGAGAGAGTCTGCTGCCTGTTAGAAGAGGGCAGAGGTCTCTTCCTGATTCCCTTGTATCCAAACTGTGAGAGCAGCTACTGTCCGAGTCTGCCCAGAAGAGGGAGGCTGGGACTTGGCCTGTTGCCCCCTTGTAACCGAGACTGGAAGTGAACTCCCAGGGGTTGACCGGCTGGGCCTCCTTTAGCCTCAGGGACAGAAAAGGGAAAGAAGCGCTCCTGAGTCAAAGGACCTGCTGCTAATCCAGTGCATAGAAGCTGAAATTATGCTGGAAGAAATAAACAGCCAATTGACACTATGCCTGTGGACAAAGTCCCAGGATTAGACGGTTTCCCCTTCCAGTTCTACAAAGCCAACAAAGGAATATGTGTCCCATGTCAGCTTAAGGTTTTTGCAGGTGCCTCGCATGAAACAAAACCCCTCCCAGAATTTAATACAGCAAAATGCTTTCCTATTCTAAAGCCAGATAAGGATTTGTTACAATGTGGAAGTTGCAAACCAACCTTCCTGACTAGCACAGACATTAAAATCTTCACAGAAATGTTAACAACAAACTGCTTAAAACGAGCCCTACGGATGTTAATCCACCCAGACCAAGCAGGCTCTGTCCCTCCTGCGCAGCTCATCTGCAATCGCTACCTCATGTGATGTGCAAGTATGATTGACAGGGAAGAGAAGATAGTGTCTTGTTAGATGCAGAGAAAGCATTAGATAGGGTAGAGAGGGATGATATGTTTTGAGTAGTGACGTGAGTGAATATTGGAGGCAGCGTCCTCTCCAAAGTCAGATGGTTATACTCCAACCCAACAGATGTATTGTCAGGGAACGGCGCTATATCCCTCTCACTGGAAACTGAAAGAACAGAAAAACAGTACTGTCCCTTATCGCCCCAGAGTCATCATTGCACTCGAACCGCTTGTGGTGGGGATTCGGCACAACCAAGAAATCACAGGCATACAAACGACGGGGGAGGGGTGTAGGAAGCTGGCTATGTATATACTGCACCAAAGTGAGGTATAGTGTGCACAGAGTCCAGTGGAACCCCAAAGGTAGCCAGAGGTAAAGTAGATAGCACCTTACTCTCTATTTGTGGTAGTGTGGTCGAGCAGTAAGGCAGTATCAGAGGACAGTGTTAAGCATTTGTTGTACACACTCAGTCAGCAAATGATATCACACACTCAAAGACTGAACTTCAGACCAATTGTTTTTGTATGAAAATATTCTTTTAGTTATTTTATTTTCTAGAACCAAGCAAGCCTGGCACAGGTAAGCAATAAATACTTTACAGTAGTAATGCAGTTTGTAAAACAGTTTGAATTGTAATTGCATATGCACTTTGTTTTGACTCACAGGATGGTTGCAGAGAAATGCAATACTTTGTAAATACAGTATATAGACTGGAATGGGCTTTTCAGTAAAATACCAGGTGTTACTTTTTTAGATTACTTTTCTTATGCAGAGGAGTATACCTGGATACTACTCTGGGACATTTCCTGTAAATAGCTAAGTAAAATCGTTTTGGTTAAATAGTACAATTTTAAAGAATTTCTTTAGGTTTTCAAACTCCACACTTAGAAACTTTTCCAAGAAAAACAGTCAATGTTATCCTATGGAGGAAAATAGTGTTATCGGTTTTAAGGTAAGTATTTGGTAGTGGGAGTTGAGGTTCTGGGGGTAGACTCAGGGGTCCCCCAGGGTCAAGGATGCACTCTAGTTACACCCTCAGCGGCACTAGGGCGGCCGGGTGCAGAGTGCTGAGGCCCAATGCTATCCAATGGGAGATAGTGGGCCTCCGGTTGGTGGCTGCTGGCGAGCAGGCCACAAGGTTGTGGGAGCCAAGCTCCAGGTGTTAGGCTCAGGGCAAAGGAGGATCCGGTTTAGCACACAAAGTGCACCCGCAGCGGTGCAGGGGCGGCTGGGTGCAGGGTGCTGTTTTGGCATCGGGTGCCCTGTTGTTTTCAATGGGGATTTTCGGTTTTGGTTTTTAGCTGCAGGCTCGGTCCAGGAAGACTTCCGGGAGGAACCAACAGCTGGGCAGGTAACTTGGAGGGCTCGGGGATGTAGGTGCACCTCTGGTTCTTTTCTCCAGGGCGCAGGGCGGCTGGATGCAAGGGTGTCTTTTGAGGTCGGATTTGACCTTAACAGCCACTCGCGGTTGGGGGGAGGGGGTCTCCATGCAGAGGCTGCAGGCGACGTCGGGGAGTCCTGGAGGGGTCAACCCACGGTGGACTTGGACTCTGGAGCGCTGGGGGACCTCGCTGGAACCGGTGGGCCACTCGAACTCGGGCCGTAGGCGACGGGTGCAGTGGTGGTTACAGGCGTCTGGTTTCTTTTTCCTCAGCAGGTTCGGAGTCTTTCTTTGATGTTTCTTCTGAACAGAGCTGCTGTTCACAGGAGATTCGGTCTTTGTTGAAGGCAGTCAGTCCTCCCAGGGGTTCTGGAGGTCGCTGGCTGCAGGACAAGACGGTTTTTGGCGCAGGATCTCTGGAAACTGCAGACGGGCCGGTAGGGCTGGGGCCAAGTAAGTTGTTCTCTGGAGTCTCCTCTGCTGGGCGTCTTCTTTCGTCCTTTTTCTTCTTAGGTTGCAGGAATCTGCCTTCTTGGTTCAGGGCTACCCCCTAAATACTGTATTTAGGGGGCGTTTTAGGGGTCTCGAGGTCAGTAGCCAATGGGCTACTGACCTTAGTGTGACTACACCCTGGGTGTGCTCATCCCACATGGGGAGCACAATCCCTAATCCTGATTGGGGAGTGCCTGCCATCTGCAAGATGGCGGGCACTGAAAAGAGGGCTTCCCCTCGCCTCCCCCACCGGAGGGGTGGAGTTGGCAGAGGTGGGCACACCTTCTGGGCTGGCTAGTTTTTCCCACCTGTCTTCACGCCGAAAAGGAGGGGAGACAGGAAGGGGGCCTGCTCCTGATAGCAGGAGAGGCTGGGGGTCGCATTACAAAGGCTGCCAGGCCTTTGAAGCTCCCCTGCCACAGATGGCTCTTCCTGGCCTGGGGGAGGTGTGAACACCTCTGCCCAGGAAAGGCTTTGTTTCTGGGCCCAGGGACCGAAGGCTCCCACCCTAGGGGTCCAGAAACATGTCTCGTGGTGGCAGGCTGGTGTGTACCAGTCAGGGAACTCACCAGAGGCTGGTCGTTTTTCAGGGGGCATCTCTAAGATGCCCTCTGTGTGCATTTTTCATTAAATACCACACTGGCATCAGTGTGGGTTTAATGTGCTGATAGGTTTGATACCAAACTTCCTAGTCTTCAGTGTAGCCATTATGGTGTTGTGGAGTTCGTAATGACAAACTCCCAGCACCATATACTCTTAATGGCAGCACTGCACTTACAGTGCCCAGGAATGGGGAGGCGATCAGTGGAGACGTAGGTGTACTGACGGAAGACGCATCAGTTACACGTCTTGCCACAAGTGGCATTTCGTCCACAGCCTCCCATGGGGCAAGTAGGTCCCACCACAAAGGTTTGATTTGTTACCTAAAAAAGGTGGAGTGTGATATTTTCACCCCACCCAGTGGAACCCTCTAACCAATTCTGGTAAGGGTGGAGCCCATTATTCTTGTTTGATAAGTCCTGATGAATGCCACGGACCTAAATGGCCAATAGGCAGAAACATGTTGACTACTCACACGGTGGGAGGACAGTAATTTTACTTATTTTCACCGTACTTTTGTTTTTAATAACCATATGGATGCCAGTCACATTAAAATTTAGTTTGGCATTTGTAATGATTTTTTAACTCACTTCTTTTATAAGGGCCCCCACTTAGATTTAGAAGTGCATCCCTGTCTTCAGGTGTATGCCCGCCCCTTATCAAACCAAGTTTTTAGGGGGCGAGGACTGGTCAATGATGAAGCATGACTACAGGTGGTGTGTGAGACCAGTCTTTCACTTTTTGTGAGATGTCAGAACTCACATAACTTTGTAAGCACTTAGGTCACTGAACTAGGAGAGGTTTCTTGTGGTAAACACTGATAGGTTTGATACCAAACTTCTCAGTGTAGCCATTATGGGGGGGGGGGGGAGAAAAGGGAAGAGAGAGAGAGAGAGAGAGAGAGAGAGAGAGAGAATGTATATGTGTATATATATATATATATATATAAAGTGTGTGTGTGTGTGTGTGTGTGTGTGTGTGTGTGTGTGTGTGTGTGTGTGTGTGTGTGTGTGTGTGTGTGTGTGTGTGTGTGTGTGTGTGTGTGTGTGTGTGTGTGTGTGTGTGTGTGTGTGTGTGTGTGTGTGTGTGTGTGTGTGTGTGTGTGTGTGTGTGTGTGTGTGTGTGTGTGTGTGTGTGTGTGTGTGTGTGTGTGTGTGTGTGTGTGTGTGTGTGTGTGTGTGTGTGTGTGTGTGTGTGTGTGTGTGTGTGTGTGTGTGTGTGTGTGTGTGTGTGTATAAATAAATAATGGTACAGGGCCTCTAAGGGTGGCACAAATAAGTGCTGCAGCCCTTAGAGGTCTTCCCTGGTCACAGTGCCCTGGGTACCTGTGGTACCATTTACCAGGGGCTGACCTGTGGCTAGAGATGCCAATTGGGTTCGTTTTGGGGAAAGAACACAGGCCCTGGGAACCTGATTGGCAAGGACCCAGGGCACGTCAAAGTGCATCAGTTGTCTGGCAAGAAAAGGGGGGGGGGGGGTTACTGCGACAGAAACCCACTTTCCTACAAGGGGCACAAAACACATCTTACGTAGATGATATCCGAGTGGTCCATGACGGCCCTCGTAACACTCAGAATTGTCTGTATTTTCTGGTTATGGTGTCAATTTGGAAAAGTATGAAGCGTTCTCAACGACCATTGTGGTTAGCTTGACTAGGTGTGAGGGGACCTTCTGACCAATTGGGATACTAGATGGCACATTCATGTGGCCTCTGCGTTATCCTTGGATGGACAGGGGGTTGTGGTGGGAATACCCGGGTATCCCAAACTAGGGGTGTTGAGCAAATTGGGTTTTGATTCACCCTTTTCCTATTTTTTTCTTTTTTATTCTTATGCCTTATTAATCACAAGATCTCCTTAAAGGGGGTTTGGAGGGTAGCCAGATTGGCTGGTCAGGTGAGAAGGGTCCTGGGACTTAGGTCTTGTCGTAAAGTCTAAGGGGTTATGAATGAAGACTAGTGAACAACGGAAGTCGTAGGGACAGATTAGCAGTGTTCGCGACAGAATCAGTTGGCATCCTCCTCTATAGTAACCTCATGATTCAGTCAAGATATATCAAAGAAAGGTGAAAAAGTTGTATATTTTTATATGTTTTTTTCTACTACATAAAAAAATGGTTAACACAAATGACCAGCTAAGGAGTTGGTAGGGAACTGGACTGTGTTGGAGCCCTGGATGAAGTGAATGGCTGAGGCCGTTTCCTAGTATAATCGGTGCCCTGCTCTTCGGAAGCCTGGCAGCTTTAGGACTTGCCAGGACAAAAATGAAACTAGGTCACTTACTTTGTTACATCCTGTAGCTTGTAATGCTGTAGACCACATGCCTTGCACACTCCTGCCATCTAGTGTTCAGCGCGTGTGCTGCAAGTTGCTTTTCTTCAAAGCAGAAGTGTTTGTTTTGACACAACTCGTATCCCTCCCAGAAACCCTAAATGCACCAGGACAAAGACTCACACCTCAGATGTCCCCTCTGCCCCCCAAATAAGTGAGTGAATCGAAGCAGAATAGTAATTCTGTGCAGATGCATTATGAAGGAGAATATGTGATTAATGCAAAGCATCGGTCCCGTCAGCTTGCATTGGGGGAGGTGAGAGGGTACAGGCTACAGCACTTCCAGCTACAAAAAGAGATGCAATGATAGGAATCTGTTTCAGTTTGTACCATGCGTAGCTGCAGATCACGTGCTTTGCACAGACTTCAAATCAGTGCTTTCCCACTAACGAGGCTGCTTGCGAATGGATGTTCCCAGAGGTTTGGAATGAACTGTCTGCCCGCCCTGTGCCTTTGATGGCCATGAATGTTCACACAGAATTGTTCTGTGAAAGTTTGAGGGGTGGACCATGTAGGAAGGTGGAATCTGACTGCATTGGTTGCCCCCACTTTTTTTCCTGGTGTTTTGCTGGTTTTCGACTTAGTCTGACTGGGATCCTGCTATTCAGGACCCCAGTCTACCTGCTTTCTCCCTAAATTGGTTGCATGTACTTTAGGTACACACCAGATTGGATTCTGGGGTACCCTTATAAGTCCCTAGTATATGGTATACTATGTACCCAGGGCATAGGTACCCCAGAGGCCTCCCAGGGGCTGCAGCATGTATTATGCCACCCCTGAGAGACCATTCAAAATTACACCACAGGTCTGCTACTGCAGCCTGTGAAGGTGGTGCATGCACCCCTTACTTAGATATAGGTTCACTATATCTATCCTAATCACTGCACATATAAACCTATCAGTCACCCTATGGCAGGCCTTATCAATCCTGAAGGCAGGGTGCTGGGTTTTATGTGAGAGGGTGCCCATGCATGAGCAGAGTCCCTCTGCAGCCTTCGGAACCTATTCTCCGGGGTTGTTTGTGATGCAGCCAACCATCAATCAATCAATCAGGGAATTGTAAGCGCGCTACTCACCCGTGAGGGTCTCAAGGCGCTGGGGGGGGCCGCAGATCTGTTTAGCCGAAGAGCCAGGTCTTGAGGGTCTTCCTGAAGGTGTTCAGGGAGGGGCGGGTCTGATGTCTGCCGGTAGCTCGTTCCAGGTCTTGGCTGCAATGTGAGAGAAGGATCTTCCGCCTGCTCTGGCTTTGTGGATGCGTGGGGTTTCGGCCAGTGCGAGGTTGGAAGATCGGAGGTTTCTTTTGGGTACGTGGAAGTTGATTCTGTCGTTGAGGTATTTGGGTCCGTTGTTGTGTAGGCATTTGTAGGCGTGAGTGAGGATTTTGAAAGTGACTCCTTTCTCCACGGGGAGCCAGTGGAGACTTCGTAGGTGTTGGCTGATGTGTTCGTGTCGGGGGATGCCGATGACGAGTCTGGCGGCGGTGTTCTGTACTGTCTGGAGTTTGCGGAGTAGGGACTTGTTGATGCCGGCGTAGAGTGCGTTTCCATAGTCCAGTCTGCTGGTGATGAGTGCGTGGGTGACTGTCTTCCTTGACTCGGGGGATCCACTTGAAGGTCTTGCGAAGGATGCGGAGGGTGTTGAAGCAGCTGGAGGTGACGGCGTTGACCTGTCGGTTCATGGAGAGTGATGAGTCGAGTACGATGCCGAGGTTCTTGGTGTGGTCTGAGGGGGTAGGTGAGCTTCCCAGGGCGGTCGGCCACCAGGTGCTGTCCCATGCAGAAGGGGTGGTACCGAGGACGAGGACTTCTGTCTTCTCGGCGTTGAGCTTCAGGCAGATGTTGGTCATCCAGACTGCGACGTCTTGCATTCCTTTCTGGAAGTTGGGTTTGGCAGTGGTGGGGTCTTTGGTGAGGGAGAGGATGAGCTGGGTGTCGTCGGCGTAGGATACGATGTTGAGGCCGTGTTGTCGGACGATGGCTGCGAGGGGGGCCATGTAAATGTTGAAGAGGGTGGGACTCCGCAGGTGATTTTCGTGGGGTCGGAGAGGAAGGGTGGGAGTCTGATCCTTTGGCTTCTTCCGGTGAGGAATGATCGGATCCAGTCCAGGGCTGTTCCTTGTATGCCTGCGTCGTGCAGTCTGACTAGTGTGCGATGTGAGACGGTGTCGAAGGCCGCTGATAGGTCGAGTAGGATGAGGGCTGCGGAGTGGCCTTGGTCCAGGAGGGTGCGGATGTCGTCTGTGGCGGCGAGTAGGGCGGTCTCTGTGCTGTGGTTGCTTCGAAATCCGGATTGGGACGGGTCGAGGACGGCGTTTTCTTCAATGAATCGTGTCAGTTTCCTGTTGACTGTTTTCTCTGCAACTTTGGCTGTGAAGGGGAGGAGCGAGATGGGCCGATAGTTCTTGAGGTCGGTGGGGTCAGCTGTGGGCTTCTTGAGCAGGGGTCTGACTTCTGCGCGCTTCCAGTCGTCTGGGAAGGTGCCTGTTTTGAAGGTGGTGTTGATGGTGCGTTGTAGTTCGGGTGCGATGGCGGCCACGGCTCTGTGGTAGATGTGAGGGGGGCAGGGGTCGGTGGGGGCCCCCGAGTGGATGCTTTTCATGGACGAGGCGGTGTCTTCGGCCGTGATCGGTGTCCAGTTAGAGATGGTGGGCTGGCTGGTGTTTCTGGGGGCGGGGGGCCGTCTGTGGCGCCTGGTGGATGGTCGATGAAGTTGTCGTAGAGGTTTTTGATCTTGAGGTGGAAATAGGTTCCAAGCTTGTCGCAGAGGTCTTGGGATGGGGTGATGTCTGTGGCTTCGCTGCGTGGGTTGGTGAATTCTTGAATGACACTGAAAAGTTCCTTGGAGTTGGTGGAGTTGGCCAGGATTTTGTTGTGGATGAAGTTCCTTTTGGTGGCTCTGATCTGGTTGTGGAAGTCCGTCATGGCGTCCTTGTAGGTGGTGTGGTTTTCGGTTGTCTTGGTGTTATATACTTAAGTACATTATAACCTCGCGGTAAATGCTAACTTTAATATGGCTGCATGGAAACATGTCGTCTTTGGTGTCAAACACCTTGGAATCATACCTCCACACCAGTAACTGGTGTGGGAGGTATGATTCCACCCTCCTAGAGGGAGAAATATGACAACACCGGTACACCCGGTACCAGCTTCACAGAACCCTGGCATCACAAAATGGATGCTGCCAGCCACAGACACGAGTCTGCCCTCCTGCTGCTGGACGAAACTCCGGCAGGGGAAGGCTTGACAATAGGTTTCCTGTCACAGGGAGGTGTGACCACCTCCCAGACAGGCTGTAGTGTATTGGGGCTGGGTGATTGCACTCTCAGAGTGCTTTGATGTCTGCACTGGGGGCACATTTGGTGTCATCGTGCATAGTCCAGCTCAAACCGGTTGCAGGGGCTATCAGCCCCTACTCTGGCGAGAAACTGGACAAAGGACATGGGTGTAGCCACCCCTCTGTCCTGACCCTCCCATAGGCGGGTCCCCAGCGTTTGTCCCACCCCTTCCTTGGGTATAAAGTAGGAACCCTGACTACAGGACTTTAGATATTACCTGGACTAAACTCTGCTACAGAAACCAAGTAACCTTCGACGATCTATGCTTTGCTGGACGACTGAAGAATCTCCCTTGGAGTAAAGGAGTTACTCCCCTGCTGAGCAGGCACCTAAATGCACCTGACCGGTTTGCATCTACGAAGCTCCCGAAGGACTCCGAAGAATTCTGCAATACAGGAGGTGGGTTCCCGAGGTCTCCGAGGTCGATCTGCGCTCTCAGCAATCCTGAGGCCCGTATCCCTCGTGGGGACCGTGAAACCCGTACCCCTGGGCACCGTGTACATTTGCAGCAGCATATGCTTTTCGGCGATCCCTGAAGCTGTGCTTTGGGCTACTTTTAGTCCTGACCCCGAGCAGTAATTCCACCGAAGATTTCCGGCCTACACTCCACGAGTGTTCCGTGGGCTGGCACTTTGTGATTCCTCTCGAGGTCCCTTCGCGATCCCTGGTCCGTTGGCCTGTGGGTCCCTGAGAAGGCAACTTTAACTTTCAGTGGGCTTCCCTGGTTGCTCCAGACGTGCCCCGACTCTCCATCGCTTGGGGAGTCCCCAGGACCTTGCTGGTCCTCACAGAAGCATCTTTCCTCTGACCTCGTGGGTTGCAGTTGCCAAGGCTTGTTGGTGTTCAATCCGGACACTGACCCCCCTAGCACTCGACATCCTTCGTGGGACAGCTCGAATCCGGACTGTGGTCGTCGCAGACGTCTCCTGGTCCCCGTGGTTGCAGAGTCAAGCTTCACCTCATCGCACCTGAAGCACCCGACATCGGTGGGCATTCGATTGCTCCGCTCCTGGTCACGTGAAGTGACCCAGACTTTGTCCCCTCTGCTTTCAGGTTCTTCTGATCTCCGATCCAGGCTTGGATCACACTGGACACTTTTCTTCTCCACGGCAGAAGTACTTTCTCGCATCACGCCATTGAAAACGACGAGGGTTTCCGACACCACTTGACCCCTATGCACCCGGCTCCTCTGGGATAGGTAACACGGGTACCTCGGTAGTCTCAAGGGTGCTGGCCTTAGAACCTTCTATGTTTAGCTGGGTTTGCTTGAAGTCCTCTCCTAAGTGTCCTTAATCTTTAAAATTCCAACCGCGACTTTCCCATAGAGTTGTACGGAGCTCGCGTCTGTGTTCCCACACTGCACCCGCTCCTCCGTGGGTCCCCTGTGTCACTACCTTGGGTGGTTCCTTGGGGTCCCAGTGATTCTACGTGCTCTAGGCACTGTGTCTAGTCAAGTCGTAGTTCTTATACCACTTTCTTAGTATATGGTTCGGTCTCCCCCTGGAGCCCACTGTGTATTGTGCTATTTACTGTCGTTCTAGTACTGTAATATTGTGTGCCTTATTCTCTAATCTCATAAAGAGGTTAGTAGAGAGTGTTTAGTAATAAATACATATATTATATATATACTTTGTGTGGTTCTCCTTTCATTTGGTCATTCAGGAGGTTATATGCTGGTAAAACAAGCTGCTTTACATTCCTTTGAGACTTAGCCTGAAGGCTGCTCTCCACAGCTACCACTAGGATAGCTTTCAATAAAGGTTGTCTTTAACCTAATCATCAATAAGGGTCGTTTGGACTGGTGCAAGGTTCCCACTTTAATTAGTGGACAGCATATACCAGGCCAACTTCTCACAGACCACATAGCAGCAGTCTTGGAAGCAGAAAGTGCAGTAGGCACTGTGCACAGAGTAGGTTTAGTTTTAGCATAACATACGCGGATACATTTTACTATCCACCTAGCAATTACTGATTTGGAAACTGGATTTCCCAAGTGAAAGTTTGTGAAAGCAACAAACCGCTGCAGTTTCTTGAGAACGGATTTGGTACGGTCAATGCAATACATGAGAACCTTTGTTACATCCAATGGTCTTCCCGCCAGAGAATGAGGTTGCAAAAAGAAGTCAATGGTCTGATTAAGATGTATTAGGAAGACAACCTTTGATCCCTACTAGAAATAAATCTTTTCATAAAAGATACTGCATTTGACAGGAATGTTAAGGGCTCGACTGGGGGTCCCGTAAGCCGTTAGGAAAACATTCCTGACCCGGGATAGGACTGGTGGCGTCCCTAAAGGGATGACTCTTAAGACCCTGTGTAAATACTTTGATTACTATGATGCTATACAAAGAAGTCTGCTTTGCACCCACTGCTAAATGTCTAATGGAGAAGCAGGCTAACCCTGACATTTCTCAGGTATGAAAGGTAGCAACTCATGCCCTGAACCAAAGACTGCAGAGGTTGTGAGCCTCCTCTCATAGAACAGTGGACAAATAATTTCCAAATTGCAGCATAACACACTCGAGTGGTAGGAAGGCGTGCCTCCCACAAAATGAGCTTACACTCCTTCGGAATTTGCACGTAACCTAATTCTAAAACCTCTGGTACCAAACTGCAAGGTTCACTTTCCTGGGATTGGATGTCTCAGGGACCCCAATGTTGCGTTAGGAGACCTTCTTGTGGATGGACAGAACTTCCAGCAATGCAGAGTTGCATCCATTGCTGCCCTGTCCACGTCAGATCAATGAGCATCTGGGACCTTGGTCTCAACTTCCTGCTATATGAGGGAATGAGTGGGAAGTGTAAGCAAATGTCCATGACCAGTTCATCCTAGTGCCTTGCCCATGGACTGTGACTGGTACCTGGAGGAGAAGCTTGAGAATTCGGCACTGTATGCAGCGGCAAAGAGGTAGACTGAGGGCACCCTCCAATGTCTGAAGTACTTTAGAAGTACTTGGGGATTTCCCACTCTTGTACTTGCTCAGCAGATCCATGAAATCACTGGTCGCTCCAAGCAGATGCTCTGCTAGAAGCAACAATAGGGGGGGTTTGGCCAGGTGCCATATTGACTGTTTATAAATCCACAAAACCTGATTAATTACGAACACTACTTTATTGCCGGATAACAGGAGCAGTTAAAACATTATCTCTGCTCGTGGGATGGTCTGAATGCCATTCATCTCCCGGTCCAATTGTTCAATTATTAATATTTGTCAATACACCACGTGTCATTTCATCTTGTAAACAGCAAGAAGAAAAAAGCACGAAGCAGAGGCGTCCGCGAGCGCGGTTGATGTGCGGCGACCCCGGTTTTCAGTGGGGATGTGTGACTAAAAGGTGCGGGATCCCCATAATGGTGTGTTGCGGGTACGAGAGATGACAGCAACCACCCGGTTAAGCTTGAAGTACCAGTGAGGTGAAGACTGATCCCCCGAGCCCTGATGAAGTTGCCGCAAATAGATTGGCAACGAAACATGTCGGCCTTTTGCATTTGAAATGGTCAAACACATGCCATTCTTTTAATCTGAGGGTACTCACGGCACCCAATAAAGTATGCGTTTTTGCAAGTGAGTTACACCTCATTTTAGCTTGGAGAAGCTAATCTCTCTCTTCTTTTCACGACGGGGCCCAGTGGGTATAGAATGACACAAGCACTTATAGTGCATCTGGATACACATCATTGCTTTTTCTTTTGCTTCTTTTCTTCACCTCTTAAAACTTGGACACTTTTTCTTCCTTTATGGTTATGAAAGTTAGCAATGATGATAGCGTGGGCAAACTGTGAGTACCAACCAGCAGCTCCCTTGGCGATGCTTACGTGAGGTACTTTCTGACCTTTCACACATTTTTTCTTCTTGCTGTTTACAAGATGAAATGACACGTGGTGTATTGACAAATATTAATAATTGAACACTTGGACCGGAAGGTGAATGGCATTCAGACCATCCCACGAGCAGAGAATGTTTTAACTGCTACTGTTATCCGGCAATAAAGTAGTGTTCGTAATTAATCAGGTTTTGTGGATTTATAAGTGATTGAGTGGGGGGCAACCTGATTAATTTTCCCCCTTTTGCTCCTTTTTTGTGTATGCCATATCGACTGTGCCAATGATGAAAGCTAAGGTGAGCGAGTGCCTCCTTGTTTCTGAATGAAAAACATGGTGTTCATAGCATCTATTTACATCTGAACTAGTGTTTTACATGCTGAAAATCAGCATGTAAAACACTGAGCGCCAGTTGAACAGCTGTCAGTTCTAATTAACTGATACGCATTTTCTGCTGCATTCAGATAATTTGAACTAATTGCCCAGATGTGCTCGCTACCATCCAAGTGAGAAGTCTCTAGTAACGTTCAGTCGACGAACTATCTGCCCAGTATCAAGTTCCTGTTCCATCGTTTGATACTGTGCTTAACTCTGGACTCTACCAACACTAGATCCTTCCATAGGGACCATTGCCTGGCCGGCAGCTCTGCACCGGGTGAATGTGGAGTCGACGGTGCAGCACTGGCATCGCATGAGGCCATCATCCCCAACATCACAACTGTTCTCACAGGCTGGCACAGGCTTAGCCAGTGACTAATACTGCTCCGATGTCTGGTCTCTGCTTCAGGGAGAGATGAGACATTTGGGGAATTACTGTGAAACCTTCCCTGTAGGAAGCTGGCTCTGTATATACTATACCAAAGTGAGGTATAGTGTGCACAGAGTCCAGTGGAACCCCAAAGGTAGGCAGAGGTAAAGTTAGATAGCACCTCACTCTCCATTTGTAGTAGTGTGGTCGAGCAGTAAGGCAGTATCAGAGGACAGTGTTAAGCATTTGTTGTACACATTCAGTCAGCAAATGAATTCACACACTCAAAGACTGAACTTCAGACCAATTGTTTTTGTATAAAAATATTCTTTTAGTTATTTTATTTCCTAGAACCAAGCAAGCCTGCACAGGTAAGTGAAAAGTACTTTGCAGTAAATATACAGTTTGTAACACAGTTTGGATTGCAATTGTAAGCGCACTTTGTTTTGACTTACAGTATTGTTTCTGAGAAATGCAATGCTTTGTAAATACAGTACATATACTTTGTATAGGATTTTCAGTAAGATTACAGGTAAGTTACATTTTAGATTACTTTTCTTACTAAGTGTAGTATACCTGGATACTACTCTGGGACATTTCCTGCAAACAGGTAAGTAAAATCGTTTTTGTTAAACAGTACAATTTTAAAGAATTTCTTTAGGTTTTCAAACTCCACACTTAGACACTTTTCCAAGAAAAACAGTCTTTGTTATCCTACGGAGGAAAGGAAAATGCTACTTACCAGTATGAATCTGTTCTTGGCATGTAGAGCTGTAGAGTTGTATACTTTAGCATAGATTGCCATCTGGTGTTGGGCTCGGATGTTTGCACTTTGTTTTTGTCGAAGAAGTCTTTGTAGTCACGGGATAGGTGACTCCTCCTTATGTTGATAGTGCGCATGGGCATCGACTCCATCTTCAGATTGTTTTTCGCCATAAAGGGTGATGATGGAGTTAGTAAGAGAATAGAAAAGGATGTCCATGTAATGTATCTAAATAAGATAATACTGCAACAGATAAAGGTACCCGGGGAGGTGGGTGGGCGTATACAACTCTACAGCTCTACATGCCAAGAACAGATGCATACTGGTAAGTAGCATTTTCCGTTCGAGGCATATGAGCTGTAGATTGTATACTTTAGCATAGACTATAAAGCAGTTTTTTCCTCCCTAGCGGTGGCAACCTGTATCCGTTGCAGTAGTTTGAAAAAGTGTTCTTAGTACAGCCTGGCCCACAGTAGCCTGTTGCTTTGCTTGCACATCTACACAATAGTGTTTAGTGAAAGTATGCGGTGTAGACCAAGTTGCTGCTTTGCAGATGTCATCTAGGGGAATGTTTCCCAAAAATGCCATAGAAGCCCCTAGTTTGCGTGTGGAATGAGCTCTAGGGGGAATAGTTAATGTGCGTTTAGCTTTGAGATAGCATATTTGGATGCATTTAACAATCCACCTTGCAATTCCTGTTTTTGAAATCGGATTGCTTTTGTGAGGTGGGGAGAAGGCTACAAAAATTGTTTTGTTTTTCTAAATCAAAACAAAACTGCAAAAAATTTGAACATCTTGCAGAAGGTCCAAAATGCCGCAGCCAGGCTTATCTTGAATATTCCCAGGAGGGCCCCGGTAGGAGAAGCTCTAAAAAACTACACTGGCTCCCAATCCAGGCTAGAGTTACATTTAAGGCTCTCTGCATCAGCCATAGGATCCTCAGGAAAAGGGGGCCGCGCTTCCTGACCCCCTTCTGTCGGTTTACCAACCCTCCCGGAATTTGAGATCTCTTGGCAGTGTGAGAATGACTGTGCCCAAGGTGCGGAGGGCCAGGGCTGGCGGAAGATCCTTTGGTTTCCTGGCAGCTAAGGCCTGGAATAAGCTCCCTTTGGATTTGAGGATATCTGAGTCAGAACCTTTGTTCCGTAAGAAACTGAAAACCTGGCTCTTCTGTGATTTGGGGGGCGGTCTTCAGTAACTATGCTGTCTTCCTTGCTGAGAGGTATATGCAGGTAGTTGATTAGTGTGGCAGGGTTACGGGGCTCTCAGATGTCCTAGCGCGGGGACACTCCGTTGGGAGTAACCATTGCGCTTTACAAACTTCCCTAATAATAATAAAACTTTTAGTTCTTTCGATGTAGTGGAGTATTGCTCTTTTAACGTCTAGCGTATGGAGAGCGCGTTCTGCCACTGAGTCTGGTTGAGGGAAAAATCCTGGAAGTTTAACCGACTGATTACGGTAAAAAGTAGATACCACTTTAGGCAGAAATTTTGGATTAGGCCTAAGAACCACTTTAATATGGTATATTTGTAGAAATGGTTCTTGTATGGTTAATGCCTGGAGTTCACTAACTCTCCTAAGTGATGTGATAGCTACTAGGAAGGCTACTTTCCAAGTAAGGAACTGTAATTCGCATTTGTGTAGAGGTTCAAATGGGGGACCCATGAGTCTGGTGAGGACTATATTGATATTCCATACAGGAGAAGGTGGAACTCTAGGTGGAATTATTCTTTTAAGTCCTTCCATAAACGCTTTAATAGCGGGTACTCGAAACAACGACAAATGTTGTCTGTTTTGGAGGTAAGCAGCAATTGCAGCAAGTTGTAGCCGTATAGATGTATATGCTAAGTTACATTGTTGTAGATGCAAAAGATAACAGATAATATTTTGGATGGAAGCATCTAGCGGATCAATTTTGTTATTTGTACAATAAATGACAAATCGCTTCCACTTTGCTGCATAGCATGCTCTAGTAGTAGGACGTCTAGCCTCTTTAATGATGTTCATGCAGTCTGGCGGGAGATTAAGGTAGCCAAACTCTAGGACTTCAGGAGCCAGATCGCAAGATTGAGTTGATTGGGATCTGGATGCCTTATCTCTCCATGGTTCTGAGTGAGGAACTTGGGGGAGAGGTGGAGCTTTTGATGAGGCACTACTGAAAGTTCCAACAGGGTTGTGAACCATGGTTGGCGTGCCCATGTTGGAGCAACTAGGATCATTGTGAGGGAGTATTGTTTGAGCTTCCGATCCAGTAACGGAATGAGCGGGAGAGGCGGAAAAGCGTATGCAAATCTGCCTGACCAGTTCATCAATAGCGCATTGCCTTTGGACAATGGGTGTGGATATCTGGAGGCGAAGCTTGGGCATTTTGCGTTTTGATGTGTGGCGAACAGATCTATGGCTGGGTGACTCCACATGTGAAAGAATGGAAGAAGAACTTGAGGATGAAGTTCCCATTTGTGGATCTGCTGTGTTTGACGACTGAGCAGATCTGCGCTCTGATTGTGTACTCCTGGTAGATGTTCTGCGAGGAGGTAAATGTTTTGAGGAATGGCCCATCTCCATATGCTTTGCGCTAGTTGTGAAAGCTGAAGAGAGTGCCCCCCCCCCCCTGTTTTTGTATGTAATACATTGCTGTCATGTTGCCTGTACGGATCAAGACAGCTTTGCCTACTAGCAAGAGTTGAAAAGACTTTAGTGCTAGAAAGATCACCAGTAACTCCAGGTGATTTATGTGGAGTTGTTTTTGTTGGTGGATCCATATACCTTGAACGGTTTGGTTTTGGAGATGAGCTCCCCAGCCGGTGAGCGATGCGTCTGTGGTTAGCACTACCTGTGGAACCGGGTCGAGGAACGGCCGCCCTTTGAAAAGGTTTTGTGTGTTCCACGACAGCAGAGAGCCATGCGTGCGGCTGTCTACCAACACCAGATCTGTTAACTGACCTTGAGCTTGGTTCCACTGATGTGCTAAACATTCTTGTAAGGGACGCATCCGAAGTCTTGCATAAGGAACGATGAGGATGCAAGAGGCCATCATCCCTATTAGCTGCATGAACACGCGAGCTGGAAGGGAGTGTTGCGGCTGAAATATTGATGAGAGCTTGCATGCTGGCTATTCTGACTGGATTGGGGTATGCAAGGGCTTTTGAGGTATCTATTGTGGCACCTAGTCACTGAAGTAGGTGGGACGGTTGAAGTTGTGACTTGGGTAGGTTTATTGTGAAGTTGTGGAGCAGCTGGATTGTTTCGTGCGTATTGTGCACACAGTGTGTGTGTGACTTGGCTTTTATGAGCAAGTCGTCGAGATAAGGAAACACGTGAATGTGTTGTCTCCGCAAATGAGCTGCGACTACCGCAAGACATTTTGTGAAGACTCGGGGTGCTGTAGTTACTCCGAATGGGAGGACTTTGAATTCATAGTGCTGACCGTCCACTACAAACCGTAGATACTTTCTGTGAGCGGGGTGAATGGGAATATGAAAGTAAGCGTCCTTGAGATCTAGAGTGGCAAGGAAATCGCCCTGTTGGAGCAGTGGGAGAACCTGTTGGAGAGTGATCATGTGGAAGTGGTCCGACTGTATATAGAGATTTAACGGTCGGAGGTCTAGTATTGGCCTGAGAGTACCGTCCTTCTTTGGGATTAGAAAGTAAAGGGAGTAAACCCCTGTTCCTTGATGAGGTAAGGGAACCGGTTCTATTGTGTGTTTTTGTAATAAAGAGAGAACCTCTTGTTTTAACAGTGTCAGATGTTCTGTGGACATTGGACGTTGTTTGGGGGGTATGAATGGGGGAGTTGAAGTGAGTTCCAGGCAGTAACCATACTGGATAATTTGTCTTACCCACTTGTATGTGGTGATGGAATTCCAGACAGGTAGGAACTGTGATAATCTTCCCCCGACTGGAGTGGAATGGTCGGGGGGAAGTGGAGGGAAGTCACTGCTTTGTAGTAGGAGAGGTGCGGGTATTATTACCGCGGCCTCTACCCTTGTTATTGTTGCCTCTATAACCTCCTCTGAAATAACCTCTGTTAGGGGAGGTTTGAGTAGTGTTTTTGTAGGAGGATGAGGTGTTGTCCGTCCCAATAGTTTTAGAGGTGCCCCTATAAAAGGAGGTGACGAAAAGAACCTCTAGTGGTTGTTGCCTGTAGGGCTCCCATGGACTTAGCAGTTTCTGAGTCCTTCTTCATTTTTTCCAAAGATGGGTCTACAGTGGGTCCAAATAAATGTTCTTGATCAAAGGGTTGATTAATAATTGTGGACTGCACATCCTGTTTAAACCCAGATATGCGTAGCCATGCGTGTCTGCGTAGTAAAACGCTTGTGTTAACTGCACGAGACGCTGTGTCGGCTGCATCAAGAGCACACTTTATAAAAGTGTTTGTAATTAATTTTCCCTCTTGTATGAGGTCATTATCCTTAGTCTTATACTGATCGGGAAGCTGTTGTATGAGCTTTTCAAGCTCATCGTAATGAGCCCTATCATACCTGGCCAGTAAAGCTTGGGTATTGGCAATGCGCCAGTGATTGGCTGCTTGTGAGGCAATGCGTTTGCCAGATGGGTCTAGTAATTTTGACTCCTTATCTGGAGGTGGGGCTTCCCCTGATGTTTGGGAATTTGCTCGTTTACATGCATTTGACACAACCAAGGAATCTAGAGGGAGCTGTGCTTTAATATAAGCTGGATCGTTTGGAGCTGGTTTATATTTTTTCTCAATTCTGGGATTGAGAACTCTAGCCCTGACGGGGTCTTTAAAAACATCAGGTGCATGTTTGACGATACCTTTTAACATATAGGTAGAATGCTTGTTGATTTTTGTGACTGTGTGAAAGTCTCTAACAAAAAATCTTCCTCCTGTGGATCTGAGTGTAATTCTACCACATGATATTGTGCAGCTCTATTTATGAGCTGTGCAAAACCTATGTTGTCGTCTGGGGGGGATGGCCTAGATGGGTAGGAGTCTGGATCGGGGAGATCTGGGACATCTGGTGGATTATCATAATCCTCCCAAGGATCAGGTGGTGGGAGAGTAGTGTCACCATCATTATCCTCTTGTGGGTTTTCATCCTCACCCCCACCCCCAAGGTGCTCATCATCTTGTGGTGTAGGTGAATAGGGAAGCATTGGAGAGTGTGCTGGAGAAAGTGGTGTTGTGGGGATATTTGGAGGAGAGAAGGGTCTGGCTGGAGAAGTCCCCATGTCTCTTCTTTAAGGGTACTTTGGGTTGTTCTGGGGAGTCCAAAGGTCTCTTTTTAGATAGAATTGTCTTGATATGACCAGTTTTAGGGTCAATGTGAAGGGTTTTTTGGTAAGGATCCACTGGATCTGGTTGAAAAAGGTCTTTTAATCCAGTATCCTTGTTCGGCACCGATGATTTTGGTTGTTTTGGTTTCGATTCCGAAGCTTTAGGAGGAGTCTTAGTGTCCTTTTGCTTTGGAGGAGCTGTGGAGTCCGAGGACTTTTTCGGATCCGAGGATTTATGGTCTTTTTTCGGTTCCGAGGATTTGTGGTCTGGTTTCGGCTCCGAGGGTTTATCTTGATGGTGTTTCGGTGCCGAATGTTTGGGTTTCGGTACCGGTGATGGTAGTTCGGTACCGATGCGTGGCTGGCTCGGTCCCGAGTCGCCTGAAGGCTTATCTTTGGACTTCGGAGCCGAGCCTGAAGGCGGGGCGTCAGACATTTTGTCACGGTGTCGACCTGAACCGGAAGGCGAAGGTGTTACCGGAGCCTTATGTTTTTGAGAAGTGGTAGGGGTGTCGATGTCGGTACTCACGATTCGTTGACCTGGAGTAACCGTCTGATCTTCGGCCTCTGATTCGTCGGCCTCGGAGACGCTGATGTCTTCATTGTCCGGTTCTTGTTCCTCGGGAGCATCGAGGTCTGCATCGGAGATGTCGTCCGGCACCGAGGTAGTGGATCGAGACATTACGTGACGTCGAGCCCGGCGATCACGTATGGTTTTCTTTGATCGGAATGAAGCTCAGGCTGGGCAATCTTTGTCCTCGTGTTCTGGAGAGAGGCAAATGTTACAGACCTCGTGGAGATCAGTGTGTGGGAATTTGGCACCACACAGGGGGCATTTTTTGAATGGAGTTCTTTCCATTAGCTGTAGGGCCTGATAGCGCGGATAGGCCCAACGGCCCGCGACGACCGGAATCGAAGGTGTTGAAGGATTTGTTGAATGCGCGTCGAGGAGCGCGATCGAAAACAATACCGTCGAGCGGTGAAGGATTGCGCGTCGAAGGGGAATCGAATACTACACCGACCCGGAGCGCGACCTACATCCGAACCCGATGGCGGAAAAAACCAATCTGAAGATGGAGTCGATGCCCATGCGCACTATCATCATAAGGAGGAGTCACCTATCCCGTGACTACAAAGACTTCTTCGACAAAAACAAAGTGCAAACATCCGAGCCCAACACCAGATGGCGATCTATGCTAAAGTATACAATCTACATCTCATATGCCTCGAACATACTGTTATCGGTTTTAAGGTAAGTATTTGGTAGTGGGAGTTGAGGTTCTGGGGGTAGACTCAGGAGTCCCCCAGGGTCAAGGATGCACTCTAGTTACACCATCAGCGTCACTAGGGCGGCCGGGTGCAGAGTGCTGAGGCCCAATGTTATCCAATGGGGGATAGGGGGCCTCTGGTTGGTGGCTGCTGGCAAGCAGGCCACTTGGGTGTGGGAGCAAACCTCCTGGACTTTAGCTCAGGGCAAATGGGGAAACAAAGTAGCACCAGAGGTGCACCCTCAGCGGCACTAGGGCAGCCAGGTGCATGGTGCTGTTTCGATGTCGGGCGCCCTGTTGTTTTCAAAGGGGAACCTCCGGTTTGCAAAGGCACTGCAGGCTCGGGGACGAAGGTCTTCTTGGTGCGCCCACCACTTCGAGAGGTAAGTTGGGAAGTTGGGGGTTGGTTAGGCACCATCGGTTTCGCCACCCAAGGCCGTGGGGCATCGGGTACAGGGGTGCCTTTTAGGGTCGGATCTTCTTACCAGCTCCTGGTCGCGGTTGGGGGGACCTTCCGGATTTAGGCTGCAGGCGTCGGCTGGAGGTTTGAGGCAGGTCAGGGGTCACCGGATCTCGGGTTAGGATCGCCGGGGGGACCTCCTCGTGGTGTTTGCCCACTCGAGCTCGGGCCGTGGACGGTGGGTGCAAAGTGGGGCGGATTCGCGGTGTCCGGCCAGAGCCAGAGGTTGGAGATGAACAAATCCGGAGTTCACGGGAGAGACAGTCTTTGTGGTTGAAGGCAGGCAGGTCCTCCGGGGTTTTCGAGGTTGCTGGCTGCAGGACACCAGGATTTCGCAGGAGCAGGTTCAAGGTGGAGACAGGCCGGTAGGGCTGGGGCCAAGTCAGTGGGCGTCTTCCTCTTGTTGGCTTCGGCATGGCTTTTCAGTCCTCCTTTTCTTGTAGTTTCTTCTGGTCTGCGGAAGCAAGGTTCAGGGGTGCCCCTAAATACTAGATTTAGGGGCATTACAGGTAGGTAAAAAGGTTGGGACCAATGGGTCCCTTCCTTGGGGTGGGTACACCCCCTATTATGCCACCCTCCAGTGGGAGGGGGGCATAAGCCTTTCCCTGGTTGGCTGAGTCCCCCCATCTGCAAGATGGCGGGGACTGAGAGTTGTGCTTCACCTCGCCTCCCCCACCTGAGGGGTGGAGTTGGCAGAGGTGGGCACACCTATCTTCCTCACTTGTTTTTCCCGCCGGTTCTCCCGCCCAAAGTGGGGGTCAGAACCAGTGGGGACCAGTTGCTGAAAGCAGCAAGTGGCCTGGGGAAGCTCACAAAGGCAGCGAGCCTTTGAAGCTTCCCTTCATGCACCCTGCCCATCCTGGGGGAGGAGGCTTGGCACCTTGTCCCAGGATGTGCATTGTTTCAGGCCCCAGAGAGCAGCAGGCTCTCGACCCAGGGGTCCAGAAACATGTCTGGTGGTGGCAGCTGAAAGCAGCCACTCAGCCTGGACACTAGTGGTAGGTTAGTTTTCAGGGGGCATCTCTAAGATGCCCTCTGTGTGCATTTTCATTAAATCCCACACTGGCATCAGTGTGGGTTTAATGTGCTGAGAAGTTTGATACCAAACTTCTCAGTTTTCAGTGTAGCCATTATGGTGCTGTGGAGTTCGTAATGCCAAACTCCCAGCACCATATACTCTTAATGGCAGTACTGCACTTCCAATGTCTAAGAATGGACTTAGACACTGTAGGGGTACAGGGCTCATGCACCTGTACCCTCACCACTGGTATAGTGCACCCAGCTAGAGTGGTGACTGACCTATGCCAGGGCAGTGGGATGTAGGCATGGCACACAGGGATGTGTGCCATGTCGACTCTTCACTTTGTTCTGCACCAAAACACGCAGCCTGCAAAGGCTGTGTGTGAGTGTGAAGGTACAGGACCTCTAAGGGTGGCACAATAAGTGCTGCAGCCCTTAGAGGCCTTCTCTGGTCACAGTGCCCTGGGTACCTGTGGTACCATTTACCAGGGGCTGGCCTGTGGCCAGAGATGCCGATTGGGTTTAGGCTTCAATGCAGTTTTAGGGAAAGAACATAGGCCCTGGGTACCTGATTAGCAGGAGCCCAGGGCACACTCAGTTAAAGCACATCAGCAATTCAGCAAAAAGTGGGGGCAACCATACAGAAAGAGGGCACTTTCTCACATTCCCTGTGTAACAGCAACAAACTGTCTGTGAGTGTGATAGGCACTGCTCACAGCTGCTGCTCCATAGCTTCTAAATCTCCAGACACAGAAAGACAACAAGGGCGCTGGGCACAGGTGTGCTGGAACCAGCGCTAGACACTCGATAAAAACCCTTGAACTGTTGTGACCCAAAGAGTAGAATTTTGCACTGGTAGTGTTGTCTACTTACCACAAACCTGAGGTAGCAATGGAGTACTGAATGAATATGATGTGAAAGTAGGCGTCCTTGAGGTTGAGGGTCGCTACATGACCTCCTGTGCCCAGCATCGGAATGACATCCTGAAGCGTGGTCACCTTGAAGTGTTCCAACATTATGCAAAGGTTTAGAGGCCTGAAGTCTAAGATAGGCTGTAGGGTGCCGTGCTTCACTGGGATGTGGAAGTATTGAGAGAATACCCCTTGATCCAATTGGTGCAGAAGAACAGGCTCTCTGAGGACTTTGCGGAGAAGCGCGTGTACCTTTTTTGCAACAGTCTCTGATGTTCTCGACTAAAGGCTTGATCGCAAGGTGAGATTTTTGGTGGAGTGGTGTAAAACTCTAAGCAGTATTCTTACTGGACAGGACCCATTTGTCTGAGGTTAAGTTCTCCCATGCTGGAAGAAATAACCTGAGCCTTCCCTCGAGAGGTGTCGTATTTTGAAGGAATGGAGGGTAAATCACGGTTTGTAGATGACTGTTCCATTGCCGCTGCTACCTTTTCTCTGCTGTTTCCTCTGAAACCTATTTGTCTGTAGGTCTTTTGGCCTTGTCCCTCTGGTCTTCTAGTGAAGGAAACCAAGACACTGCAGTGCTGCTGCAGCTCAGGCACCAGCAGTCACCTGCTGGCGGTGGAACCCAGACTTAAGCGTTTTACTTTGGAGTGCACCGTTGGCTTTGGCCTGTGTCCTTTTAAATTATTTTTACATCATGGTGTCCACTTGTGGCCCAAGCAAGCATTCACCATCAAACAGAAACTTTCATTATATGCTGTTGGACCTCAGGATGTGTTCATCTCCCTGGAAGCTGTACCCAACGTCAGCATTTGAGATCATCTTGCCCTTAAATGACTTACTGTCTGCCATGTTTACAGTAGGCCTCGGGAGGTGCTTGACTAGTTGTTCCATCTCCTCCCAATGGTATGGTCACACCCCAGCTATGCGCCACTGTGTTGCTGCTCCCACTGCTACACGCTTTCCAGATGCATCAATCTTATGGCTTTATCTGAAGGTGGTGCATCTCCTGTTCCTTGGGTGGATGCCCACTTTTGAGCAGTATGCACTACCATGGAGTGCAATGGCAAGACCCCGAGTGCAATGGCGAGACCCCTGAGTGCAATGGCGAGTCCCCTGATGTAAAGCAGGTCATCAGGCGTCAGACTGATCTTTTCAATTCTAGGTGTGACCAACAGGGTCTTGACTGGCTCCTCAAAGGTTTCTACTGTGCGTTTAGCTATGCTTTTCAGCATGGGCAGAACTTGCACAAACAATGCAGTTTCAAATAAAACCTCTACCAAGTAGTCGCTTCCTCCTCTATGACATGCAGTTTAACCTTGTGATCATCTGCTGCCCTTTGAAATCACAGCAGGGCACGCTGTAGTGTCGTCCGGAGAGAAAGCCTTCACCGGACAGTGTAGGAAAGTGGGTTTCTGTTGCAGTAACCCCCTCACTTTTTGCCAGACTACTGATGCACTTTCACTTGATGTGCCCTGGGTCCCTGACAATCAGGTTCCCAGGGCCTGTGGTCTTTCCCCAAAACTAACCCAATTGGCATCTCTGGCCACAGGTCAGCCCCTGGTAAATGGTACCACAGGTACCTAGGGCACTGTGACCAGGGAAGACCTCTAAGGGCTGCAGCACTTATTGTGCCACCCTTAGAGGCCCTGTACCTCTACACACACACACACACTGCCTTTGCAGGCTGCGTGTTTTGGTGCAGAACAAAGTGAAGAGTCGACATGGCACACATCTCTGTGTGCCATGCCTACAACCCAGTGCCCTGGCATAGATCAGTCACCCCTCTAGCTGGGTGCACTATACCAGTGGTGAGGGTACAGGTGCATGAGCCCTGTACCCCTACAGTGTCTAAGTCCATTCTTAGACATTGTAAGTGCAGTGCTGCCATTTAGAGTATATGGTGCTGGGAGTTTGTCATTACGAACTCCACAGCACCATAATGGCTACACTGAAAACTGAGAAGTTTGGTAACAAACTTCTCAGCACATTAAACCCACACTGATGCCAGTGTGGGATTTAATGAAAAATGCACTCAGAGGGCATCTTAGGGATGCCCCCTGAAAACTAACCCACCACTAGTGTCCAGGCTGATTGGCAGCTTTCAGCTGCCACCACCAGACATGTTTCTGTACCCTTGGGTCGAGAGCCTGCTGCTCTCTGGGGCCTGAAACAATGCACATCCTGGGACGAGGTGCCAAGCCGCCTCCCCCAGGATGGGCAGGGTTCACGAAGGGGAAGCTTCAAAGGCTTGCCGCCTTTGTGAGCTTCCCCAGGCCACTTGCTGCTTTCAGCAACTGGTCCCCACTGGTTCTGACCCCCACTTTGGGCGGGAGATCCGGCGGGAAAAACAAGTGAGGAAGAGAGGTGTGCCCACCTCTGCCAACTCCACCCCTCAGGTGGGGGAGGCGAGGTGAAGCACAACTCCCAGTCCCCGCCATCTTGCAGATGGGGGGACTCAGCCAACCAGAGTGAGGCTTATGCCCCCCTCCCACTGGAGGGTGGCATAATAGGGGGTGTACCCACCCCAAGGAAGGGACCCATTGGTCCCTGCCTTTTACCTACCTGTAACGCCCCTAAATCCAGTATTTAGGGACACCCCTGCCTGAACCTCGCTTCCTGAGACAAGAAGAAAGTATAAGAAGAAGAAAAAGGACCAAACAGCCGTGCAGCAGCTAACAAGAGAAGATGCCCACTGACTTGGCCCCAGCCCTACTGGCCTGTCTCCCCCTCGAACCTGCTCCTGCGAAATCCCGGTGTGTCCTGCAGCCAGCAACCTTGAAAACCCCGGAGGACCTGCCTGCCTTCAAGGTCTTTGACCACGAGGAGGCCCCCCCGGCGATCCTGAACCGAGATCCGGCGACCCCTGACCTGCCTCAACCCCGGCACCCGGCGCCCCACGGCCTTGGGTGCCCAAACTGACGGTGCATAACCAACCCCTAACTTCCCAACTTACCTCTCGAAGTGGTGGTCGCACCCAGAAGACCTTCGTCCCCAAGCCTGCAGTGCCTTTGCAAACCGGAGGTTCCCCATTGAAAACAACAGGGCGCCCGACGTCGAAACAGCGCCCTGCACCCGGCCGCCCTAGTGCCGCTGAGGGTGCACCTTTGGTGCTACTTTGTTTACCCATTTGCCTTGAGCTAAAGTCCAGGAGCTTTGCTGCCACAGTCAAGTGGCCTGCTCGCCAGCAGCCACCAACCGGAGGCCCCCTATCCCCCATTGGATAACATTGGGCCTCAGCACTCTGCACCAGGCCGCCCTAGTGCCGCTGAGGGTGTAACAAGAATGCATCCTTGACCCTGGGGGACCCCTGAGTCTACCCCAGAGCCTCAACTCCCACTACCAAATACTTACCTCAAAACCGATAACACTATTTTCCTCCCTAGGATAACATTGACTGTTTTTCTTGGAAAAGTTTCTAAGTGTGGAGTTTGAAAACCTTAAGAAATTCTTTAAAATTGCACTAACTAACAAAAACGATTTTACTTACCTGTTTACAGGAAATGTCCCAGAGTAGTATCCAGGTATACTACTCTGAGTAAGAAAAGTAATCTCAAAAGTAACTTACCTGTAGCTTTACTGAAAAGCCCATTCAAGTCTATGTACTGTATTTACAAAGTATTGCATTTCTCTGAAACCATATTGCAAGTCAAAACAAAGTGCATATACAATCTCAATTCAAACTGTTTACAAACTGCATTACTACTGTAAAGTATGTATTGCTTACCTGTGCCAGGCTTGCTTGGTTCTAGAAAATAAAATAACAAAGAATATTTTCATACAAAAACAATTGGTCTGAAGTTGTCTTTGAGTGTGTGAATTAATTTGCTGACTGAGTGTGTACAACAGATGCTTAACACTGTCCTCTGATACTGCCTTACTGCTCGACCACACTACCACAAATAGAGAGTGAGGTGGTATCTAACTTTACCTCTGCCTACCTTTGGGGTTCCACTGGACTCTGTGCACACTATACCTCACTTTGGTATAGTATATACAGAGCCAGCTTCCTACAGACAGCTCAAGGTTGGTGTCATCTTCAGAGTCCACATTATAGTCCTGCCAAGGATGCCATCTGGAGTTACAGGGTCAGAGGGCGACTTCTGTAGGACGAACGGATTATCATGATCAGAGTTAATGTGTATGAACCATGGTGAGAAGGTAATGGCGGTGGGGACTGTGGTGGTGGAGGAGAAGGGCTGGTTGGGGCGGAGGAAGAGGCCTTGCTTACAGCTAGCTATGGGCAAAATATGTGAATCTTCAGAGATCACCTTTCAAATGTTAGCTTTATCTTCTTCTGAGGCACCAGTACTGGCCCCCTGTGGTGGAGGACAAGCTAAGATTTGGCTGGACTGGAAAAATACATTTTTTCCTGTGCCCGACATCAGGCTGTTCCAGCAGCTCAATCACTGGAGTTGTGTTACTCATCAATAAAGCTGGCATTGAGATGTGTTTTGGTGCAGACTTTGGAATCCACGTCAGCCCAATGGCTCACGGCCTAGGTGCCAAGGCTCAAACTCGAGGCTCTGAACCTGTAGTCAAGGCCTCTCTAAAGTCAAAGAGTGCTCTTGGTGTCGAGAGGGCTCAGGGACAGTGGTCGTAATCAATCAAAGCCTCTTCAAGGTTTGGCTCCCTCAATTGTGGTGCTTGCTCTGAATTCAAGAATCTTGTTGAGGTCGACCTTTGGAGGGTCGATCCTTGTAAGGCACATGAGGTGTCTGTGTTTTAGACACCATCTGTGTCCTATGTGCATACCTAACTGGGACCCCTAAGGACTATTCCTCATCATCGGAGGCCTTAAAATAGAGGATTTAATGACTCCGATCCAGTTGGCCCACTGGGATAGCGCACAATCCAAAAAGCACCTTCTATGTCCTCAGGTCCTAAGACTGGCACTGGCCCTGTAGGATAATCACGCTGCATCCTGTGGTGCATCCACCAACAGCCTCTTCGGTCCAGCAGGCCTAGCAGCATGCTTCAGCAGCTCGCTTCGTCAGGTCTCTGGGCAAGCATAAGTTGCAAACTTGGTGATGGTCCAACCACAGGAAACTTACTCTTAGGACAGAACTGAAGTGCATCTTCTCTATAACCTCCCCGCCCTCAGGACTCATCTCATACGACCTGGCGCTGAGAGGAACCCTCTGGTCTTGGTTTAATTCAAGTCGTCGTCGTCAGCAGTGGGGGTTCTTAGGAGGTTGTAGAAGGCACTTCAGGCATCTGCAGTCGTACAATTGCTGATTGCAGCTCGACAGACCAGGAGCTTCAAAAGCACACCAGAATCAGGTGGTGGAAAACAAGAATCTGCAGTGGAGCCTTTGTCCAGGGGCACTGTGTGTTTCTTGGAGGGAACCACGACTTACCTCGAAACGTATACTTCATAGGAAAACAACTTGTAACATCCACACTCAATACGAGATGACAGGTGTGTGCAATGCATCTGGTCTACAGGTACAAATGGTACAAACATTCAACACTTGGAAAAACTGTCCATCAGATTGGCCAAAACGGAGGGCAGAGGAATCTCTCTCCACCTCCTCGCTCGTCAGTTACACTATTTGAAGACTGAAAGCAAGGAACAGCACTAGTTTGCAAGAGGAGTAACTCGATCCTGTCTTACCAGCCTCTATGAGGGCACAAGCAGATTGGTATGCCGGCAACTGTCTTTCATATCTGGAGTAAGAATGGCCTCGGTCTGTCACGTCTGGGTAGTGAACAAAGACTACCATTGACTTTTAAATCCAAATTGTGCATGAGTTTTTAACATTGTATTAAAAAATACACATATCCTTATTGTCTTACCCAGTGTTTGTCATTTTTATCTCGTTTTGATTATTAAATGTGTTTTCTTTTTAGTAATCTAGAACCTCCACCCCACCAAGCACAGCAGTCCACTTCATTGATGTCCCACCCTCGCTGGCAGAAAAGCTCATGACCAGGAAATCTTAACCCTCACAGGGGAACAGTCAACACCCTGAGGATCTTCACCCTCACAGGCAAAACAACCCACACCCTGGGAATCTTAACCCTCATAGAAGAACAGCCCACACCCTGGGAATCATTGCCCTCACTGGGAGTACAGCCCACACCCTGGGAACCTTAACCCTCATAGAAGAACAGCCCACACCCTGGGAATCATTGCCCTCACTGGGAGTACAGCCCACACTCTGGGAATCATTGCCCTCACTGGGAGTACAGCCCACACCCTGGGAACCTTAACCCTCATAGAAGAACAGCCCACACTCTGGGAATCATTGCCCTCACTGGGAGTACAGCCCACACCCTGAGAACCTTAACCCTCATAGAAGAACAGCCCACACTCTGGGAATCATTGCCCTCACTGGGAGTACAGCCCACACCCTGGGAACCTTAACCCTCATAGAAGAACAGCCCACACTCTGGGAATCATTGCCCTCACTGGGAGTACAGCCCACACCCTGGGAATCTTAACCCTCATAGAAGAACAGCCCACACCCTGGGAATCATTGCCCTCACTGGGAGTACAGCCCACACTCTGGGAATCATTGCCCTCACTGGGAGTACAGCCCACACCCTGGGAACCTTAACCCTCATAGAAGAACAGCCCACACTCTGGGAATCATTGCCCTCACTGGGAGTACAGCCCACATCCTGGGAATCTTAACCCTCATAGAAGAACAGCCCACAACCTGGGAATCATTGCCCTCACTGGGAGTACAGCCCACACCCTGGGAATCTTAACCCTCATAGAAGAACAGCCCACACTCTGGGAATCATTGCCCTCACTGGGAGTACAGCCCACACCCTGGGAATCTTAACCCTCATAGAAGAACAGCCCACACCCTGGGAATCATTGCCCTCACTTGGAGTGTAGCCCACACCCTGAGAACCTTAACCCTCATAGAAGAACAGCCCACACCCTGGGAATCATTGCCCTCACTGGGAGTACAGCCCACACTCTGGGAATCATTGCCCTCACTGGGAGTACAGCCCACACTCTGGGAATCATTGCCCTCACTGGGAGTACAGCCCACACCCTGGGAACCTTAACCCTCATAGAAGAACAGCCCACACCCTGGGAATCATTGCTCTCACTGGGAGTACAGCCCACACCCTGGGAATCTTAACCCTTATAGAAGAACAGCCCACACCCTGGGAATCATTGCCCTCACTGGGAGTACAGCCCACACTCTGGGAATCATTGCCCTCACTGGGAGTACAGCCCACACCCTGGGAACCTTAACCCTCATAGAAGAACAGCCCACACCCTGGGAATCATTGCCCTCACTGGGAGTACAGCCCACACCCTGGGAACCTTAACCCTCATAGAAGAACAGCCCACACCCTGGGAATCATTGCCCTCACTTGGAGTGTAGCCCACACCCTGAGAACCTTAACCCTCATAGAAGAACAGCCCACACCCTGGGAATCATTGCCCTCACTGGGAGTACAGCCCACACCCTGGGAACCTTAACCCTCATAGAAGAACAGCCCACACTCTGGGAATCATTGTCCTCACTGGGAGTACAGCCCACACCCTGGGAACCTTAACCCTCATAGAAGAACAGCCCACACCCTGGGAATCATTGCCCTCACTGGGAGTACAGCCCACACCCTGGGAACCTTAACCCTCATAGAAGAACAGCCCACACTCTGGGAATCATTGCCCTCACTGGGAGTACAGCCCACACCCTGGGAATCTTAACCCTCATAGAAGAACAGCCCACACCCTGGGAATCATTGCCCTCACTTGGAGTGTAGCCCACACCCTGAGAACCTTAACCCTCATAGAAGAACAGCCCACACCCTGGGAATCATTGCCCTCACTGGGAGTACAGCCCACACTCTGGGAATCATTGCCCTCACTGGGAGTACAGCCCACACCCTGGGAACCTTAACCCTCATAGAAGAACAGCCCACACCCTGGGAATCATTGCCCTCACTGGGAGTACAGCCCACACCCTGGGAATCTTAACCCTCATAGAAGAACAGCCCACACCCTGGGAATCATTGCCCTCACTGGGAGTACAGCCCACACTCTGGGAATCATTGCCCTCACTGGGAGTACAGCCCACACCCTGGGAACCTTAACCCTCATAGAAGAACAGCCCACACTCTGGGAATCTTTGCCCTCACTGGGAGTACAGCCCACACCCTGGGAACCTTAACCCTCATAGAAGAACAGCCCACACTCTGGGAATCATTGCCCTCACTGGGAGTACAGCCCACACCCTGGGAACCTTAACCCTCATAGAAGAACAGCCCACACCCTGGGAATCATTGCCCTCACTGGGAGTACAGCCCACACCCTGGGAACCTTAACCCTCATAGAAGAACAGCCCACACTCTGGGAATCATTGCCCTCACTGGGAGTACAGCCCACACCCTGAGAACCTTAACCCTCATAGAAGAACAGCCCACACTCTGGGAATCATTGCCCTCACTGGGAGTACAGCCCACACCCTGGGAACCTTAACCCTCATAGAAGAACAGCCCACACCCCAGGGATCATCACCCTCACAGGGAGTGCAACCTACTCCTGGGAATTCTTAATCAGCACACATCCTGGGAATCTACACCCTGACAGGCAGAACAGCCCACACTTTGTGAATCTCCATCCTCGCTGGTTCCCATTCACTGGTGAGCAGCACAGCAGACTGTACCTGACATAATCTCCACGGTGATGGGTCCCGTCTGGCCCTGGCCACAGAACGCTGCGATCAAACTGCGATCAGACTGGAGGAGACCACTGTTCAGGAACTGGGGGAGACCATCAAACACATAGGCGTAGTGGTTCTACAAGACAAGGGAAGAGCTTAAAATGGGCAGACGTGCAGAACCACAAGCACTGCAAGCTCACACACAGGCTCAACGGCAGCAGTAGAAGTGGGAACTAAAATACTGAACACCAAATTCTCAACACAACGTATGAGCAGAACTTTATCCAAGTATGCTTTGTCTGTTCATGTTTACTACAGTGCGAAGGGAACTCCATGCAAAACACTTTACTTACACACACAAACATTTTAATGCTGTGCACCCCCGCCCCCCCCAGTACAAAAAAAATCTGGGCTCCCCTCAGAATTTTTCATTTAAAAAAAAATTAAATTGACAATGTTTATATAGGTCTAGCCTTATTTAAACATTGCAATGAAGTTCTGTTACCATCTAAAAAATGCAATCAAATATATGATTGCCAAACATACTATTCTGGTCAGGCAGGCCTCACCAACGTGTGAAAGTACCACAGTGTGATTACTAGAAATGGGGGTGGGGGTTTTGAAGAATATTTGGAGTCTCTTCCCTTTTTACACACACTCCCCGCTAGGATATAAGTTACAAAAGATGTTAGCGATGGCTTATTACACAGTGGCTTACTACCGCTCATTTTTTCTGCTTATAACAAAGCACTTATCAGCATAATGCTTCTTTTGGCCAAAGCCTGGTGACCCCTTTCCCCCCTTTTCACTTGAGGCCCCCCTGGGGGGGCGGCCACCCAGTTTGAAGATCCTTGCCCTAACCAATAGGGTACAAGTTACTGGGGGAACCCTAGTCACTTTTTCAGTAGTTCCTGTTTGCTTTACTGCCATGGGTGTGCTTCTGCACCATTTACTACAGACTTACAGGAAAGCTGCCAATCAGGTTTTAAGTCAATTTCTACATGTTTTAGGGATCACACACTGGGCACAGGATACCAGTGTCCAAGTGTTACAGTACAAAATTACCAGCAGGAGAGTTCCCCAAAAAATGAAAACCTTGGGTTGACCACCCAAAAAGGGGTGCCGTGCAACAATGTTTCATACTACCATGCGCAGTGAGCCCTTCTTCCAATTACCACTCAGCATGCAAGGGTAGTCCCAATATATCTCCACACACTGTCACACTCACAGTCAACAGTTTCCCCAAACTGTCATGCCTCGTTATGTTCACATTCACAGTGCAAAGGAGCACTCAACTTACACACACTGTGGGTGGGGTAGTACCCCATCTTGCACACCCATATGCTGAAGGTGGGGGGGTGGCATATGCCCCATCCATTGCTCTGCTCAGACTAACCATGCCCCCCACTCTTAGCATGCTGAAGAGCCCTCTGTACCCCCAACTCTGGTCCTGCGCACAATCCCCTTGGTCGGAAAGCCACTTGAGCCCCACATTCTGCAAACATGCACTATGATGAGATGGCCTCTGAAAGCTTCATCACTTTTACCGCAATGTTCTGGGGAATAGGCCTTAAACCACTTACCCTGTATTACGACGAACCATGCACAGATTCTACCTCCTCTTGCATACAGCTGTCCTTGCCCCACGGACAATCACAAATCAAAGGTCTTTCTAGAAGTGCCACATACAGGTAGGTGGGATCCGCCTCCAATGTCACCCGCACCCAGATGTAGTGGGGCCAGGTCACTCCACCAATTGCCCCACTTACATTCATCATGCAACTTGCCAACCATCTGCTCTACATCATCTGCCCAGCTTACACTCCCCAGGCATGAAGCTCTCCGGCATCTCTTACTCACAATCAAAAGGCAGAAGATTCTTCCCCACTTCCATGTATCACACTTGCACTCACCAGGCAGGGAGCACCCCCATCCCTGCCCTCCGTATACTCATCTGATAGAGTGCCCTCCACCCTCCTTTATCATCAGAGGAATTCTAACACTTGTCCCACTGCCTCCTAATACTCACCAGGCGGAAAGCCCTCCCCCTTGTCCTGTATACATTGACCAGTCAGGGAACGTCCTCAACCTGCAGCCCTGTTTGCACTCACGAGAGAGGGGGTCCTAGATCTGCCGTGCTTACACTCACTGACCGGAAGCCTGTACACTGGTTCTGTTCACACTCGCGAGCCTGTCCACCTCATTACACTCACCAGGCAGGGTGAAGTGATGTTTGGCTGCACAGTTAGGCTGATGCTAGGACAGGACATCTCAGTATCGCAGGGCTCCATGGTGTCCGAGGTGGAGAGCACCCAGACGCAGTAGGACAGCCCCAATCCTGGAACGCCGATGGCCCTCAGGGAGCCCAGAGCAGATGATGAGATGTTGGTGAGGAGGGAACGACCGTCACATTCCCTGTAACAAGTTCCTTCATTCCTGATGTTGTACAGAGAGGAAAAACAAACACCAGAGAAGAGGATGTTAGGATAACAGAGGTATCGCTTTGTTCGCCCTAAGTTGGCGGGGGTATGCCCAGACGTGGGTCCCTTGCTCACTTTGCCACTGGATTCAAGCAAGCCTGGCTGATGATGGCTGGAATGCCAGAAACCGGTCCTAGGATGCTTGTTTCCGGTCCAGGGAAGACATGGCTTGGCAGTTCGTGCTGGACTGTTCCCATGAGGCACAGGGTCAGACTGATTTGCATATGGCCATGTCTGAACTGGGGTGGTGGAGTGAGCTAAAGAATGATGATGGATTAAACCCAGATCAGTTGACTGGGGGTGAGTGTTTGATTGGCTCAAACGTTCCGTCCATCATCCCCTTTTGTATCGCTAGGATAACAGAGGCAGCATCTCAGAGGTGATCTGGAGTAAGTAGCTTAGGCAAGATCCTAAAGGAGCCAGGTCTGTAAAAGAACCGTGTTCAGAAGATGAGCAAACAGCACCCTGGCAGAGGACCTTGGAGTAGTCATGGAAAGAGCTGGGAGTGCCCTGGGGAGGTAGCTGGGAGTGTCCCCAGGAGGTAGCTGGGAGTGTCCCTAGGGAGGTAGCTGGGAGTGTCCCCCGGGAAGTAGCTGGGAGTGTCCCCCGGGAGGTAGCTGGGAGTGTCCCCCGGGAGGTAGCTAGGAGTGTCCCCAGGGAGGTAGCTGGGAGTGTCCCCAGGGAGGTAGCTGGGAGTGTCCCCAGGGAGGTAGCTGGGAGTGTCCCCAGGGAGGTAGCTGGGAGTTTCCCCAGGGAGGTAGCTGGGAGTGTCCCCAGGGAGGTAGCTGGGAGTGTCCCCAGGGAGGTAGCTGGGAGCGTTTAGGGAGATAGATTGGAGCGTTTGGGGAGATAGATTGGAGCGTTTGGGGAGATAGCTGGGAGTGCCCCGGAGAGGTAGCAGGGCAGGTAGGTGAAAGTACCCCAAGGAGGTAGACCGAGGTGCCCCAGGGAGGGAGCTGGAGGAGTCCCAGGAAGGCAGACGAAAGGGACCCAGGGAGGGAGCATGAAGCTGCTGAAGTCTGAGTGAGTGAGGCTGCTCCCCTCATGGTTAAAATGCTCACTTCCCAACCAGGATACCAGAGTTATAATCCTGACTGCCAATTTCATTATATGTGGTGGTCCTGGATAAACCCCTTAATCTGCTTATGTCCCATTTACTTTTTCCAAAATTGGGAGCGATTATAAACCTGTCGAGCTACCGTATTAAGCGCTGTACAAGGGTTAAAATATTCCCTTCTGTACATTATAAAGATATTGCAAGTCAGAGAGGAGTTCACTAGTGGACCAGGGCCAACCCTCTCAAACTACAAACACAATACAAGTAAATAATAACAACAACAAGCATGCTGAGCTTTATGTAACATTAGATGGCACATCTCTGCTAGTGTTGAGCACATTAAACAATAGATGCTACAATTAATCAATATTAGCACTGAGTGTACCCAGCGCAAGAATGTATTGTAGAGTCTTAGCTCAGGCTGAAACCGCCCTGGGCTGCGTGTGTTCCGGCTCAGGAGAGACCTGGCCTGGTAGTTCAGGCTGGACTGTTCCCATGAGCAGCAGGGTCAAGATTGATTTGCATGATTGGGTCTGGTCTGAGGTGACATAACATAGTGGGGAAAAAATAAACTGGGATGCCGCCCAAGTAATTACCAGTGGTTGAGATACATTCAAACATTCTACCCGTCCCTTTCTGGTGTTCCAACAGAGGGAGGGGAGCGAGCATCATCTGGGGCTGAGCCAGAATCGACACAGGAGATAGAGACAAACTGGAGGGCCTGATATACATATATACACTCCTAGAAGCCCCCTCCACCTCCCCCAACTTTTGAGGAGTGCAGTCAGCAACAGTGGGCCAAGAACTACTGTCTGACTCAGCATCCAGAGAGATCGAAAGAGCTTGATAGTAGGGACACATGGATATTGGATACGGGCTAGGCAACCAATTGGTGATCTCAACGTTCCAGCAGGTCAGCTCTAGTGCCTAGGACTCTATCAATGCACCCCGCCTCGCCAGAGGCACCGACTACAGACTCTGCAGAAAACATTGCCTTCTACTCCTCCCCAGGAGGAGGGTGAGACACTAGTCTAGAACAGTGACATAACAGAGCGCAAAGCGGTGCAAACCAGACCAGAAAGCGATGAAGGAGCAGGTGAGAGCCCTGGACCATTAATGCTTAGGTTACAACCTGCATCCTGCCACAAATTTTTATTCTCAATGTAGATTTAGTCTTTAAACAACATAAAATGGTAGTAGTGCAAAAACAGACTGGAATAAGGACCAGAGGAATCACCACTAGACGAGACTAATTTAAGCAAACCATCTCCTTTTTTGGTTTTCTCAGAGTGAGTGTGTGCAACAGGTATGCCATGCGAGGGCGTCACTCTGTGAAGGAGCTCAGACTACATCTATTTCTTGCTTTTCTGTTTTCATCTGGAGGCATTGAGGATGATGTAGAGGGCAGGTAACGAGTCTTCAATGTAGAGACAAATATCAGATAAAGGCTGTTTTACCAGTGTTTTCTAAACCTTGACAAGGCGAGGTATTACAATCTAGGATCCAGCCAACAACAAAAAGATCTCATTGTCTGTTTGATGATTTCTGGAGGCAATGACATCTGGGACTGTGCAGGAGCCGCTGTAGTAGTTTTTCAGACTATAAACAAGAAGGCAGTTTGAGGAACGCTGAACAGCATGTTCCTCTTCCCAGCCGGCTTAGCCAAAGTCCTAGAACGTCAACAGATTGGACTTGAACTGGTGAGACGTATGGCCCATAGGATGACTCTTGTACACTAGTTCTTCTTTGTGTCCGAGACCTCCATGTATTGGAGACCACTGCAGGGCTATGCTTCTGGAGTATGGTTTTGTCGAGTCGCTGTGGTTCTTGTGCGCTGGCGTAGGACTGCACCTTTGATTTGGAACATCCTGGGACAGAGGGGTGGATTCAATTCTCTGAGGGGATTTTCGCTGCAGAAGCACTGAACTCTGCTCATTGTCATTACTCTTCAAGGAGGAATCAAAAAGATTGTCTGTCCTACAGTGAATGGGATTCTCAGACTGAAAGCCAACATCTCAACGCTGATAGCTGTACGCTTGTCTGGCTATACTTTCCAGCATCTTTATGTCTGGAAGCTAAGACCTTGATGCCCAGCAGGAATGTTCAAGCTTTTCAGAGCTGATCATCGAGAAGTCCAAGGCAGCAGTTCATCTAGGATCAGGTGTAAAATGAGACCTCCCAGCAGGAGACTCTGAAGAGGCTCCGCAGTAATCATTATGTCTGAAGTGGATCCCTTCCAAATCCTTTCGTGCCCTCCTCAATCTGCTCTGGGGCTGATAGGGGCATTCTTAAACTAGGTTTGTCAGGAGGAAAGGATTCACCAATGACTTGCTTACTTTACTGGCTGTTTAGTGCCACAGGAGGGACACTCATGAATAGTGCAGAAATTGTCCTTTGTGGAAAAAAGCTGGCAAATGAAATTTAATCAATAAAGGCCCTTATTATAATGTAACACGAAAATATGCTAAATGATTTTGAGCTGAGAGTTTTAACTGCAGAAAAATAAGACAGCAGGGTCAGTCTGTGGGATTAAAGGCATAATGCTGTCGTTCAGGATACCGGCCTGCTTTCACTTGATTCATTATCTAAAAGCATAACATGCTACTTTAGAGGCTGGTAAAATCTATATTCACAGTTTACGGTGTTAATAAGATGTCTTTTTCTAAAGGAATGAAAGGAAAATGCTACTTACCCAGTATGCATCAGTTCTTGGCATGTAGAGCTGTAGAGTCACATGCTGTGCATAGCTCGCCATCTAGTGTTGGGTCCGGATGTTTACACTTTGTTTTTCTTTGAAGAAGTCTTTCCAGTCACGAGGTAGGTGACTCCTCCTTTCGGTGAGTGCGCATGGGCATCAACTCCATCTTTAGATTGTTTTGCCGCAGAGGGTGATGATGGAGTTAGTAAGAGTAGCAAATAGAGATGTCCATGTATATTGTATCTAAGTAAGATAGTACTGCAACAGGTATAGGTACCCGGGGAGGTGGGCGGGCGCATGTGACTCTACAAGCTCTACATGCCAAGAACAGATGCATGCTGGGTAAGTAGCATTCTCCGTTCAAGGCATGCGAGCTGTAGATCACATGCTGTGCATAGACTATATAGCAGTTATCTCCCAAAGCGGTGGCTAACCTGTAGCTGTTGCAGCTGTCTGAAATAGTGTACGTAAAACTGCTTGGCCCACACTAGCTTGCTGTCTAGCTAAGACATCCACACAATAGTGTTTTGTAAATGTGTGTGGTGTAGACCATGTTGCAGCTTTGCATATGCCATCTATGGGTATATTTCCTAAGAATGCCATAGAGGCCCCTAGTTTGCGAGTGGAGTTCGCTCTAGGGGTGATTGTTAATGTACGTTTTGCTTTAATATAGCATGTTTGAATGCACTTGACTATCCACCGTGCAATACCTGATTTTGATATAGGATTGCCTTTATGTGGTGGAGCAAAAGCAACAAATAGTTGCTTGGTCTTACGGAAAGGTTTTGTCCTTTCAATGTAGTAGAGTAAGGAAAATGCTACTTACCAGTATGCATCTGTTCTTGGCATGTAGAGCTGTAGATTCGTATACTTGTGCATAGATCGCCATCTGGTGTTGGGCTCGGATGTTTGCACTTTGTTTTTGTCTTCGAGATAGGGGACTCCTCCTTACGGTGATAGTGCGCATGGGCATCGACTCCATCTCCAGATTGTTTTTGCCATAAAGGGTGATGATGGAGTTAGTAAGAAATAGAAAGAGATGTCCATGTGTAATGTATCTAAGTAAGATAGTACTGGAACAGACAGAGGTATCCGGGGAGGCGGGTGGGCGTATACGAATCTACAGCTCTACATGGCAAGAACAGATGCATACTGGTAAGTAGCATTTTCCGTTCGAGGCATATGAGCTGTAGATCGTATACTTGTGCATAGACTATACAGCAGTTACCTCTTTAGCGGTGGCTACCTGTATCTGTTGCAGAGGTTTGAAAAAGTGTTCTTAATACAGCCTGGCCCACATTAGCTTGCACATCTACACAATAGTGCTTTGTGAAAGTGTGCGGTGTAGACCAAGTTGCTGCTTTGCAGAGGTCATCTAGGGGAATGTTCCCTAAGAACACCATAGAAGCCCCTAGTTTGCGTGTGGAATGGGCTCTAGGAGGAATGGTTAATGTGCGTTTGGCTTTAAGATAGCATATTTGGATGCATTTAACAATCCACCTTGCAATCCCTGCTTTTGAAATGGGATTGCCCTTATGAGGTGGGGAAAAAGCCACAAAGTTGTTTAGTTTTCCTAAAGGATTTTGTCCTTTCAATGTAGTAAAGTATTGATCTTTTAACGTGTAGCGTGTGAAGAGCCGTTCTGCCACTGAGTCTGGTTGAGGGAAAAAAACTGGGAGTTCAACAGACTGGTTAAGATGGAAGGCAGAAACGACTTAAGGTAAAAATTTTGGGTTAGGCCTAAGAACCACTTTGTTATGATGGATTTGCAAAAATGGTTCTTGTATGGTTAATACCTGGAGTTCACTAACTCTTCTAAGAGATGTGATAGCGACTAGGAAGGCTACTTTCCAAGTGAGGAACTGTAGTTTGCATTTGTGCAGAGGTTCAAATGGGGGACCCATGAGTCTGGTAAGAACAATATTTAAATTTCATACTGGAGAGGGCGGAGCTCTGGGTGGAATTATTCTTTTAAGTCCTTCCATAAATGCTTTGATAGCGGGTACTCTAAACAAAGACAAGTGTTGTCTGTTTTGGAGATAAGCTGCTATTGCAGCGAGATGTAGTCTTATGGATGTATATGCTAGGTTACATTGTTGTAGGTGTAAGAGATAGCATATAATGTTTTGAATAGAAGCATCTAGTGGATTGAGTTTGTTATTTGTACAGTAAATTACAAATCGTTTCCACTTTGCGGCATAACACGCTCTGGTGGTAGGACGTCTAGCCTCTTTAATGATGTTCATGCAGTCTGGCGGGAGATCGAGGTAGCCAAACTCTAAGACTTCAGGTGCCAGATCGCAAGGTTGAGTTGATTGGGATCTGGATGTCTTATCTCTCCATGGTTCTGAGTGAGAAGCTTGGGTGAGAGGCGTAGCTTTTGATGAGGAACTACTGATAGTTCCAAGAGGGTTGTGAACCATGGTTGTCGGGCCCATGTTGGAGCAACCAGGATCATTGTGAGGGAATGCTGTTTGAGCTTCCGAACCACTAATGGAATTAGTGGGAGAGGCGGAAAAGCGTAAGCAAATTTGCCTGACTAGTTCATCCATAGAGCATTGCCTTTGGACAATGGGTGTGGATACCTGGACGAGAAGCATGGGCATTTTGCGTTTTGATGTGTGGCAAACAGATCTATTTCTGGGTGGCCCCACATGTGAAAGAATGGAAGAAGAACTTGAGGATGAAGTTCCCATTCGTGGATCTGCTGTGTTTGACGACTGAGCAGATCTGCAATCTGATTGTGTACCCCTGGGAGGTGTTCTGCAAGGAGATATATGTTTTGCGGAATGGCCCATCTCCGTATGCTTTGAGCTAGGTGTGAAAGCTGTAGAGAGTGTTTCCCCCCCCCTGTTTCTGTATGTAGTACATTGCTGTGATGTTGTCTGTACGGAACAGGACAGCTTTGCCTACTAGATGGAGTTGAAAGGATTTTAGCACCAGAAAAATTGCCAGTAATTCCAGGTAATTTATGTGGTGTTGTATTTGCCGAGGGGTCCAGATGCCCTGAATGGTGTGGTTTTGAAGATGAGCTCCCCAGCCGGTGAGCGATGCGTCTGCTGTTAGCACTATCTGTGGAACGGGGTCGAGGAACGGCCGCCCTTTGGAAAGCTTTTGTGTGTTCCACCACTGCAGAGAGCGATGTGTGCGGCTGTCCATCAACACCAGATCTGTTAGCTGACCTTGAGCCTGGTTCCACTGATGTGCCAAACACTCCTGTAAGGGACGCATTTGGAGTCCTGCATAAGGGACGATGAGAATGCAAGAGGCCATCATCCCGATCAACTGCATGAACACTCGAGCTGGTAATGAGTGTTGAGGCTGATATTTGGATATTAGAGCTTGCATAGTGCTTATCCTGAGAGAGTTGGGGTATGCTAAAGCTTTTGAAGTGTTTATCGTAGCTCCTAGATATTGTTGTGTGTTGGATGGTTGGAGGTGGGATTTGGTGAGGTTCACCGTGAATCACAAGTGGTGAAGCAGCTGGATTGTTTTGTGTGTGTGTTGCACACAGCTGCTGTGTGACTTGGTATTTATGAGCCAGTCGTCCAGATAAGGGAACACGTGAATGTGTTGTCTTCGTAAGTGAGCCGCCACTAAGGCGAGGCACTCGTCCTTTTTTGGGATTAGAAAGTATAGGGAGTAAACCCCTGTGCCTTGATGAGGTAAGGGGACTGGTTCTATTGCATGCGTTTGTAACAGAGAGAGAACCTCTTGTTTGAGAAGAATTAGATGTTCCGGGGACATTGGACATTGTCTGGGAGGGATATTTGGGGGAGTGGAGGTGAGTTCCAGGCAATAACCATACTGGATAATTTGTCTTACCCACTTGTCTGTTGTGATAGAATTCCAGACAGGTAGGAACTGTGAGAGGCGTCCCCCGACAGGAGTGGGATGATCGTGGGGAAGTGAAGGGAAGTCACTGTTTGGTGGTAGGGGAGTTGCGGGTAATGTTACCGCGACCTCTTCCCTTACTATTGTTGCCTCTGTACCCTCCACGAAAGTATCCTTTGGAGGAATTAGTTTGATTGGGGCTTTTATAGGAAGAAGAGGGATGCTCTGAGCAAATAGTTTTGGAGCCAGCCCTGTAAAAGGAGCGACGAAATGAACCTCTAGGCGAAGGTAATTGCAAGGCCCCCATGGACTTGGCAGTGTCTGCATCCTTTTTCATCTTCTCTAAAGATGTATCTACTGTGGGCCCAAAAAGATGTTCTTGGTCAAAAGGCTGATTAAGAATAGCAGACTGCACTTCCTGCTTGAATCCGGAGATTCGGAGTCAAGCGTGCCTGCGTAGCAAAACGCTGGTATTAATAGCATGAGATGCCGTATCAGTCGCATCAAGCACACATTTAATAGATGTATTTGTTATTAATTTTCCCTCCTGTATAAGGTCATTGGCTTTGTCTTTATATTGGTCAGGAAGATGTTGCATAAGCTTTTCAAGCTCATCATAGTGAGCTCTGTCATATCTGGCCAACAAAGCTTGGGCATTGGCAATTCACCAATGATTTGCCGCCTGTGACGCGATACGTTTTCCAGATGCGTCTATCAGTTTGGATTCCTTATCAGGAGGAGGGGTGTCGCCTGAGTCTTGTGAATTTGCCCTCTTGCGTGCATTAGACACCCCAAGAGAATCTAAAGGGACCTGACCTTTAATGTACAATGGGTCATTGGGAGCTGCCTTATATTGTTTGTCTACCCTGGTGTTAAGAATCCTGGCTCCGACGGGGTCTTTCAAAACGTCTGGTGCATGTTTTAGCATGCCTTTCAACATTGGCAGGGTGTGCGTGGACTTTTGTGTGGGTGCAAATGTTTCCAACAAAAGTCTTCCTCTAAAGGGTCAGAGTGTAATTGTACCCAGTGGTATTGAGCAGCTCTATTAATTAGTTGCGCAAACCCAATATTGTCATCAGGTGGTGATGGCCTAGAGGGATAGAGGTCCGGGTCATTGTGTGGGTCGGGATCTGTGTTGTAATCATCCCAAGAATCTGTATTGTGTGGAATGGTATGAGCGTCATCATCCTTATCTGGATCTCCATCCCCACCCTAATCAGTATAATCATCTTCATCATCCTGTGGTTGAGGTGAAAATGTATGTTGTGGGGAGTGTGCTGGAGAAATTAGCAGATTTGGATCAGCTGGAGAAGGAGAGGGAGGTATTAGTGCCTATCTCCTTCCGCTTCATGGGTATTTGAGGGTCTTCTGAAGTGTCCAATTTTCTCTTTTTAGGAGGCTTGGCGATAAGTTTGCCAGTTTCCGGGTGAATGTAGAGTTTTTTGTTTCGGATCCGAAAAATCTGGTAGAGGCTGTTGTGTGGGTACAATGTCCTTTTTCGGTGCCGAAGACTTAGGGTCAGAATGTTATTATACCGTGTCTCTGAAGCTTTCTGTGGGGTCTTGGACTCCTTAGCTTTTGGTATTGGAGTTTGTGGCTCCAAGACTTTTTTCGGCTCTGAAGGTTTGTTCGGCTCCGAAGATTTTTTCGGCTCCGAAGATTTTTTCGGCTCCGAAGATTTTTTCGGCTCCAAAGATTTTTTCGGCTCCAAAGATTTTTTCGGCTCCAAAGATTTTTTCGGCTCCAAAGATTTTTTCGGCTCCAAAGATTTTTCGGCTCCAAAGATTTTTCGGCTCCGAATGCTTGTCCTTTGTTTGTTTCGACGCCGAGGGCTTCGGCGTCGAGGCTGTTTTTGGTGCCGAGGAAGAAGGGCGTGGCACCGCTTTGGTTTTGGACTTCGGTGCCGTAGGTGATTTTTCGGCACCGGAATGGGGTTGGCTCGATCCTGAGCCGGAAGGCTTTTCTTTTGCTTTCATAGCCGGGCCCGAGGACGGGGCGTCTGAAATGTGTTGCCGGTGTCGACCTGAGCCTGAGGGCGAAGGTGTTACCGGAGCCTTCGGTTTGGTTTTGGTTGGGAGAGGGGTTTCGGTACCCACGGACCGCTGAGCTGGGGTGACTGTCTCGTCTTCGACGTCGGAGTCGTCGGCTTCGGAGACGGAGATGTCTCCTTCATCATCTTGTTGCCCCGGCAGGAGATTGGGATCTGCTCCAAAGATGTCCGGAATCGAGCTGCTTCTGCGAGACATTTCGTGACGTCGAGCCCGACGGTCACAGATGGTTTTCTTTGACCTGAAAGATGCACAGGCCTCGCAGTTCTTGTCTTCGTGCTCCGGGGAGAGGCAGAGGTTTCAAACCTGGTGTAAGTCCGTGTGTGGGAACTTAGCACCACACCTGGGCCATTTTTTGAAAGGAGTCCTTTCCATTGACTGCTGGCGTGGTCGGCGCGGATAGGCCCAACGGCCCGCGTCGAAGATCGAGGTTGAGGATTTTATATTTCCCGAAGATACGCGTCGAAAAGGAAACGCGATCGAGACAATACCGTCGAGTGGTGAGGGATTGCGCGTCGAAGGGGGTTCGAGAATGACACCGAACCGGAGCGCAACAAATTACATCCGAACCCGATGGTGGAAAAAAACAATCTGGAGATGGAGTCGATGCCCATGCGTACTATCACTGTAAGGAGGACTCCCCTATCTCGTGACTACAAAGACTTCTTCGAAGACAAAAACAAAGTGCAAACATCTGAGCCCAACACCAGATGGCGATCTATGCACAAATATACGATCTACGGCTCATATGCCTCGAACTGCCCTTTTCACATCTAAGGTGTGTAGAGCACATTCTGCCACAGAATCTGGTTGAGGGAAGAACACAGGCAACTCAACAGATTGGTTGATATGAAAGGCAGAAAAGAATTTAGGTAGGAACTTTGGGTTGGTTCGAAGGACCACTTTATTTTGGTGTATTTGTAAAAAAGGTTCTTCTATGGTTAGTGCCTGAAGCTCTCCCACTCTCCTCAGTGATGTGATAGCTATGAGGAAAGCTACCTTCCAAGTGAGAAATTGCAGTTCACATCTAAGCAATGGCTCAAAAGGTGGACCCATTAGCCTTGTGAGGACGATGTTGAGATTCCACACTGGAGCAGGTGGAAGTCTTGGGGGAATGATTCTTTTAAGTCCTTCCATAAATGCTTTAATAGCAGTATGCAGCTATTGCAGCAAGATGTAAGCGAATGGATGTGTACGCTAAATTGCTACACTGTAGATGTAATAGATAGCAAATGATGTTTTGTATTGAAGCATCAAGCGGGTTGATATGATTGTTATTACAGTATATCACAAACCTCTTCCACTTTGCTGCATAGCATGCTCTTGTGGTAGGGCGCCTAGCCTCTTTGATGATATTCATGCAGTCTGGCGGAAGATTGCGGTAGCCAAACTCTAAGATTTCAGGTGCCAGATCGCAAGGTTGAGATGACTGGGATCTGGATGTCTTATGTCTCCATGGCTCTGAGTGAGGAGATTGGATGTAGTTTTTGGTGAGGAACTACTGATAACTCCAACAGGGTTATGAACCAGGGTTGACGGGCCCATGTGGGAGCAACTAGATTAGTGTCAGGGACTGCTGTTTGAGCTTCCGAACCACTAATGGAATGAGTGGGAGAGGCGGAAAAGCGTAGGCAAATATCTTTGACCAATTCATCCATAGTGCATTGCCTTTGGACAATGGGTGTGGATACCTGGATGCGAAGTTTGGGTATTTTGCGTTTAGGTGTGTGGCGAACAGATCTATCTCTGGGAAGACCCACATTTGAAAGAATGGGAAGAGAACCTGAGGGTGGAGTTCCCATTCGTGGATCTGGTGTCATTGACGACTGAGCAGATCTGCAATCTGGTTGTTTACTCCTGGAAGGTGTTCTGCAAGGAGATACATTTTGTGACTTATAGCCCATCTCCAGATGGTGTGAGCTAGTTGTGACAGCTGGAGAGTGTCCCCCCCCCCGTTTTTGGTTGTAGTACATTGCTGTCAGGTTGTCTGTACGAATTACGACAGCTTTGCCTGTTGAAGTTGAAACGCTTTGAGCGCCAGAAAAATCACTAACAGCTCTAGATGGTTTATGTGGAGCTGCTTTTGCTGCAGAGTCCACATGCCCTGAATGGTATGTTTTTGGAGATGAGCTCCGCAGCCAGTGAGCGATGCATCTGTTAGTACTATCTGTGGAACCGGGTCGATGAAGGGCCGCGCTTTTGAAAGGTTTTGTGTATTCCACCACTGCAGAGAGCGATGGGTGCAGCCGTCCACCAACACTAGATCTGATAACCGACTCCGAGCCTGGTTCCATTGACGTGCTAAGCATTCTTGGAGGGGACGCATTTGAAGTCTTGCGTAAGGTATGATTAGGATGCAAAACACCATCATTCCTAGTAACTGCATGAACACTCGAGCTGGTAATGAGTGTTGGGGCCGAAACTGAGAGATTAGAGTCTGCATGTTGCGGATTCTGGCTGGGTTGGTACACGCTAGAGCTTTTTGAGCGTTTATTGTGGCTCCTAGATACACCTGTATGTTGGAGGGTTGTAGATGAGACTTGGTCAGGTTTACGGTGAACCCAAGTTCATGGAGTAGTTACACTGTTTTTTGAGTGTGGCGTAGGCAGCTTTGTTGCGAGCTGGCTTTTATGAGCCAGTCGTCTAAGTATGCGAAAACGTGATTTTTTTGTCTTTGTAGATAAGCTGCGACTACTGCCAAGCATTTTGTGTAAACCCTGGGTGCGGTAGTTACTCCAAATAGGAGGACCTTGAATTGATAATGCTGACCCTCTACCACAAACCTGAGTTATTTGTGGTGAGCAAGGTGTATGGGAATATGGAAATAGGCGTCCTTTAAGTCCAGAGTGGATAGAAAGTTGCCTTGTTTAAGTAGTGGGAGCAATTGCTGTAGTGTGACCATGTGAAAGTGGTCTGACTGAATGTATAGATTTAGTTCTCTGAGGTCTAGCATCGGCCTGAGAGAACCGTCTTTTTTGGGAATTAAAAAGTACAGGGAGTATACCCCTGTCCGTCGGTATTGTAAGGGGACTGGCTCTATAGCATGTTTTTCCAACAGAGAGAGAACCTCCTGCCTGAGGAGGGTGATATGTTCTTGTGAAATTGTATGTGATCTTGGAGGAATCTTTGGGGGAATGTCTGTAAGCTCTAGGCAGTACCCATATTGGATAATTTGTAGTACCCACTTGTCTGAGGTGATTGAATTCCAGACAGGTAGTAATTGAGAGAGACGTTCCCCGAGTGGAATGATTGGGGGGTACAGGAAGGAAGTCACTGTTTGTTTGCAGGGGAAGTGCGGGTGGAGTCGCCTCTGCCTCTTCCCTTACCCTCGTTTCCTCTAAAACCTCCCCTAAAATAGCCTCTTGATGAGGGTGATTGGTTGTTACCCTTGTAAGAGGAGGAGGGAGTTTCTGTGGATACAGTTTTGGAGCCACCCCTGTAAAAGGAGCGACGAAAGGAACCCCTATTTGTAGATGACTGCAAAGCCCCCATGGACTTAGCGACCTCTGTGTCTTTTTTCATTTTCTCCAGCGAGGTATCAACTGCTGGGCCGAAGAGATGTTCTTTATCAAACGGTTGATTGAGAATGGAGGTTTGCACCTCAGGCTTGAATCCTGAGATCCTCAACCAAGCATGCCTGTGCAGTAGAACGCTAGTGTTTACTGCACGAGCTGCCGTGTCTGCTGCATCTAGGGCACATCTGATGGAAGTATTAGTAATGAGTTTGCCTTCCTGGATAAGATCATTAGCCCTAGCCTTATACTCGTCAGGGAGAAATTGCATGAGCTTTTCTAGCTCATCGTAATGAGCCCTATTGTATCGGGCCAACAAAGCTTGAGTATTAGCAATGCGCCAATGATTGGCCGCTTGGGAAGCTACTCTTTTGCCCGAGGCATCAATTAGCTTGGACTCCTTGTCAGGAGGAGGGGCCTCACCTGTGGTGTGTGAGTTAGCTCTCTTGCGAGCGTTGGAAACCACAAGAGAGTCTAAGAGCAACTGACCTTTGATGTAAGTGGGATCAATAGGTGCAGGTTTATAGTTTTTCTCCACCCTAGGTGTAATTATTCTTGCCCTCACAGGATCTTTGAATATTTCATCTGCGTGCTTTAACATCCCTTTAAGCATTGGCAGTGTATGAGTGGCTTTTCTGAGTGGAACTTAGGGTCTCAAATAGAAAGTCCTCTTCTAACGGCTCCTTATGCAGCTCCACCCCGTGATATTGAGCAGCTCGGTTAAGTAGCTCAATATAGCCAATGTTATCATCAGGTGGTGAGGGTCTGGACGGATATAAATCAGGCTCATTATCCGTGTTTGGGTCAGTGTGATAATCCTCCCAGGGGTCAATGTCCTGTGGTCTATCCTGATGCTCATCCCCGTCCCCGTCATCCTGTGGGTAAGGTGATTGTGAATTTCTGGGTGTGATGAGTAAGTTGGGATCAGTGGGGGAAGGAGGTGGAATGTAAGGTGGAGAAGGGTTAGTACCCACACTTTTCCTTTTGAGAGGAATGTGGTAATCCTCTAGCTGGTCTATTTTCCGTTTTTTTGGAAGGGTGGCATGGATATGTCCTGTATCTGGGTTTATCACCAGCTTTTTCTGTTTCGGATTTGACGGTGGGGCATCGGACCGAGGCTCTTTAGACGGAGTGTCCTTGTCTTTACTCGCCGGTTTTGGCTTCGAAGGTTTCGGTTCCGAAGGTAGATTCTTCGGTAACGATGGGATTGTCACCGAGAGCTGTTTCGGTTTGGGTTTCGGCGCCGAAGGTGTTGGTTGGGCACTGATATGGGGCAGACTCGAGACCGAGCCGGAAGGCTTTTCTTTGTGTTTCGGTACCGGGCCCGAGGGCGGGGTGTCTGAAACTTTTTGTCGGTGCCGACCTTGGCCCGAAGGTAGAGGAGGGACCAGAACCTTTTTCTTTGTTTGTTGAGGGGGAAAGGGGTATCTTTACTCACGGTACGTTGACCCGGAGTAACCTGCTCCTCTTCTTCCATGTCGGAGTTGGCTTCGGACACGGAGATATGTTGTTCTTCTTCCTCGGCTCCTTGAGCGTGATGTTCTGTGTTGGAATCTTCACCGAGGATGTCCGATGCGGAGCCGCATTCATGTTGCATCTCGTGACGTCGAGTCAGACGGTCATGAAGCGTCTTCTTCGATCGAAACGAACGGCACACGTCGCAGTCTATCTCGTCGTGTTCTGGGGATAGGCAGAGGTTGCACACTTCGTGCAAGTCAGTGCGTGGAAATTTAGCACGACATCCGGGGCAGAGTTTGAAAGGAGTTCGTTCCATCGACTGCTACAGTTGTCGGCGCGGGTCGGCCAGGCAGCCCGCCACAAGCTTTCCGATCGAAGTTGTTTTGAGTTGAGACGATACGCGAAGAATGGGAAACCGTGATCAATAACAATACCGTCGAGGGTAGTGGATTGCGTGTCGAAGGGGTCCGAGAAACGGTGCCGAACCGGAGCGCAGCAATACACATCCGAACCCGATGGCGGAAAAAAACAATCTAAAGATGGAGTTGATGCCCATGCGCACTATCACCTACCTCGTGACTGGGATGACTTCTTCAAAGAAAAACAAAGTGCAAACATCAGGACCCAACACTAGATGGCGAGCTATGCACAGCATGTGATCTACAGCTCACATGCCTCGAACATGCATATTTACATGGGTGTAGGAAGCTGGCCCTGTAAAAGGTATAACTCTTTGGGAGAGAGGCACATCCCTGTTCTTATGGGGCCTAATACTCAAATTCAAGATGGAGAATTTCTAAGAGAGGGGTTCACCTCAGGTCCTTGGAAAACCTTGGGGTGTGCCAAGCTAAGGTGAAGACTCCTACTCTGCTTACTAATTTTGCCACCTGTCCTGCCACCAATAGTGGGGCTTGGACAGGGGGGGGGGGCATCTCCACTAGTTGGAGCTGCTCAATTCAGCACTTCACAAGGTGAGAGCCTTTGAGGCTCACCGCCAAGTGCTGCTGTTCCTGAAATGGGGAATGCGTGAAGCACCTCCACCCAGAGCAGGCTTTGTTTCTGACCTCTGAGAGAACAAAGGCTCTCACCTCATGAGGTCTGAAACCTGTTTGGTGAGGGCTGCCTGGCAGGGACCAATCAGCCAATACACTAGAAGTCGGTCGTTTCTCTGAGATGCGCTCTGAGTGCATTTTATAATAAATTCATCACTGGCATCAGTGTGGGTTTATTTTACTGAGATGTTTGGATACCAAACTTCTCTGTCTTCAGTAAAGCCATCACGGAGCTGTGTATGTAGGAAGCTGGCTCTGTATATGCTATACCAAAGTGAGGTATAGTGTGCTCAGAGTCCAGTGGAACCCCAAAGGTAGGCAGAGGTAAAAGTAGATAATACCTTACTCTCCATTTGTGGTAGTGTGGGGGAGCAGTAAGGCTGTATCAGAGGATAGTGTTAAGCATTTATTGTACACACTCAAAGACTGAACTCAGACCAATTTGTTTGTATAAAAATATTATTTAGTTGTATTTTAATTTCTAGAACCAAGCCAGGCCTGGCCTGGTGCAGGTAAGTGAAATTATACTTTGCAAGAATAAGCAGTTGAATACAGCTGAAATGCAGTAGAATGCAATTGGTTTGTTTACAGGTAAGTAAAAATTACTTTTCAGTTACTATTGTAATTACTTTGTACGTTACTATTCAGATTACTTTTTAAGTTACTTTTTCTAATCAGTGTGATATGCCTAGATAACACACTGGGACATTTCCTAGATAAAAGGTAAATAAATCCGTTTTTGTACATATGCAGTTTCTTATAAACCAACTCCACATACAGAACAATTTTCACAAGAAAGCAGTCAAAGAGGTCCTCATCCTCGGCTCCAACCCCTCAGCCTGGGACGACTCCTGGTGGCCAACGACGCTGGGAGCAGCCCCGACACCCACCGACCACGCACGCAACCTGGGAGTCATCCTCGACTCAACGCTCTCCATGGCCAAGCAAGTCAACGCAGTCTCCTCCTCCTGCTTCAACACCCTCCGCATGCTTCGCAAGATCTACAGGTGGATCCCGACAGACACAAGAAGAACAGTCACCCAGGCCCTCGTCAGTAGCAGACTTGACTATGGGAACGCCCTCTACGCGGGAGCCCCGGCCAAGCTCATCAAGCGACTGCAACGCATACAAAACGCCTCCGCACGCCTGATCCTCGACGTACCACGCCACAGCCACATCACCCCCACTTGAGGAACCTGCACTGGCTCCCCGTCGACAGGAGGATCACCTTCAAACTCCTCATCCACGCACACAAGACACTCCACAAAACTGGCCCAGCCTACCTCAACAGACGACTCTTCTTCTACGTCCCCAACCGCCAGCTCCGCTCCGCCGACCTCTCCCTCGCCACCGTCCCTCGCATTCGAAGAACAACCACCGGCGGCAGATCCTTCTCACACCTCGCCGCCAAGACCTGAAACACCCTTCCACTAAGCCTACGACAGACCCAAGACCTGCTGACCTTCAGGAGGCTACTTAAGACCTGGCTGTTCGACCAGTAGCAGTACCCCCCCCCCCTTCCCTCTCCCCAGCGCCTTGAGACCCTCGCGGGTAAGTAGTGCGCTCTACAAATTCTGTGATTGATTGATTGATTGAGTCAATGCAGTCCTATGAGAGAAAACAATGTTATCGGATTAACGGTAAGTACTTAAGCTTGGGAGTTGGTTTTCTGGGGTTAGAATAAGGGTTCCCCCAGGGTCAAGAATGCACTCTCAAAGCACCCTCAGCGGCACTAGGGCGGCCGGGTGCAGAGTGCTGAGGCCCAATGTTATCCAATAGGGGATAGGGGGCCTCCGGTTGGTGGCTGCTCACGAGCAGGCCACAAGGTTGCGGGAGCAAATCTCCTGGTTTTAGGCTCAGGGCTAAGGGGGATCCGATTTAGCACACAAGGTGCACCCACAGCAGGACAGGGTGCTGTTTTAAAAAAAAAAAAAAAAAAAAAAAAAAAATGTAATATTCTTTTTATTGAATACAGGTTTAACTTGCGATAATACGGTTACAGAATAAAAGATTGTTGTACATTTATGCTTCACAGTACATTCAGACTCTTCCGTTAAGGCTATACAGTTATTACATTGATATTGTGGTGAATTGATTGACATGGTTCCGCACCCTTGTAAGTTAACTGGTGTCCGTTGCTAACTCATCCGGAGGTGGAGTACAGATGTTCCCTCTATAATTGTTCCACTTTCCCCACATCCGTTCCCACTTTTTGGGGCACCCTCGATGTACCTATGCCGCCTTCTCCGCCACCATAACTCCATCCATATCTCCACACCAGTCTCGGTACGTCGGAGTGGTCTGTGCTCCCCAGTGTTTGGCAATGTTGCGTTTGGCGAACATCATACCAAGCGTCGCCCAGTATTGAGCCGGATGGTTGAGGTCTGTTGGTTTCCAGATGTTTAAGAGACATCTCTTGGGCTCCGGTGTGACGGTAACTCCGCTAACTTGTGTAATTGTATGCATAATTGTTCCACAGTATGTCGCTATCTTCGGGCTTTCCCACAGTGTATGATAGAAGGTACCGACCGCCCGCATTCTCTCAAGCAGAGTTGGCTATCAGTCTTCCCTATCTTATACAGGGTTACTCTTGTGTAGTAGATGCGATGGAGTATCTTCAACTGTACTAACCTTAATTTTGAGGATATCGCCACTTCCCGTGGGGACGCGAGTGCCTCCTGCCAGTCTGTCTCGTCTAGTTCTCCCACCTCAGCCTGCCATTTTTCGCGAAGAGGTTTTGTGGGGTCCGGTTGGTTGTTGATGATGATCTTGCGGTAAGTTAGGGAAATGGCCTGCTTGTCTATATACTCTGTTAGGAGCCTATCCTCTAATGGGGAGGCCTCAGGGAGTATAGTGCCTGTTGGGATGGCTGTCGTAAGTGCATGTCTAATCTGAGTGTTTCTAAATATATCTGTGGGCGCCATCTCATACTGATCTTGGAGTTGCAGGCTGCTGTTTTGACGTCGGGTGCCCTGTTGGTTTCAAAGGGAATTCTCCAGTTGCAACAAACACTGCAGGCTCGGGGACGAAGATCTTCTGGAGGCGACCACCGGTTGGAGAGGTAAGTTGGGATGTCTTGGGATGCCGGGACACCGTCGGTTGGGCCACCCAAGGCCGTGGGACGTCAGGTGCAAGGGTGTCTTTTGGCGTCTGGTTTTTCTTACCAGCTAGGGTCGCGGAGATCCTCTAGAAAAGGGCTACAGGCGTCGGTTGGAGACTTGAGGTAGGTCAGGGATCACCAGATCTCAGGTCAGGATCGCCGGGGAGACCTCCTCGTGGTGTTGGGGCACTCAAACTCGGGCCGTGGGCGTCAGGTGCAGAGTGGTGCAGAGTCGCGATTTGGCCGGAGCCAAAGTATTTTGGTGAGCAAATTCGGTGCTCACGGGAGACAAAGTCTTGGTTGGGAAGGCAGGGCAGGTCTTCTGGGTTCTGGGGGGCTGCTGGCTGCAGGACACATTGGGATTTCGCTGGAGCAGGTCGTGGTTGGGACAGGCCGGTAGGGCTGGGGCCAAGTCAGTTGGTGTCCTCCTCTTCTTCCTTCAGCACGGCTCTTCGGTCCTTCTTCTTGATTCTTCTTGTCTGAGGAGGCAAGGTTCAGGGTTGCCCCTAAATACTAAATTTAGGGGCGTTACAGGAAGGGACAGGTCAGGACCAATGGGTCCCTTCCTTGGGGTGGGTACACCCCCTATTATGCCACCCTCCAATGGGAGGGGGTGCATAAATAAGCCTCACTCTAGTTGGCTGGGTCCCCCCCATCTTCAAGATGGCGGGAACTGAGAATTGTGCTTCGCCTCGCCTCACCCACCTGAGGGGTGGAGTTGGCTGAGGTGGGCACACCTCTCTTCCTCACTTGTTTTTCCCGCCGGTTCTCCCGCCCAAAGTGGGGGTAAGAACCTGTGGGGGCCAGTTGCTGGGAGCAGCAAATGGCTGGGGTAGCTCACAAAGGTGGCAAGCCTTTGAAGCTTCCCCTTCATGGACCGTTCCCATCCTGGGGGAGGAGGCTTGGCACCTCGACCAAGGATGTGCTTTGTTTCAGGACCCCGACAGCGGCAGGCTCTCTGTTACAGGACCCCGAGAGCAGCAGGCTCTCGACCCAGGGGTCCAGAAACATGTCTGGTGGTGGCAGCTGGCGAGCAGCCACTCATCCAGGTCACTAGAGTTAGGTCGTTTTTCAGGGGGCATCTCTAAGATGACCTCTGAGTTCATTTTTCATTAAATCCCACACTGGCATCAGTGTGGGTTTAATGTGCTGAGAAGTTGGATACCAAACTTCCCAGTTTTCAGTAAGGCTTTATGGTGCTGTGGAGTTCGTAATGACAAACTCCCAGCCCCATCTACTCTTAATGGCAGTACTGCACTTACAATGTCTAAGAATTTACTTAGACACTGTAGGGGTACAGGGCTCATGCACCTGTACCCTCACCACTGGTATAGTGCACCCAGCTAGAGGGGTGGCTGACCTATGCCAGGGCAGTGGGTTGTAGGCATGGCACACAGGGATGTGTGCCATGTCGACTTTTCACTTTGCTCTGCACCAAAACACGCAGCCTGCAAAGGCAGTGTATGGGTGTAAAGGTACAGGGCCTCTAAGGGTGGCACAATAACTGCTGCAGCCCTTCGAGGCCTTCCCTGGCCACAGTGCCCTTGGTACCTGTGGTACCATTTACAAGGGACTGACCTGTGGCCAAAGAGTGCCAATTGGGTTTTGTTTTCAATGCAGTTTAGGGAAAGAACATACGCCCTGGGTACCTGTTTGGCAGGAACTCAGGGTACACTCAGTCAAAGTACATCAGCAGTTTGGCAAAAAGTGGGGGCAACCATGCAAAAAGAGGGCACTTTCTTACACATCAACAGTGTGCAGCAATGGGTTGGTTAATCCTGCGCCTATCCCACTGCACACAGCCTACGGTCTGCACAATGGCGTTTGGCCACAGTGTGGTTTAGGACCTTTGTAAAATATTTTTTTGAGTACCAGTTTTACAGGGGTGACCTCACTGGGTACAGCAGGCCTCGAAAAGTTTACTCGCCCACGCGCAACGGCGAGTGAGATTTTATCAGGTCGAGCTATTTTTAGCTCCTATTGGCCTGTTCTGGCAAGCGAACTTAAGCTGGAAAACAACAGGTGTTCTGTTCATTCAGAAAGTGAATGAATAAATAAGACTTTAAATCCTGTTTTTATCTGGACACATTTGCTGTCTGTTCAAGGACAAAGGTCAAATGTCAGTTTGTCTTTCTACTAATTGTTCCTTATCTTATTCTGGAAAATGGTGTTTACTTTTCTTCCTCTTATTGCAGTTAGAGGTTTTTGTCAAGTGAGCTGTCGGCAAACAAAAGGCTGTAAGATATCAGTTTTTTTTTCTAGCACACAACATTTAAACAGCTTATTACAAATATTTCAAGATATATCAGGAATCACAAGAGAACTTTTTTTGTGATTCAGAAGTGTGATGCAAACAAAGATTTAAATAGGAGAACAACAATTAAAAAGACTTTACTTGGTGACGTGCAAATGACATATTTGCAGAAACTCTATTTCCAAACATTGTACACTATATAGTTTTATTATTAAAACCACATGTCAGTGGAAACTTTTTGGGCCATTTCAATGGAAAATCTGCTGATTGCAAATAAGTGTGCTACCACTTCATGATTCAGGTATGTATTTATTAAAAGTGATAGTTTTTAAACATCATTTGACAAACATTCCTGCCCCCGCCCTGATGACAATGCAGTTAATGAACCAAGAGGCAAGTCAGCAGTCATGTGTATCCTATATGTGGCTAGATTTGTATTATATATGGAGCAAAAGTTTAATCTATTAAATCAAACAAAACTGATTTTTGTACAGCAGACATGCTGAACGTGCGTATCTGAAGGTGCTCTCATATGTGATTAAGAAGAAAATGGCGGCTCAGTAAATTAAAATATTTGCCCAGGATCACATAATTTTAAACCAGTTTACGGGTCAAGAGCATAAACTCTTGTAGATTATTTAAGTCACTAGACCTGCAGGTCTAATAAAATTTTGGGGATTTTTCAAGGCCGGAGCAGTACTAGGTGCTGGTATTGCAGTACCGGTGATCCGATATAAATTTGTTTTTACATTTAACTTAAGGGAGGGTCCCTTTCTGACCCCCCACATGGCCTTTTGTGGCATCTGCAAGATACCAAGTCCACGAGTCCTGTAATAGTGGTCACAACATCTTCTTCGATGTTGTGGTCAGCCCATCAGATTATTCAGTACAGCAGTTCCAACACTAGTACAGCTGTACCGAAAAGACAGACTGGAGAAAAACCTCCCTCAGCCAATCAGAATGGCCCTTTATTTTTGATACTTTTCAGCACTGCGGGATCCCACGGGACCAACCTTCCACATGTATCCAATATTTAACCAGTTCATGCCCAGCCCAGGCCCCTCTTTACACGCTAATTTCTCAAAAACAGCAGCACGCACAGATTTACACCAAATCACAAAAATATCTCACTGGCTAAAGTTCTAACTTCTTGCCAAATTTGGTGTACTTCTGGTCGGCTGTTTCTTCCGTAACAGAGAGCGAAGTTTCCTATGACAATTAACATGGAAAAACACACTTTTGGAACCCCGGATCAGTTTCTTAACCCCTGGTTAATGGATCAGCACATAACTTTCCATGACATAGCCAAAGAAAATGAACATAAAAAAAAAAAATGTGCTAATTCCTCAAACAGTGCCAAAGTTATTAGCAAAACAAAAAATTACTTTCTATGTGTTGCATTTTATCTCAATAGTCTCTACAATTACGGTTATTAGAGATGTATTTTTACACAGTTGTCCCACAATGTTTTAGCCCTCATGAGACCTCAAAAATTATTCTAGGTCGAAATATTGTCAACACTATGACACTCACTATTCCATACCTATTGCTAGGCAGAGCTCAGAGTTGTGATCCTTGCTATATCCAAGTTCTTTGTATATTCTGTGTGTTTTTTGTATACACACATTTATTTATGGGCACCATGTCTCTCTTTGGTGTGATCACTTCCTTTGCTTTATTTGGCTGTTTTTAATGTAATTTTCAAGAGTTAATTAGGACATTTTGCATACAAGAAAGGTTAGTTAATTCATTTTGTTTAAACATTGTTGTTTTTTATAGCATGGGTACCGCCAAACATTTTCCCCGGGCTGAAAAGTATGGTCTGTGGTGTGACAGAGGGCCGCACTGATGCCTGCAGGATGGGGCTGGGGCTTTGAGGGGGGTTGTAAGGTGGGCGCAAGGCAAGCGAATCATGTACATGGTCATGCAAGTCATGCAGTTATTTTGAGGGTTTCGTTCCATACTGCCCTCTAAATTAAGCCTCTAGTCTCAAGAAGAGCCATAGATTTGACAATACTGTGTTATGCTGTATCTGAGTCAATCTGAATCAGATATAGAGGTGTGTGTAGAGAAAATGAAAAAATGATTGTTGCTGAAGACAAAGATAGGCATGTTGATGAAGATGGGGAATGGAGACTTGAGAGACGGAGAGAGAGAGACAGCCAAGACCAGCATAATGGGAGAGTGGGAGCCCTTATGACAGATTAAGACTCCTTAGGGATAAACCAGAGTTGGAGTTTACTCACCTGGGATCACCATAGTAGCCAGGAATGCATCGTTCGCAGTGCTCCCCTTCAGTGTTGTCCGTGCAGTAGCAGACCCCTGAGTCCACATCACAAAAACCCAATGATGCTAACCCATGACCATTACAGGCGCACTGCTGGCACCCACCCTTCAGTGTGGCATTGCCAAAGCTCCCCGGCTGGCAGAACTGGCACCGGTCCCCCATTGTCCAATCTGTAAAGAGAGATGAATGAAGGAGAGATCAAATCAGACTTCTTAGACAATGACTGTCCAGTCAGCATCCTCCAGAGCCTTCTGCCGGTCATCAGCCCTAACCTTCATCAGGTCTTCGACACCTCTCTGACCTCTGGAGTGCTGTTCGATGTGACAAAAAGGGTGTGATCATGTCTTAAGTTAACAATCCTGAGCACAACACATTTGACTTTTCACAATGTTATCCTGTTGCCAGTCACTGCCAACAATAAGGAAAAGCACCCAGCTAGACAGCTTACCAGTTATCTCAGATTACATGACCTTCTGGATGAGAGCCAGCAGGCGAGGGATCCGTGCTAGTGACGTCATAGACAACTCCCTACATTCAGGATTACGGTGAGGTGCTGGGCCTGCTGCTGCATCTATCTGCGCCAAAGGACTGAATGATGGTATACCTTGGGCAGAACTCGCCAAGTAACTCTTTCCTTTTCTTACCCCATACCCTGTTCATACGTCATTGTCTCCAGATGACATTAATAAGGGTGATGTGTACAACTATGACATTCAATATATGTCTTTGATCTTATACCAAATTCTCCTCTCGTTATCACTGTCCATTGTTCAAGACATACATCCCAGAACATACATGAGGTAGGACCCCTCTTTTGATTTCAGTGCCTAGCCACTTTTTCCACCTCTCTATTTGGGCCGCCACTGTTACTTGAAGGTCACCTAATTGATAGGCTTAATCTGTACTAATGATTTGATTGAGATAACATTCTCATCACCACCCAATGTCCCAATCCGCCAGCCAGCACTCATTTCCCTGTGCGCCTCAACTGTGGCCAAAGCGCGTCTTTAGTCCCTCTAAGATGGCCGCGCAATCGATCTAATACGGTCAACCGAGGCCAGACCAGTGCTGTAACCGCCGTCACTTCCATTTACATCTTGACGGCAGTAACGCCCACTTTCCTCCACTCAGCACCTATACAGGCCAGCTAGCACTCACTTCCCCGCGCGCCACATCTGTGGCATTTGATGATACGGATAATACCTTTCCCTTCCGTATCCAATGCCAGAGCACGTCTTTAATCCCTCTAAGATGGCCGCACAAATGCTCCAAATACGGACAACCGAGGCCATACTAGCGTTGTAACCGCCGTCACCTCCGTTGTTAGCCTGACGGCGGCTACTCCCACTTTCCTTCACTCAGCTCCCGTATTTATACCGGCCACCATCGAACCCTTCGTTCTCCGGCGAACAAGCGGCTGAGGGCAGGTATGAATGCGATTCACCAGGAGGTCAATGTGAGTACACTTTACCTTTCTGGCATTTCCTTCCCTGATGTTCAGGAATGATATCCTTATGCTCCGGCCACCTAGATAATGTAGGCTAATTTCCTCTCCATATTTCCCTTCTTACTCCCGTTTTTCTTCCTTGCACAAGGTAACCTTCTGAGACGCTTGTTCCTGCCGTTGAGGCATCCCCGGATAATATTTGGGGTAAGGTCTGGTCTCTACTGTCACGTGTGCTGTGCATGCTCTTGGGCACCCCGAGTTTCTGAAGGGTGATAATACCGCTACATTATTGCACCACCGTAATACATTATTGCTAGAATGTAACGCACGTTCTGTGCTACAATCATGTATGGAATGATAAAACAGTTAAGACATTTATGAATAAACTGAGATACAATCTGTTTTCGGATCGCTATTAGCACGCCCTCATTAAGTTTTCTTTTTCCATTTATCTTTCTATCTCTCTTTAGGTTGGATCTATACGTAAGAGTGGTCACTAACAATTGGGTTCAGATATACCGACCTCTTACCCAATTCAGGTCATAATAACAGGGTGTATTGTGTCTCTCTCGCAAACCCCTGTTCCTTGTTTTTCTTTGCACCCAATTCTCTCCCAGTCCTGATGAAACGCCAAAGGATCCATTAGGGTCCGACAAGACGTGAAACATGTCGACCTGATTACTAATCTACATCACCACTCACTTTATTGCAAAAACGAACGAACCCCCCTTATTAAAGAAAGGGACATGAGTTCCATTTTTTCCTGTTTTTAACTATACCGTACGGACCCCAGAATAAACTTTACCTAGGGTACCGTCACGGTATTTTTAACTCACTTGCACCCTCCCCACATACCCACACTCACCACTGCGGCGTTCCTCTAAAAACAATCTCCGCCAAAGAGCCCTCTCGTGGGGCCCGTGGGGGATTGCAACGCCACCCCCACGAGGAGCATAATGCCCAATGATGAAGCATGACACCTTAACGGGTGTGTGAGGGCAACTCTTCAAATCTGAGGATTTCCCCTGTATCCAACATTCATCCATTGATTGAGATAGGTTTACTTCAACCACTCTTGTTCTCCATCTACACTTTATGCTGCCGACTAGGCTAGCATTCACTCATAGGAACAGTTACCCTCTAGTGATGTAAAAAGTCAGGGTGACCATGTCAAAAAGGGCTACTTTCCTACAGATTGTATGTGGGCTACAGAAATAATGGTACCCCTCCCAATCTCCCTGCTCACTCCACTGGCTGCCGGTGGAACAAAGAATCTAATACAGGGCTCTACATTTTACACACATCAGAACATTTACAAAACTGTCCCTATCGCTTGACCACAAAAGCGGACCGCTTATGTTCCAACCTAATCTTTACACTGAATAACACTTTTCCTACTTGATGTGGACTTCTTTAAAATGATCTAGTAGCAAAAGGCGCGATTTCCAGAACCTAGCACCCTATCTCTGGAAACCTTAAAACTGAAATCACATGGCCTCCTAATTTTGGCCTAATTAAAAGGTATCTCAAAACACACCAGTACTGTTAGGTGCCTGCCCTGCTTTGCTGGGTCTATTATTTCCAGACCCTAGTGCTAGGATGCTTCAGTGAATATGTGCTCTGATTAATTTTACAAAAAATAACGTATAGACTCTTCAACCCTGTCACAAAGGCTGCAGGGCTTCAAGGACCCATTATTTTCTTACAATAGCATCAGAAGAAGAATCTGCACCTATTGATGCAATTAGAGTGCACCACTCACACAGCAGAAATACCACATACATGTACACATTGCACACATTCAAGGGGAAGAGCCAAGCTCCAGTTACGCATGTACACACTGACTTTACAGCTGGAAGCAGAGGACGCTCTCTCGGGGTAGCGGAGGCATTTAACCATCAAACATCACCAACCATCATTCTCCCTATAGACTGGTGAGAGGGCAGGAGGCGCCATCTACTGTGGACACCTCTGTCCAGCAAAGCCTTGTGCTGTACGTGCGGCCAGATGGCTCAGTAGGTCAAGCCTACTGAGTGAAAGCAGTCAATCAGAAATGGAATAGTACAGCAGGTTGCACAGTGTGATGACTCTAGAACCTACAAGGAGAAACAGCACACTGCTGCTTAACTGGCGTAATTTGTAATACAATTCACTCTGCCTATAACAGATGCCACTGGGCATACAGTGAACTCTATAGTATGAATTTATTGTTATAGATAGCTTGTACAGTGCTTTAGGTCCTTCAGAAAAATGAACAGTACTGGAAAACGTGCACTGTAAGATTCACGGTCAGAGACCACACTGGTGCCAGACGGTTCCCCTCTACATTCTTAAGTCGTTGCCCTAGTTTAATATAAGAGTCAAAATCTTGGTACTGGCACAATCAGATATACAAGCGCCTCCTGTTTGTGACAGGCACAAGTTGTAACAGCACTCTGTGCATGTGGCAGGCAATATCGGCAATACCACACACACTGCTTATAACAGACACAACCTAACACATTGCTCACTGGGACAACTGTAACCTGTAATATTGCACACACTGCTTGTGAAAGACAGACCTTGGTATTCCGCATTGTACTTGAGAAAGACAACATGTAACACTGCACGAGGAGCTTGTGGCATACAGGCACAAACTCAAACCTTGCAAATTGTGGCTTATGTTATGTTACAATATTCACATTTGTATATAGCACAATCTGATATTTGTATGGCTTTGTAGTGCTTTTGGTTCAAAATAGTTCAGATCAGGGTCTGATTCAACTTATGAAGACGTACTATCAATAATGTGATTGCATACAGAGCATAATATCACACACTGTTTTTGGCAGCCTCTGCAATTGTACATTCTGCTACAGTTAAGATACCTTACATCGGTCACTCTTCTCTGAACAGTTAATTGCGATTACTGTGCCAACAGACACTTGAAAATAAGCAGATGTTTCTTTGAGTGGCACACTTACCTTGACACTGGTCGCATATCTCCGGCCCCTGTGAGCAAACACTGTGAAAATGGCAGCCACAGTCTGTGCCACATTCCACGCCACTCTCATTTACTGTGGACACGTCCGTCGTCCATCCCAGGTCACAAATGCAGGTGTAATCAGGGGGCCCGCTGCAGCGCCCGTGAGAGCACTCGTTGTAGCATCTGTAACAATGAGTTAAGCAGTCAGATGGTGCTGAGAGCAAGAGAGGACATTTATTAGGGCTACACAGAGAGCGGAGGCACATTTAGCCCTTTAGACTCTGAGCATCAGTACATATCGGACACACTAGCCTACTTCCACCTGTTTATAAAGATTTCCTTCTGGGTAAATCCTCAGTCTGTGGCGCATACGATTGTCTGGAAGCTGTGCCTTTGCTACAAATTAAGGTAAGATCAGGTCAGAGAGAACTTCAGGCTGCTCAAGTGCACAAGCTATTGTGGTATCAGCAGCTCACAGTGTGCCTCTGAGGGCTTTCTTATTCCCCTTAGCAGCAGCCACCCAACTTGCCCAAGTGTGCACAGAGGGACAACAACACACGTGCCAAGCCAGGTGAAAGAAAAGGATTGTGTGTAGCACTGGACGTTATTACTACTTGTGCACAGAGATCTGGGCGGTGCTGGCTGGATGCTGAGCAAGTAAACACATTCAAGATCTACGTTTACTGTCCGCTATCGATGTTCTACACCTCTGATGATTGCCAACTCTGCTTCGAGAGGGTCCTTGTTCTTACTCAATGGAGAGAGTAGAGAACTCATTGGTGTTCTGTAGGAATTTGCAGCACTGCTCTTAAGCTACAGCTTCCTCTTTCTAGGTTAGTACAGTAAGGATCTACTCAAACGGAAGGTGTTCAACTAACGAGAAGCCTTTGCAGAATCCACCTGATGATGAACAGCAGCATTAGCCAAGGCAGAGAGACAGTGGAGAGAGGTCTCCCTGTACAAAAGGGCTTCAGGACTCCTTGGTCTGCTGCAACCAGGCAGAGCTGTGAAAGCCGTAGTGTGAATGCTCCATCTGCTGGAAAATGTGTTCCAGAACAGAGATGCAATACATCGTCACGCATCTAGTAAAGCAATGAACTGGCACAAGGAGTTATTCGAAGGAAGCATTACGATAGGCAACAATAACAATAAACAGATTGTTGGATTGAAAGGTATTTTGGAGAAAATCTAAAGAATTTAGGTTATGCTCAATCGACCTGCAGCTCCGACACCTGGGCATAGATTGACCCCAAATGTTAAGGATGCAAAAGAGGGCATTGCAAGGGTCAAGTCAGAAATGGCGAGCCAGATCCACAAGCCAGGAAATACTTAGCAGAATAAAATGTACTTCATCAGTTCACTGAATAAAGTATCCACTGCAAGCACATTTACCCTGCGCATTGATATCATCCGGGTCTCCCAAATATCCTGCGGCCGAAACCAAATACAGCAGTTATCTAACTCTGTGTTTGTAGAGGTTAGCTGCATAGAGCTCTGCTGGGCCTGGAGCCGGAACTGCACCTTAACAGACGGTCTTGGCCTATCACACCTGCCTAAGTGCACCTAAGCAGAAAGCCAGACCGAGTGCACATGCATGCGGAGGTAGTAAGTGTGCCTACACAGAGAGTCAGACCTAGTGCACATGCATGCTGGGGCAGTAAATGTGCCTGCGCAGAAAGAGCCAGACCTAGTGCACATGCATGCTGGGGCAGTAAGTGTGCCTACACAGAGAGCCAGACCTAGCGCACATGCATGCAGGGTCAGTAAGTGTGCCTACACAGAGAGCCAGACCTAGCGCACATGCATGCAGGGTCAGTAAGTGTGCCTACGCAGAGAGCCAGACCTAGCGCACATGCATGCTGAAGCAGTAAGTGCGCCTGCACAGAAAGAGCCAGGCCTAGCGCACATGCATGCTGGGGCAGTAAGTGTGCCTGCACAGAAAGAGCCAGACCGAGCGCACATGCATGCTGAAGCAGTAAGTGTGCCTATGCACAAAGAGCCAGACCTAGCATACATGCATGCTGGGGCAGTGAGTGTGCCTATGCACAAAGAGCCAGACCTAGCATACATGCATGCTGGGGCAGTGAGTGTGCCTAAGCAGAAAGAGCCAGACCGAGCACACATGCATGCTGAAGCAGTGAGTGTGCCTGCGCAAAAGGAGCCAGACCTAGCACACATGCATGCTGAAGCAGTGAGTGTGCCTGCGCAGAAAGAGCCAGACCGAGCATACATGCATGCTGGGGCAATAAGAGCGCCTATGCAGAAAAGAGCCAGACCTAGCACACATGCATGCTGAAGCAGTGAGTGCGCCTGCACAGAAAGAGCCATGCCTAGCGCACATGCATGCTGGTGCAGTAAGTGTGCCTGCGCAGAAAGAGCCAGACCGAGCACACATGCATGCTGAAGCAGTGAGTGCGCCTGCGCAGAAAGAGCCAGACCTAGCGCACATGCATGCTGGGGCAGTACATGTGCCTGCGCAGAAAGAGCCAGACCTAGCACACATGCATGCTGGGGCAGTAAGTGTGCCTGCGCAGGCAGAGCCAGACCTAGCGCACATGCATGCTGGGGCAGTAGGTGTGCCTGCGCAGAAAGAGCCAGACCTAGAGCACATGCATGCTGAAGCAGTAAGTGTGCCTGCACAGAAAGAGCCAGACCGAGCATACATGCATGCTGAGGCAGTGAGTGTGCCTGCGCAGAAAGAGCCAGACCTAGCACACATGCATGCTGGGGCAGTAAGTGTGCCTGCGCAGGCAGAGCCAGACCTAGCGCACATGCATGCTGGGGCAGCAAGGGTGCCTGCGCAGAAAGAGCCAGACCTAGAGCACATGCATGCTGAAGCAGTTAGTGCGCCTGCGCAGAAAGAGCCAGACCGAGCATACATGCATGCTGAAGCAGTGAGTGTGCCTAAGCATAAAGAGCCAGACCGAGCGCACATGCATGCTGGGGCAATAAGAGCGCCTATGAAGAAAAGAGCCAGACCTAGCACACATGCATGCTGAAGCAGTAAGTGCGCCTGCACAGAAAGAGCCGGACCTAGTGCACATGCATGCTGGGCCAGTAAGTGTGCCTATGCAGAAAGAGCCAGACCGAGCACACATGCATGCTGGGGCAGTAAGTGTGCCTGCGCAGGCAGAGCCAGACCGATCGCACATGCATGCTGGGGCAGTAGGTGCGCCTATGCTGAAAGAGCCAGACCGAGCACACATGCATGCTGAAGCAGTGAGTGTGCCTGCACAGAAAGAGCCAGGCCTAGTGCACATGCATGCTGGGGCAGTAGGTGCGCCTATGCACAAAGAGCCAGACCTAGCATACATGCATGCTGGGGCAGTGAGTGTGCCTATGCACAAAGAGCCAGACCTAGCATACATGCATGCTGGGGCAGTGAGTGTGCCTAAGCAGAAAGAGCCAGACCGAGCACACATGCATGCTGAAGCAGTGAGTGTGCCTGCGCAAAAGGAGCCAGACCTAGCACACATGCATGCTGAAGCAGTGAGTGTGCCTGCGCAGAAAGAGCCAGACCGAGCATACATGCATGCTGGGGCAATAAGAGCGCCTATGCAGAAAAGAGCCAGACCTAGCACACATGCATGCTGAAGCAGTAAGTGCGCCTGCACAGAAAGAGCCGGACCTAGTGCACATGCATGCTGGGGCAGTAGGTGCGCCTATGCAGAAAGAGCCAGACCGAGCGCACATGCATGCTGAAGCAGTGAGTGCGCCTGCACAGAAAGAGCCATGCCTAGCGCACATGCATGCTGGTGCAGTAAGTGTGCCTGCGCAGAAAGAGCCAGACCGAGCACACATGCATGCTGAAGCAGTGAGTGCGCCTGCGCAGAAAGAGCCAGACCTAGCGCACATGCATGCTGGGGCAGTACATGTGCCTGCGCAGAAAGAGCCAGACCTAGCACACATGCATGCTGGGGCAGTAAGTGTGCCTGCGCAGGCAGAGCCAGACCTAGCGCACATGCATGCTGGGGCAGTAGGTGTGCCTGCGCAGAAAGAGCCAGACCTAGAGCACATGCATGCTGAAGCAGTAAGTGTGCCTGCGCAGAAAGAGCCAGACCGAGCATACATGCATGCTGAAGCAGTGAGTGTGCCTGCGCAGAAAGAGCCAGACCTAGCACACATGCATGCTGGGGCAGTAAGTGTGCCTGCGCAGGCAGAGCCAGACCTAGCGCACATGCATGCTGGGGCAGCAAGGGTGCCTGCGCAGAAAGAGCCAGACCTAGAGCACATGCATGCTGAAGCAGTAAGTGCGCCTGCGCAGAAAGAGCCAGACCGAGCATACATGCATGCTGAAGCAGTGAGTGTGCCTAAGCATAAAGAGCCAGACCGAGCGCACATGCATGCTGGGGCAATAAGAGCGCCTATGAAGAAAAGAGCCAGACCTAGCACACATGCATGCTGAAGCAGTAAGTGCGCCTGCACAGAAAGAGCCGGACCTAGTGCACATGCATGCTGGGCCAGTAAGTGTGCCTATGCAGAAAGAGCCAGACCGAGCACACATGCATGCTGGGGCAGTAAGTGTGCCTGCGCAGGCAGAGCCAGACCGATCGCACATGCATGCTGGGGCAGTAGGTGCGCCTATGCTGAAAGAGCCAGACCGAGCACACATGCATGCTGAAGCAGTGAGTGTGCCTGCACAGAAAGAGCCAGGCCTAGTGCACATGCATGCTGGGGCAGTAGGTGCGCCTATGCAGAAAGAGCCAGACCGAGCACACATGCATGCTGAAGCAGTAAGTGCGCCTGCGCAGAAAGAGCCAGACCGAGCGCACATGCATGCTGAAGCAGTGAGTGTGCCTAAGCAGAAAGAGCCAGACCTAGTGCACATGCATGCTGGGGCAGTAAGTGCACCTACGCAGAGAGCCAGACCTAGCACACATGCATGCTGGGGCAGTAAGTGTGCCTGCGCAGGCAGAGCCAGACCTAGCGCACATGCATGCTGGGGCAGTAGGTGTGCCTGCGCAGAAAGAGCCAGACCTAGTGCACATGGATGCTGAAGCAGTGAGTGTGCCTAAGCAGAAAGAGCCAGACCTAGTGTACATGCATGCCCTTCCGCGCCTGGACCGCGCCCAGCGCCAGACCCCTTGGCCCCCGCGACACCCGACGCCGCTACGACGCCAGCACCCTCCACGCTCTCAACGCCGGCCGATCACACACCTGCTTCCGGGCCACCCCGAAGCGCACCCGAGGAGCCTTCTCCTGCCGGAGCTGCGGCTACACCAGCCTCCAAGCCGCCACCCCATCCACTGGGGTAAGACGCAACAACCTCAGATGCATACTACTCAACACCCGCTCCGCCCGCAAGCACGCCATCGAACTCTGGGACCTACTCGACGACTCCTCCCCGGACGTCGCCTACCTGACGGAGACCTGGATGAATCCCTCCTCGGCACCCGACATCGCCATAGCCATCCCGGACGGCTACAAGATCACCCGCAGGGACCGCACCAACGGAGCAGGAGGAGGAATCGCCATCGTCCACAGAAACACCCTCAGAATCTCGACCAGCACCGACGACACCCTCAGCACCACCGAACACCTGCACTTCCAGATCCACATCGACCCCAACACCACCCTCAGAGGAACCCTCATCTACAGACCCCCCGGACCCCGGCCACAGTTCAGCGACTCCATCGCCGACTTCATCAGCATGCTCGCCCTTGCATCCACGGACTACATCCTCCTCGGAGACCTGAACTTCCACCTCGAGAACACCAACGACAGCAACTCCACCACCCTGCTCGACAACCTCGCCAACCTCGGACTCAAACAGCTCGTCACGACTCCCACCCACTCCGCCGGACACACGCTCGACCCCATCTTCTCCGCCAGCAACCACATCACCTTCAGCCACACCACCGAACTCCACTGGACCGACCACCGATGCATCCACTTCACCTTCGAGAAGCCCACCGCGCACCACCACACACAACGGGCCCCCGCCGCAGCTGGAGCAAAGTCACCGAAGACCAGCTAATCACCACCTCGCCCGAAACCCACCAACGGACACCACCGACACTGCCACCCGCAACTTCAGGCAATGGATCGACGACTGCGCCAACACTCTCGCCCCGATCAAGAAACCCTCAAACAGACGCACTGACAGAAAAGCCACCTGGTTCACCGCCGACCTCCAAACTTCCAAGCAGGCCTGCTGTAGGCTCGAGAAGAAGTGGCACCACGAACAGACACCGGACAGCAATGCAGCCTAAAAGAGCGCCATCCGCAGACACCACCAACTCATCCGAACCACCAAAAGGACCTCCTTCAAGGAACGCATCGACAACAACGCACACAACAGCAAAGAGCTCTTCAACATCGTGAAGGAACTCGCCAACCCCAGGTCCAACACCAACGACATCCTGCCATCGCAAAACCTCTGCGACTCCCTAGCCACCTTCTTCCACCGCAAGATCGCAGACATCCACGACAGCTTCAACAACCAGGCCCCCCCCGACAACCACCGACACCTCAGACTCACCGCCCCCAGCCACACCGACCCCCTGCTCTCCTGGACCCACGTCAACGGCAACGACACCATCAAAACCATGAACACCATCCACTCCGGCTCACCATCAGACCCCCTGCCCGCACCACATCTTCAACAAAGCAAGCTCCACCATCGCACCCCATCTCCGCAAGATCATCAACAACTCCTTCGAAACCGCCACCTTCCCGGAGAGCTGGAAGCACGCCGAGATCAACGCCTTACTCAAGAAACCCAAGGCGGACCCTAAGGACCTCAAGAACTTCCGGCCCATCTCCCTACTCCCGTTCCCGGCGAAAGTCATCAAGAAGATTGTCAACCAACAACTGACCTCCTTCCTCGAAGAGAACAACATCCTGGACCCGTCCCAATCCGGATTCCGCAGCAACCACAGCACCGAAACAGCCCTCATCGCTGCCGACGACATCAGGGCCCTGCTGGACAACGGAGAAACAGCGGCCCTCATCCTCCTGGACCTCTCGGCTGCCTTCGACACCGTCTGCCACCACACCCTACGCACACGCCTCCACAATGCAGGGATCCGCGACAAAGCCCTGGACTGGACCACCTCCTTCCTCACCGGCAGAACCCAGAGTGTCCGCCTCCCTCCATTCCGATCTAAAGACACCGAGATCATATGCAGCGTACCCCAAAGATCATCCCTCAGTCCGACACTCTTCAACATCTACATGGCACCGCTCGCCAACATCGTCCGATCGCACGACCTCAACATCATCTCGTACGCCGACACCCAGCTGATCCTCTCCCTCACCAAGGCTCCCACCACCGCCAAGACCAACCTCCACGAAGGGATGAAGGCCGTCGCCGAATGGATGAAGAACAGCCGACTGAAACTGAACTCGGACAAGACGGAGGTCCTCATCCTCGGCTCCACCCCCTCCGCCTGGGACAACTCATGGTGGCCGGCCGCGCTGGGAGCCGCACCGTCGCCCACTGACCACACACGCAACCTGGGGTTCATCCTGGACTCAATCGCTATCAATGACCCAGCAAGTCAACGCCGTCTCCTCCTCCTGCTTCAACACCCTCCGCATGCTCCGTAAGATCTACAGATGGATCCCCACCGGAACCAGAAGGACGGTCACCCAGGCCCTCGTCAGCAGCAGACTGGACTACGGCAACGCCCTCTACGCGGGAACCTCTGCCAAACTCCAGAAACGACTACAACGCATACAGAACGCCTCTGCACGCCTCATCCTCAACATCCCCCGCCACAGCCACATCACACCCCACCTGAGAGACCTGCACTGGCTCCCCGTCAACAAGAGGATCACCTTCAAGCTCCTCACCCACGCTCACAAAGCACTCCACAACACCAGACCAGCATATCTCAACGAATCACTCACCTTCTACACCCCGAACCGCCAGCTTCGCTCCGCTGACCTCGCCACCGTCCCACGCATCCGACGAGCGACCGCCGGCGGCAGATCATTCTCCCACCTCGCCGCCAAGACATGGAACACCCTCCCCATCCGCCTGCGACAGACCCAGGACCTGCTGACCTTCAGGAGACTTCTCAAGACCTGGTTGTTCGAGCAGTAGCAGCACCCCCCACCCCCCCGCCCCAGCGCCTTGAGACCCTCACGGGTGAGTAGCGCGCTCTACAAATGGATTGATTGATTGATTGATGCTGGGGCAGTAAGTGCGCCTATGCAGAAAGAGCCAGAGTTAGTGTGCATGCATGCTGGGGCAGTAAGTGCGACTATGCAGAAAGAGCCAGACCTAGCGCACATGCATGCTGGGGCAGTAGGTGTGCCTGCGCAGAGAGAGCCAGACCGAGCGCACATGCATGCTGGGGCAGTAAGTGTGCCTGCGCAGAAAGAGCCAGTCCGAGTGCACATGCATGCTGGGGCAGTAAGTGTGCCTGCACAGAAAGAGCCAGACCGAGCTCACATGCATGCTGAAGCAGTAAGTGTGCCTGCGCAGAAAGAGCCAGACCGAGCTCACATGCATGCTGGGGCAGTAAGTGCGCCAGTGCAGAAAGAGCCAGACCTAGCACACATGCATGCTGGGGCAGTAGGTGTGCCTATGCAGAAAGAGCCAGACCGAGCTCTCATGCATGCTGGGGCACTAAGTGTGCCTATGCAGAAGGAGCCAGACCTAGCACACATGCATGCTGGGGCAGTAAGCACGCCCGCGCAGAAAGAGCCAGACCGAGTGCACATGCATGCTGAAGCAGTAAGTGTGCCTATGCAGAAAGAGCCAGAGTTAGTGCACGTGCATGCTGAGACAGTAAATGCGCCTATGCAGAAGGAGCGAGACCTAGCGCACATGCATGCTGAAGCAGTAAGTGTGCCTATGCAGAAAGAGCCAGACCTAGCGCACATCAATGCTGAGGCGCCAAGTTTGCCTACGCAGAAAGAGTCAGACTTAGCGCACATGCATGCTGAGGTAGCAAGCGTACCTACGCAGAACAAAAACAAGACCTAGCAGACATGCATGCTGGGACAGTAAGTGCACCTATGCAGAAGGAGCGAGACCTAGCGCACATGCATGCTGAAGCAGTAAATGTGCCTATGCAAAAAGAGCCAGACCTAGCGCACATGCACGCTGAAGCAGTAAGTGTGCCTATGCAGAAAGAGCCAGACCTAGCACACATGCACGCTGAAGCAGTAAGTGTGCCTATGCAAAAAGAGCCAGACCGAGCACACATGCATGCTGAAGCAGTAAGTGTGCCTATGCAGAAAGAGCCAGACCTAGCACGCAGGCAGAAGCAGTAAGTGTGCCTATGCAGAAAGACCCAGACCTAGCACACATGCATGCTGGTGCAGCAAGTGTGCCTACGCAGAAAGAGCCAGACCTAGAGCACATGCATGCTGGTGCAGCAAGGGTGCCTACGCATAAAGAGCCAGACCTAGAGCACATGCATGCTGAGGTAGCAAGCATATCTACGCAGAAAGAGCCCGACCTAGCGCAAATGCATGCTGACGCAAACAATGTGTCCCAGCAGACATGGCAAGAATTGTGCAGGCCCTTGTGGCACACCTTCCATCTGTTGCTGGATTAATTTGATATTTATTGGTTAATAAAGCGCCTGAAACACCCCCCCAAGGGGTATCTCCGCACTATGGGGCTGCTGCAGCCGGCCAAAGAAGGGGAACAAATTAAAACAATACAGTTTTGAGAAGCCTTCTGAACTGTAAGTGATCCGGGCATTACCGCAGATGGATAGGGAGTTGGTTCCAGTAGAGGGGGGCTAGGTGGAAGAAGGCTTTACCTCCTAGGCGCGATTTTTTGCAACGTGGAACAAGGAGTAGAGACTTGGTCCCTGAGTGTAGGGACCTGGAGGGCAGATATTTAGTATATGTTTCTGCCAGGTAGCTAGAACCTTTGCCATTCAAGGATTTGTGCACGATGCAGCAGATCTTGAATCTGATCCGCTTCCGCACTGGACGCCAATGCAGTATCTGCAGGAGAGGGAGGGAGGCAGATCGGGGGGGGGCATTGGAGACCAGGCGAGCCGCGGTGTTCTGGACCACTTGCAATCTGTTCAGCGAAGCTTCATTAGCTGAGATCAGAAGAGCATTGCAGTAGTCCAGGCGGCTTAGCACCAGTGCCTGGATGAGGGTTTTCCGCGTGGTCAGAAGGAGGAAGGGAAACACCCTGCGAAGGAGGCTTAACACATGGAAGCCGGCGGTAGTTGCAGCGTGCTCCATCATTATCAGTTTCTGGTTCAGGCGGACGCCCAGGTTTTTGACCACAGTCTTGGGAGCCGGCGCGGCGCCCAGTTCCACTGGCCACCAGCTTGGGGACCATCTCACAGATGCATCTCCTAACAACATGATCTCAGTTTTCCCCGCATTGAGCTGGAGGAAATTATTCCTCATCCAGCTAGCAATACCCGTCATGCCCTCCGAAAAGGTAGACTGAGCGTTGGGATTGTTTTTGTCGAAGGAGAGTAGGAGCGGAGTATCATCAGCATGTGGGATTGGTAAAAAAACAAAATTTCTGAGTAATCCCGCTAATGGAGCAACATAAATGTTGAATAAGGTGGGACTGAGACAGGATCCCTGGGGTACTCCCTTAGTCAGATCCATAGTCTTTGAGCGGAAAGGGCCTAGATTGGTAGTCTGGGTTCTATGAGAGAGAAAACTCGACATCCATTGTAAGGCTGTCCCAATCTCGCGGAGTCTCCTGAGCAGAGTCGGATGAGAGACCGTGTCGAAGGCCGCCTACAGATCGAGCAGTACAAGACGTACTGCTTGTCCGTTGTCCAGGGACTGTCTAATATTGTCGGTGACAGCGATCAAAGCCGACTCAGTGCTGTGCCTGGGTCTGAAGCCCGACTGGGATGGATCGAGACAGCTAGAGGTTTCGACGTAGTCAGACAGGTGTTTGTTGATGTGTTTTTTCTAATATCTTGCTCAGAAGCGGTAGCAGCGAAATTGGAAAGGTCATCCATGGGGGCCTTAAGGTTCTTATGGATGGGGATTATTTGTGCCGCCTTCCCATTCAGAGGGGAGTTGACCCTCTCTCATCGAGAGATTGAGGATTGAGCAAATTGGGGCGGACAGCTGTTTGGAGAGTTGTGAGGTGGTCTTAGCTGGAATAATATCCAAAGGGGAGCCTGAGTTTACTGTGTTAAGTAAGGACTCTACATCACCGGGCGTGAGCGAGGGGAAATTTCTAGCGTCTGCATGTTAGGCGGGGCAGGAGAGTGGTTTGCGTGGGATACAGCTGAGAGCTTCCGACTGAGGTGATTTTGTCGTAGATCAGTTCAATTTTCTGAGTAAACTGAGTTGCTATTTTATCACATAGAGCTTGGGAGGGAGCTTCTTCATTGTTGCACGCCTTCGGGTTAGTGAAGGATTTTAGGATTTGGTAGAGGGTTTTGAGGGCATTCCTGGCCTGATCAAGTTGCAGCGCTATATGAGCTTTGCAAGCGTTTTATATATTTTTATGATATTGAGCCAGAGAGGTCTTATATCTTTCTTTGTCTTGAGCATCATGGGAGAGGCGCCTGCACCATTCCAGTTTTTTTGCAGAGGCTCTTTTCTATCCGAAGGTTAGGGGAGAACCACGCTGTCTGAGGGCGCCGGGCTGAACTAGGGCATTGTTTCAGAGGGGCCAGGTGATCAATGGCTGTTTTAATTGTAGAGTTATAGCGGGCCAGGCATTCCTCTACATTGTCTGAATCAAAGTTCCAGAGTGTCGGAATTATATCCTGGACGTGGACAGGGGTGATTTTATGCCACTGTCTGCGTAAGCTAAGGGGGGTTGTGAGGGAAACGTCGTGTACCCTGGGACCCCTGATTTGAAACTCTATTAGTGAATGGTCCGTCCATGTGAGTGGACAAGGAGCTCCGCAGAAAATGTTTGGGGAGTTAGTAAAAATAAGATCCAATGTGTGTCCAGCTGAGTGGGTGGGGCCATCGTTGATCTTACTTAATTCTAGCGTGGTTAAATCTGCCAGGAGTGTCGAGGCATCCTGATTTGCGGTGTTTTCACAGTGAACGTTAAAGTCTCCCAGGAGCAAGACATTTTTTGTTGAAAGGCCATGAGAGGAAATTAATTCCATTAGTTTAAGCGAAAAGTCTAAGAGGGGGCCTGGGGGCCGGTATACAAGGGCGCCTTTCCAACTGTGTTGAGGAAGCAAGTCCATTCTAAAAACTAGGATTTCAATTTTGTCCTTGCTTAGTTGCTCGAGTATGGAGACTTTGATGGATTCCTTATGAATGATGGCTATACCCCCTCCCACCTTAGTCTGTCTGTCCGGCTTTTGGATGCGGTAGCCCTCCGGGAGTGCCACTGCTATGGCAGGGGTGGAGCTGGGTTTGATCCAGGTTTCGGTCAGGAATCCAATGTCAGGGAGCTTGGAGGAAAATAAGTCCCAGATTTCAACTGCGTGTTTAGGTAAAGATCTAACATTGCTTAGTAAGCAATCCCAGACTTGGTTTCCCGAAAGGGACCGGGGAGAGGTGTCAACCTCTACACAGTGGCAATGATGACTTTTGTCTAGGTCAGGTGTCGTACAATCAGTGAGGTGCTGTTCCAACCTCAGGCTCTGAAATTGACAGGACCTGCACGCGAAAGGCCCTTCCGTAACCCTGGAAGCTCCAGGCGTGGCATTTGCATGGTGGGTACATTTATTTGAGCTACCTCGTCCGATCTCGAGGAGTTCCTGGTTGATATATGTGTATATGTCTTTCAGTCTAGTACCATATGCTGGCGTGAAACATGCAGGAGTCCTGGCTCCTGGCGATGACCAGGCGCAGACGGGCCTGCCTTTGGCGCGCCGTCGGCGCACCCGCTGCGCATCGTGCCAGGCATGGGATTAAACTATTGTAACTACAGCTGCTACCTGTCACAATAGGAGGGCTAAAACCAAATTTTTTGTTGAATTCAACTTGTGCAGGATAGTCTGGGGATGCAAGAAAATGGAAGGTTTGCGCCACCATGGGAGGCGTGAAGGCCCTTCTGATGAAGTCTCAGTAAACAGGACCTGGAACCTCCTCCATCCTTCTGAGATAGCCATTTTAAGAGGAAAAAAAGCGGGATTTACTCACAAAGAGATTAGCAATACCCAAATTTAAAAGTAATTGTGCAGCTAAAAGGCCATTTGGATGGAGATGTAATACCAGATTTTATGAATCTTCTACCGTACTTGCCTCTTTTCTTGATACACAAATGAATGCCAGTTACTGCTTAGGCGAGTACATGGGTCTCGGAGGGTCCCATCAAACCTAGTAACAAACCCCTCACTATGGCATGCGTTTAGCCACAGACACCTGCAGATGGACACTCACGTCTTGTTGCAGTAGGTCACCCCATCTCCAGCGTAGCCACGGTCACAGTGACACTCAAAGGACTCCTGGGTGTTCTTGCAACTGGCAGATTTGTGGCAGTTGGACATTCCCAAACGGCATTCATCCACGTCAGGGCACATGCTGTAGGACCAGAGGGCAGGCTGATCCACGGGAAGGCCGTGAGACTCCATTATGGCGGCCGAGCAATTTCTGTACCCTCTCAGGCTGGAGAAGTCACCAGGCAAGCACCTAGGCATCAGAAAAGGAAGAAACCAACTGTCACGCTGCACCTGCACATCTGTACACAGAATATCAGCAAAATACGCTTCTAACATGCACCCAGGTACACATCTGTGCACCCAGGTACACATCTGTGCACCCTGGCACACATCTGTGCACCCTGGCACACATCTGTGCACCCTGGCACATCTGTGCATCCTGCCACACACGCCCTCTTTATAGCGTGTCCTACACATCAGCTGCACAAATGGTCACTCACACAAATAGCTGTAAATATGGCTGGATACGCCTCGGGCATGACACAGACGAGATGTGCACATTGGTTTACATACACAAAAGCTTTGAATCCTGTAAGACAACTCGACGTCCTGCAACTCACACCATTTGCATTGCATATCTGATCACATAATACCAACTGTGCAACCAGTCACACACATCAGCTGTGTATGTGTTTACACGCAAGCCATTTGTGCATGTCACAAGCACAGCATAGATATACCATATGGTAAACATTGCCCAAAATATGTCACACAGACGCAACAGAATACACGGGACCAAGCACATACATCAATCATAGCACAGATATGTTAGAGAGCAAGCTATAATGTCACTTCCAACTAGACATGATACCACTATACTCTATGCATAAACAGAGCAAGGAATTCACATCCAAAGCGGGCCAGGCATGGCACAGCCTGTTACACCAGACACAGAATAATGCTAATCACTCAGCAATGGGTTTTTATCTGAACAAAAAGGTCCATTATTAATGGTAAAGCCCTTTGGCCAGAGCTCTGCGGCATTGAAATACTACACTCGTACCTCAGTGAATAAGTTACAGACAACCACTGCCTCTAACATAGCAATGTGGTACTGCTGGCACTGAGCCTCAGCCTTCAAATGACGAAGGGTAGAACCATTAAAGCATAAGAGAAGATTAAAAGACATCGTAACATGACAACTGACTCTGGACTGCCAGAAAACCTCTGATACACACACACACACACACATATATATATATATATATATATATACACACACACATATATATATATACACATATATCCATGGCAAATCTCTCGGTACACGAGAAGTGGGCACTCCAGGCGAGGTATGAATTAATCCATTAATATATTGACAGCGTATCAGTTCCCTGACGCGTTTCGGCTGATCCCAGCCTTTTTCAGAGATATACATACATGTATATCTATATATAGAATGCTACATCCTACAGCCCTACAAGGCCAAGGGGATGAAAGATGCACACTATGCAATGCCCATAAAAGAAGACATGCTAGGAATAAATATTCAGCAAACCGAAACAATTTCCCTACTGACTAACCCACCTCTAACTGCTTTTTGCAACCTACTAATAAAGATTGATCAGATATTTAAGGCTACAGCTAAAACAAAAGTCTCCAAAATTTCGACAGAACTATGTCCAACACCCTATTAAAAAGAGACAACAGAGAGCAGTGATGGAAATTTCTCAAAGCATCTCTTGCACAGGATTGAGTCCCTGTAACATTCAAACGTGTGACTTTCACTCAGTAGCCATAAAGCTGCAGCAGGACAAGCTGTCCAGGCCGATGCCATGGGCTCTACAAATGCTTCTTTCACTGCAGCCCTACGACCAAGGCAGGGAGGAGAATGTGGCCTGAGGGACATCAACAGAGTGCACCTCGAGGACAGTCATGGGGATGCACTGTCAGCAAAGGATGCCCCTCCAGGTCAGAGGGTATCCACAATGGTGGTCTTTACAGACTCCACCCAGGCTGAAATGACAGCCGCAGGGTCTGACGTGCAGCAGAATGGGAAGTTGTAATCCGTGGAAGATCTTTAGAGTTTGTACTGGCTCAGACAGGAGATCCGAGAAGAGGCAGGGGGTGTCAGAGGAGGCCAAGAGGTGAACACAAACAGCAGTGAATAAGAGACAGAACTGTGCAGGACTTCTCTTGCACTGAATAATCTGAACCAAAGCAACTACAAGGCACCTTTTCTTAGCAACCAGGGAGTGAGTTCTCAGACCAGAAGAAATAAACAGTTTAGGTGCATCACAAACAAAAGCTCCTTAAAAATATAAAAGGAGAGGAGAAGGTCTCTTTCGTAGCATCATATCTGGAGGCTTGGGACTTGACTCAATATTTGGATAGGTGGGAAACTTGCTTCTGGTAAAACAAAATGTGAAGGTTACAGTTTTGTAAGGTCTCTGGCGGGGCCAAAATATATACCTTCACTCAGCTGGAAGCAGCCAGAACTTTCCTGCAGTGTTTGAAGGGTATTCCACCACAGAGATCACATTTGGAGTTCTAACTGTGGTGATAAATCATTGGCAGTCACTCAGGGCTCTTAATTTGTGGCATCATTGGGTCAAACGTCTTACGTAGTGATGGCGCTATTGGTTTCCAATTCTCTTCTCCCCATCTCAACCACCAGTCATTTCTTTCTGAACATATGCTAAGATGCTCCCAAGGTTTTCTGTATTGATAATCATCATATGGAGACACAGCAAAATGTGTTTACAAATAAGTCCAGAATTAAGCTTTCCCTGTTAATCTGTCTGATGAGCAAGGTGGTTACTCTGAAGAATCACTCTGCCAATGGCGTTAGCAAGCCTTCTTAGATTTGGTCATTTGAAAGTCTTCTGACCAGGCCTCACCTACTGTATGTTCAGGACTCTACTACAGAGTGTGAGCTCTGGGATCCAGAGCCAGTAGAGAACCCGTGTCTGGGAGTGATATGGGGTCCATGAAGATTATTTGAAAATGTTAAAATGTGAGATTTGTTTTCCCCAAGTTCAAAAAGTGGAGCATTCCGTAAATGGACATCAGCTTTGGACAAAGGCTGGTCTCCTGCACAGACCTATTTTTCTCTATAGTTAATCAGCTGGAAGATTGTTATATGCCTGCAGGGACCTTTGGTTGCTGACAATGCAGAAGACCATCGCTGAAATACTCAAGACAGTGGGCCACTTTGGACCAAAAAACGCTGAAGTGATCCAGCCTTCTCATCTGATCTACCACAGCATCAACACCAGGGGCCTCCAAAGGGTAAGCTTGGGCACTACTGGTAGCTCGTCAGTACCCTGGAAGTTTCTCTCTTAAGTGCAGCCCAGCACAGTACATATTTCAGAGGGCCTAGCCATTTTGAAGATTGCAGTGCTGCTTATCTCTGAATTCATGGAGTGAACAACAGCCAAACCAATGGCAATGCCACACACTTATATACAGCCACTGTGACAGCTTACATTACCAGCAACATGACCAGCTGCCCCCACTCTTGAGTCAGCAAAGTCACATGGAGATTAGTCACTTTGCAAGCCCCATTCTATTGATCATGCGAACCAGAAGAGAAGAAACAAGTTATTTACCAGTAATGATGGTTTTGCAGCCTGAAGCTCTTCTAGATTCACAAGCTGTGCATATTCCCTCATTTAGTGGTTGGAGCTAGAAAATTATACCGGTTTTAAACTTTTTTTCCCCTCTCTCTCCTCTTGGAGATGGGTGTGTATGGTGAAACCTGATCCTTCAAGAGTAGACTATTAAACCCCCCCCTTTGTGTGGTCAAGCATTCAGACTATTTTTTACTACATAGCTATAAAGGTATGTAAGAAACTGGCTCTATATATATTACACCAAAATGAGGTATAATGTGTATAGGGTCCAGGTGACTCCAGAGGTAGGCAGAGGTTAAAGTTAGATAGAACCTTACTCTCTAATAGTGGTAGCTTGGTCGAGCAGTAAGGCAGTATCAGAGGACAGTGTTAAGCATTTGATGTACACACTCAGTCAGCAAATGAATTCACACGCACAGGTAAGCATAAAATACTTTGCAATAATAAGTTGCAGAATGTAGAACAGTTTGAAAATGCAATAGAAATTGTACTTTGTTTGATTTACAGAGGATGCAGTAGGTTGCAACACTTAGCAAATACAGTACATTGAAATGAATAGGCTTTTTCAGTAAATTACAGATAAGTTACTTTTTACTTTACTTTTCTAACTCAGTGCTGGATACCTAGATTCAGCACTGGGACATTTCCTGCAAACAGGTAAGTAAACACGTTTTGGTTATTTGTGCGATTTTTAGATTTCAAAAGTCCACAATTAGAAACTTTTTGGAGAAAAAGTGTCAATGTTATCCTATGGAGGAAAAACAGGTTATCGGTTTGTAGGTAAGTAATCGACTGTGGGAGTTAAGGTTCTGGGGTTAGACTCAGGGGTCCCCCAGGGTCAGTGATGCACTGTTGTTGCACCCTCAGCGGCACTAGGGCGGCCGGGTGCAGAGTGTTGAGGCCCAATGTTATCCTATGGAGGATATGGGGTCTCCGGTTGGTGGCTGCTGGCAAGCAGGCCACTGAGTTGTGGGAGCAAAGCTCCTAGGGTTTAGGTCAGGGCAAATAGGGAACCAAATTAGCACCCTCAGTGACACTAGGGCGGCCGGGTGCAGGGTGCTGTTTTGAGGTCGGGTGCCTTGTTGTTTTCAATGGAGCATCTCCTGTTAGAAGAAACACTGCAGGCTCGGGTCCGAGGATCTTCTGGGTGCGACCACCACTTCGAGGGTAAGTTGGGATGTCTTCGGTTGCTTAGGCACCGTTGGTTTGGGCACACAAGGCCGTGGGGCGTCGGGTGCAGGGGTGCCTTGGGACGTCGGAAAGTCTTACCCGCTCTGGTCGCGGTAGAGGGGATCCTCTGGATTCAATCAATCAATCACAGAATTTGTAGAGCGCACTACTTACCCGCGAGGGTCTCAAGGCGCTGGGGAGAAAAAAAGGGGGGGGGGTGCTGCTACTGGTCGAACAGCCAGGTCTTGAGTAGCCTCCTGAAGGTCAGCAGGTCTTGGGTCTGTCGTAGGCTTAGGCGTCGATTGGAGGCTTGAGGCATGTCAGGAGTCGCCGGATCTCGGGTCAGGATCGCCGGGGTGACCTCCTTGTGGTGTTTTTCCACTCGAGCTCGGGCCGGGTTCGGCGGGTGCAGAGTGGGCTGGATTCGCGGTATCCGGCCGGAGCCAGAAGCTGCAGTTTGAACAAGTCCGGTGTTCACGGGAGAAGCAGGCTTGGAAGTGAAGGCAGGCAGGTCCTCTGGGGTTTTTGAGATTGCTGGCTGCAGGACACACCGGGATTTCGCAGGAGCAGGTTCGAGGGGAGACAGGCCTGTAGGGCTGGGGCCAAGTCAGTGGGCGTCGTCCTCTTGTTAGCTCTGCACGGCTCTTCGTCCTTCTTTTCTTCTTGTTTCTTGTCTGGATCTGAGGAAGCATGGTTCAGGGTGCCCCCTAAATACTAGATTTAGGGGGGTTACAGGTAGGTAAAGGACAGGGACCAATGGGTCCCTTCCCTGGGGTGGGTACACCCCCTATCGTGCCACCCTCCAGTGGGAGGGGGGCAGGAGCCTGTCCCTGGTTGGCTAGGTCCCCCCATCCTCAAGATGACGGGGACTCAGAGTTGTGCTTCACCTCGCCTCCCCCACTTGAGGGGTGGAGTTGGCAGAAGTGGGCACACCTCTTTCCCTCACTTGTTTTTCCCGCCGGTTCTCCCGCCCAAAGTGGGAGGTAGAACCAGTGGGGACCAGTTGCTGAAAGCAGCAAATGGTCTGGGGAGGCTCACAAAGGCGGCATGCCTTTGAAGCTTCCCCTTCGTGAACCCTGCCCATCCTGGGGAAGGAGGATTGGCACCTCGCCCCAGGATGTGCATTGTTTCAGGCCCCTGAGAGCAGCAGGCTCTCGACCCAGGGGTCCAGAAACATGTCTGTTGGTGGCAGCCTAAGCAGCCACTCAGTCAGGTCACTAGAAGTTGGTCAAGTTTCAGGGGGCATCTCTAAGATGCCCTCTGTTGTGCATTTTACATTAAATCCCACACTGGCATCAGTGTGGGTTTAATGTGTTGAGAAGTTTGATACCAAACTTCCCAGCCTTCAGTGTAGCCATTAAGGTGTTGTGGAGTTCGTAATGACAAACTCCCAGCACCATATACTCTTAATGGCAGCACTGCACTTACAGTGCCCAGGAATGGACTTGGGCACTGTAGGGGTACAGGGCTCATGTACCTGTACCCTCACCACTGGCATAGGGCACCCAGCTAGAGGGGTGACTGATGTATGCCATGGCAGTGGTTTGTAGGCATGGCACACAGGGTTGTGTGCCATGTCGACTCTTTACTTTGTTCTGCACCAAGACACGCAGCCTGCCAAGGCAGTGTGTGTGTGTGAAAAGCTGCAGGGCCTCTAAGGGTGGCACAATAAGAGCTGCAGCCCTTAGAGGTCTTCCCTGGTCGCAGTGCCCTGGGTCCCTGTGGTACCATTTACCAGGGGCTGACCTGTGGCCAGAGATGCCAATTGGGTTAGTTTTGGGGAAAGAACACAGGCCCTGGGAACCTGATTGGCACCCAGGGCACACCAAGAAAAAGTGCATCAGTAGTCTGGCAAAAAGTGGGGGGGTTACTGCAACAGAAACCCACTTTCCTACACATGCCCCCCCCCCCCCAGCCCAAAGGCCAGGAGACTCTGCCAAAGCTGGGAGAGTCTTCCTAATCTTTCAGGCGAGAAAGAGTAGAGGAAGTGGTTTGAAAGCTGCAGGGCCTACTCTGCCTTACATCCTTCTGTCCAGGTCAGTCCCTTTGGGGAGCTGGCCTACCTCAACAGTTTCAGGACCTAATTCCCAATGCTCCTTTCCTAGCTCTTTAGTGTCTTCACCCCATCTTTTTAGTTTGGGTTCAGAGGTGCCCACCTCTGCAAATTCTAACTTAGCCAGGGCACACCCAGCTTACCCACAGAGGTCACCCACAGCTTGAGCAACCCCACCATGACCAATAGGGTCAGGGGGCCTAACTTGCTATTTGGCCGGGGGCTAGGCCACCATGCCAAGGATAGTGCTGCCATAAAGGCTAACACCCAGCAGAGGCTACTGACAGCTGTCAGTGCCCAGAACCACACCTTTAGGTCCTCACTGGTAAGTGAAGGGGCTACCTTACAGGCTTCTTGGGGTTCTGGTTGCCTGTCTGCTGTTTTGGGGTGGGGAGTTACTGCACTTGGTAGTGAACACCCTTCTTTCACCCTCTGTTCTGCCAGCTGAAGAGCCACCAACTCAGGCTGGACAGTTGCCTGACTAGTCGGGTCTTTTTGTTGGCTAGGGGGGACTTCACCAGTGCCACTTTTGGAGTTCTCCCTTACTGGGATAGAATCTCCCTGGCCCTCTGGAACTGTGGCTAACAGTTGCCCACCTTTCCTACACTGTTTCTTCTTTTTCTTTTGGGGCTTAGCTGCACTAACTGCAGGTTGAGCCACCCCAGGTTTCTTGGGCGAGGTCTGGCATTGGACCAGTACCTCTCTTTGGCTTAGACCAACCTCTGGGTGGTCATTCCCCAGGAGACAATCAAGGGGGAGGTCTTTATACTGACTACCACCTTTTTCCATCTAAGGGACCCAGCTACTTCTAGGAGCACTACAGCCACAGGCCTAACAGTGACCCCCCTGGGACAGTCCTTACTCTTCTTGTTTCCCCTGGGACATACTGGTTTGAGAGAACCAACCTGCCATGCACCACAGTGTGACTGGCACAGGTATCTCTCAGGGCAGTGGCTGGGATTCCATTCACCAGTAGGTGGTGGAACCGTCTACTCCCCTCTGGAACTTCCAGCTTACCTCTTGGGCCCATTTTCCAGTTGAAGGCTAGGAGGACTTCCTCATCTGAGGACCCCTCCTCTAAAGCTACACTGGCAACCCCTGGAGCTACACTAGTCACCCCTGGAGCTGTGCTAGGGACTTTGTTTTTAGGACAGCTAGGGTCCTTGGTGTGGTGTCCTGCCTTTTGGCAGTTATGACACCATACTCTGTTGGGATCCCAATTCTTACCTTGGTACCCTGCTTTAGTTTGTGAGGTGTCTTTGGGCCCACCCTCCTGGACAGATTTTTGGGGGGCTACCTGGGACTCCTTACTTCTATCTTTAAGGGGTTCACTGTCTTTCTCCTGGGGAGGCTTTGTAACCCCTTTCTTTTGGTCACCCCCAGTGGACGTCCTAGTGACCCTTGTTTTGACCCAGTGGTCTGCCTTCTTTCCCAATTCTTGGGGAGAAAGTGGACCTAGGTCTACCAGGTACTGATGCAACGTTTCATCAATGCAATTACTTAATATGTGTTCCTTCATAAACAGGTTGTAAATTCCATTAATGTCATGCACATTGTTTCCAGTTAACCAGCCCTCTAGTGTTTTTACTGAGTAGTCTACAAAATCAATCCAGGATTGGTTTTGGGTTTTGTGAGCCCCCCTGAATCCAATTCTGTACTCCTCAGTTGTGAGTCCAAATCCCTCAATCAGAGTTCTCTTCATGAGGTCACAAGACCCAGCATCTGCCCCAGAAAGGGTCAGGAGTCTGTCTCTGCAGTTACCAGAGAACAGTTCCCAAAGGAGTGCCCCCCAGAAAGTCTTCTTCACCCTTCTGTCTTCACAAGCCCTTTCAAAGGCTGTGAACCACTTGGTGATATCATCACCCTCCTCATATTTAGGGGCAATCCCTTTGGGGATTTTAGGATCATAAGATTGCTCTCTATCCTTATTATTTTGATTGCTGCCACCATTGATGGGTGCTAACCCCAGCTCCTTACTTTCTTTCTCTAGAGCCAGGAGTCTGGTCTCTAGGTCCAGTCTTTTGGTCAGCCTTGCTAAAAGGCTGTCCTTCTCATTGAGGCTGTCCTCAATGTCCTCACCAGAGCCTGAGCCACCTGTGTGGCCTCTAGGTCCCCAGAGGTTGATTCTTGGAAGTAAGGGAACAGGGTTCCTTTCTTCCTTAGGAAGTGGTGGAGGTGGGCACCTTTATACATCCTCCTCACCTCCTTCTCCCTCTGACTGGTCATCACCATTTTCAGAGGGGTGGGCTTTTGAATACTCAGCCAACAGCTCCTGGAGCTTTTGTTTGGGTGGGTGAGTGCCCATTAGTATACTTTTAAGTTTACATAAGGACCTTACTTCCTTGAAAGACAAGTGAAGGTAAGGGGTGAGGTCGAGCTCCTCAACCATGTCCTGTATGTCATTATTATCTTCACGAATAGCTGGGTCCTGTTTTTGAGACATTCTAACAAAAAAAAGTTCTAACCCCTCTACCCTTGACTACAGTGACTTTTTATTTTCTAAAATTCTAAAGGGACTTAAGCAAGGCCCTAACAAGACTTTTAGTAGTTTGGTAAAACAAAATGCCAATTTGAACAAATCTGAATTCTAAAGGCAATTTAAGAGTTCTGTCGTGTGATAAGGTGGTAACCAAGTAGTCCTACAAATGCAAGTTGTATATCCCACCGATGATCCACCAATGTAAGAAACTGGCTCTATATATACTACACCAAAATGAGGTATAGTGTGTATAGAGTCCAAGTGACCCCAGAGGTAGGCAGAGGTTAAAGTTAGATAGAACCTTACTCTCTATTTGTGGTAGAGTGGTCGAGCAGTAAGGCAGTATCAGAGGACAGTGTTAAGCATTTGATGTACACACTCAGTCAGCAAATGAATTCACACACTCAAAGACTGAACTCTAGACCAATTGTTTTTGTATAAAAAATATACTGTTTTATTTTAGAACCAAGCAAGCCTGCCACAGGTAAGCATAAAATACTTTGCAATAATAAGTTGCTGAATATAGAACAGTTTGAAAATGCAATAGAAATTGTACTTTGTTTGATTTACAGGGGATGCAGTAGGTTGCAACACTTAGCAAATACAGTACATTGAACTGAATAGGCTCTTCCAGTAAATTGCAGGTAAGTTACTTTTCACGTTACTTTTTCTAACTCAGTGCTGGATACCTAGATTCAGCACTGGGACATTTCCTGCAAACAGGTAAATAAACACGTTTTGGTTATTTGTTCGATTTTTAAAGAATATTTTTAGATTTCAAAACTCCACGCTTAGAAACTTTTTGGAGAAAAAGTGTCAATGTTATCCTATGGAGGAAAAACAGGTTATCGGTTTGTAGGTAAGTAATCGACTGTGGGAGTTAAGGTTCTGGGGTTAGACTCAGGGGTCCCCCAGGGTCAGTGATGCACTGTTGTTGCACCCTCAGCGGCACTAGGGCGGCCGGGTGCAGAGTGTTGAGGCCCAATGTTATCCAATGGAGGATAGGGGGTCTCCGGTTGGTGGCTGCTGGCAAGCAGGCTACTGGGTTGTGGGAGCAAAGCTCGTAGGGTTTAGGTCAGGGCAAATAGGGAACCAAATTAGCACCAAAGGTGAACCCTCAGCGGCACTAGGGCGGCCGGGTGCAGGGTGCTGTTTTGAGGTCGGGTGCCCTGTTGTTTTCAATGGAGCACCTCCGGTTAGAAGAAACACTGCAGGCTCGGGGACGAGGATCTTCTGGGTGCGACCACCACTTCGAGGGGTAAGTTGGGATGTCTTGGGTTGGTTAGGCACCGTTGGGCACACAAGGACGTGGGGCGTCGGGTGCAGGGGTGCCTTGGGATGTCGGAAAGTCTTACCCGCTCTGGTCGTGGTAGAGGGGATCCTCTGGATTGAGGCTGCAGGCGTCGACTGGAGGCTTGAGACAGGTCATGAGTCGCCGGATCTCGGGTCAGGATCGCCGGGGTGACCTCCTCGTGGTGTTTCTCCACTCGAGCTCGGGCCGGGTTCGGCGGGTGCAGAGTGGGCTGGATTCGCGGTATCCGGCCGGAGCCAGAAGCTGCAGTTTGAACAAGTCCGGTGTTCACGGGAGAAGCAGGCTTGGAAGTGAAGGCAGGCAGGTCCTCCGGGGTTTTTGAGGTTGCTGGCTGCAGGACACACCAGGATTTCGCAGGAGCAGGTTCGAGGGGAAACAGGCCTGTAGGGCTGGGGCCAAGTCAGTGGGCGTCGTCCTCTTGTTAGCTCTGCACGGCTCTTCGTCCTTCTTTTCTGCTGGTTTCTTCTCTGGATCTGAGGAAGCAAGGTTCAGGGTGCCCCCTAAATACTAGATTTAGGGGTGTTACAGGTAGGTAAAGGGCAGGGACCAATGGGTCCCTTCCCTGGGGTGGGTACACCCCCTATCGTGCCACCCTCCAGTGGGAGGGGGGCAGGAGCCTGTCCCTGGTTGGCTAGGTCCCCCCATCCTCAAGATGGCGGGGACTCAGAGTTGTGCTTCACCTCGCCTCCCCCACCTGAGGGGTGGAGTTGGCAGAAGTGAGCACACCTCTTTCCCTCACTTGTTTTTCCCGCCGGTTCTCCTGCCCAAAGTGGGGGGTAGCAGCAAATGGTCTGGGGAGGCTCACAAAGGCGGCATGCCTTTGCAGCTTCCCCTTCGTGAACCCTGCCCATCCTGGGAGAGGAGGCTTGGCACCTCGCCCCAGGATGTGCATTGTTTCAGGCCCCCGAGAGCAGCAGGCTCTTGACCCAGGGGTCCAGAAACATGTCTGTTGGTGGCAGCCTAAGCAGCCACTCAGTCAGGTCACTAGAAGTTTGTCGAGTTTCAGGGGGCATCTCTAAGATGCCCTCTGTTGTGCATTTTACATTAAATCCCACATTGGCATCAGTGTGGGTTTAATGTGCTGAGAAGTTTGATACCAAACTTCCTAGTCTTCAGTGTAGCCATTATGGTGTTGTGGAGTTCGTAATGACAAACTCCCAGCACCATATACTCTTAATGGCAGCACTGCACTTACAGTGCCCAGGAATGGACTTGGGCACTGTAGGGGTACAGGGCTCATGCACCTGTACCCTCACCACTGACATAGGGCACCCAGCTAGAGGGGTGACTGATTTTTGCCAGGGCAGTGGTTTGTAGGCATAGCACACAGGGTTCTGTGCCATGTCGACTCTTCACTTTGTTCTGCACCAAGACACGCAGCCTGCAAAGGCAGTGTGTGTGTGTGTAGAGGTGCAGGGCGTCTAAGGGTGGCACAATAAGTGCTGCAGCCCTTAGAGGTCTTCCCTGGTCACAGTGCCCTGGGTACCTGTGTTACCGTTTACCAGGGGCTGACCTGTGGCCAGAGATGCCAATTGGGTTAGTTTTGGGGAAAGAACACAGGCCCTGGGAACCTGATTGGCAGGGACCCAGGGCACACCAAGAAAAAGTGCATCAGTAGTCTGGCAAAAAGTGGGGGGGTTACTGCAACAGAAACCCACTTTCCTACACGGTATTGTATTATTTGTTAGCGGTTTGTGTGTCTGTACAGCACAGCTGCTTTTTTCTAAATCTCCGACTCAGAGTGGAAGATGTATGACATGATATGTGCAGGCCCGACAACAGCAATATCAGTAAATGCAATGTGAACGTATGCCACCACTTGTGCCCACACAATGTCAGTCAATGCACACCGTTACTTGTGCCTGAGCAGCAGCGCCAACATCAGCAATCATGATACCAATGTATGCTCACATATTATTGTTGCTAATAAGAACAATTTCAATGTACGCTCAGACCAGAGCAAACATAACCTAGTTAAAACCAGTACGAACTAAATCAATGTAGAAGATGACCACTGTATGCGCAATGTTGATATAAATGATACCAGTTAGTGCCATATTATTTTTAGGAGTTTCGATGAACTCACATCATGGCTGTCGGATTCACCCAAGGGCACCTCTGCATCAACTCCGAGTCAGAGATACGTGGTCAGGCAGGTCCTGGAACCCATGCTCACAGCTACCGAGTAACAGGTCACAGGTGGGGTCCCCCATAAACCAAAGACAAACACGCACCCAGGGAAAACCCTGATCGATTCCACAGATCGATAGTTGCACCTCAAACAAGTCCGAGATAACGGGCCCCAATAAAACCCGCTTGGCCAAAGGTTCACGCTCCCCAGAAATACCACAAAGCTAGATACCACATGTAGATCGGTACGTTCAACCAATCAGGACACGACAGGCACACCACACCTGGACACAGACACTGGCCCACACTTGCTCTTCCAGAGGTCAAAAGCCATCTGTGTCCTTATCAGATGCCCGAGCTTGGTGATTTACAACCGAGATGCATTTTGGAATGTAGAAAATTGTTTAATTGTACCTCATGAATTGTATATACAGCGGCCAAAACTTTGTACAGCAAGAGATTTTGAACAGACGCACTCTGTCCAGGCTCTCCCGGCCACCACATTTAATTAAATCATCTTGTTCCTGTTTTGCCACACGCCTCTAGTCTCTTCATTTATTTAAGGTAAATTCATATCCGAACAACATTTTGGCGAGCCACGTAGGAGAGATTGGTTCATCGAGCCCAACTGCTGTCGAAGGAAGGACCCCGACCCAAACGGAATCAAATCTGCAGAAAAAGATCGGTGAGCAGAAGCCATAATGGATTAGAAGTTCTGCTGAATCCATGGGGTGGAGCTCCATCCAGAGGCAGCCATCATAGGGTAAGAGAACTACAACTGATGCTTAGTCCCAGTACGTGGTGTATGGCAAACCAGGACAAGCGCGTAGATCACTTTTGCTTTTTCTCCTAGTTAGCGCACTAGAAGAAGGCTACCTGACCTTGGGCGCGGAGCACAAGGTACGCCTCGTCCCTGGGTGTGAGTAAGAGATCGCTTTAACATTGGGTATGGAACAGGGTACGCCTCATCTCTGGGTGTCAGTAAGGGATCGCTTTACCATTGGGCGTGAAACAGGGTACGCTTAGTCCCTGGGTGTCAGTGGGGGACAGTTTGGATCGCTGTGTGTGGTGGCAAGTCAGTACACATAGGCACTGGGTGTGATATAAAGCCAATATCTCAAACTTGATTTTTTAGTTACAAATGTAACTTAGGGCTATCATTTCCAACACTGATAGCACCTAACAAGTGAGAGGTGTTCCCATTCTCCTTCGTGAACCCTGCCCATCCTGGGGGAGGAGGCTTGGCACCTCGCCCCAGGATGTGCATTGTTTCAGGCCCCCGAGAGCAGCAGGCTCTCGACCCAGGGGTCCAGAAACATGTCTGTTGGTGGCAGCCTAAGCAGCCACTCAGTCAGGTCACTAGAAGTTTGTCGAGTTTCAGGGGGCATCTCTAAGATGCCCTCTGTTGTGCATTTTACATTAAATCCCACATTGGCATCAGTGTGGGTTTAATGTGCTGAGAAGTTTGATATCAAACTTCCTAGTCTTCAGTGTAGCCATTATGGTGTTGTGGAGTTCGTAATGACAAACTCCCAGCACCATATACTCTTAATGGCAGCACTGCACTTACAGTGCCCAGGAATGGACTTGGGCACTGTAGGGGTACAGGGCTCATGCACCTGTACCCTCACCACTGGCATAGGGCACCCAGCTAGAGGGGTGACTGATTTTTGCCAGGGCAGTGGTTTGTAGGCATGGCACACAGGGTTGTGTGCCATGTCGACTCTTCACTTTGTTCTGCACCAAGACACGCAGCCTGCAAAGGCAGTGTGTGTGTGTAGAGGTGCAGGGCGTCTAAGGGTGGCACAATAAGTGCTGCAGCCCTTAGAGGTCTTCCCTGGTCACAGTGCCCTGGGTACCTGTGTTACCGTTTACCAGGGGCTGACCTGTGGCCAGAGATGCCAATTGGGTTAGTTTTGGGGATCCGCTTGTATCACTGGGCGTTAGGCAGTGATATGCACAACCCCTGGGTGTAATATGGGGTGCAGTTCAGAAATTAGGGAAAATTCTGATCTTGGTGAATTAGGTGTAGCTTGTGTCAGGCCACAGAGGGCCGATAGTAATCCGGTTATTCCTTTTTTTCAGCTTAAATCATTGCTAAAGTTTGTCTGCCGAGCCAACAGTGACAGACTATCAGGCACACCTCGCTCCACGTATTGTACAGAGTACCCCCCCTCCACGAGCTATAGGAACGGGAGAGGTCCCAGTTTTTGGACAACCTTTTTAGCTTTTTCCTTTTTTACATTTATTAATGTTGTGATGCTGCTGAAATTTTGTAAATCACGTGCATGTTTAAATGCATTGTCTCGTTGATCAGTGTATGCTTTTAGGTGATAACAACCATTTTTACCAAGGCAGAAGTTCATGATTGCTAGTTTTCTGCTGCAATACAATTCACACTTCCCTGAACTAGCAATTGCACTTTTGTAACAGGTAGTTTTTGCTTCATTGCATTATTGTCTCTATTTTTATGTTAACCAATTTTTTGTTGATGCATCAGCTTGTTTTTGAGCTCATAGCCAGTAAATTGAGTTTTTGGTACAACCCCCATGTACACAGTTCCCCCAAATAAGAGAAGAATTGGTAACTAATTTCAAGAAAATATCGAGATAACCAAAATTTTGCAAACCCTTAAAATAAGCAAGTTTCCCACTCAGTCATGGAGACTCCATAAGACCACATGAAAGCAAGGTAAGAGACTAGATAGAGAAGCACTGCCATGAGTTGCACGCCCACACCAAGACATTCCCCTTGCCTGAAGAGGGCACATTCAACACCAACACCATAGAACACACAAAGACTTGCATACAGACCAGGTATATAGGACATAAGGAGGCTAAGGGGAGGCCCTACTAGAATTATAGGCCATCTTCGAGGCCCACAAAACAATCCTGGAACCCATGAGTAAGGCATCTGCACATCCTCCAACATACACCGTCATGGATGTGGTTCTCACCAATGCCGGCCTTCCCAGTTGCTGCCGCCGCACTAGGTTGCACCAATCCACTGGTCGAGGAGGCTGCTGGACCCCCATGGGGCAGCAAGCCATCGGGTGGGGAAGAGGATCCCAGGTCCCGCCAGCCGAGGCACCATCGACTCAGACCAGTACCAGGCCCCCTTGGGGTTCGGCTCCTCACCCATCAGCCACGACCCAGCCAATCCGGACCGAAGGAGAAGTGCATACACATGAGCGCCCCACCAGGCACCAAAAGATGAGAGGGAGGTTTGTGGCCCTCTTAGAATGTGATTACACCAATGGAGGGAAAGAAAGGAGCGCCAGCCCCGCATGATCCGACTCTGAAGGGGAGCCGCGGGCTACACTCCGCCCAGGCAGCCCTATAGCAAAGAGAAGGCATCAGGGAGCAAGGTAGAGGCCAACACATTGCCTAGAAAAACAGCACCTAGCACTGAGAGGAGGCGGTAACCCAGGTGGGAGTTAGAGGAAAGGCGGGAATTAAGGTTGGAAAGAGAGAGCGCTCTTGCCTGGTAAGCCCAGCAGGGAGGGGGAACAATGTTCCATCCCCCCGAAGGAACAAGAGCTCAGCCTTGGGTCCCATGTAGAGATGAGCCTAGGGATGAGTCAGAAGAAAGGTCTCTAACAGAATCGAACACATTACTGGGCCATCGATGTAGGTGAGAGGCAGCCCAGGAAATAAGTAGTCAGGAGAGCCTGACAGAGACACAATTGAGATGCAGGAGTCGTCACTTGGCACCTTTACGCGTGCACATGAAGAGAGATTATGAAACCGTCCGCCGCTACCCCTGAACGAGCTTATCAGACAGACCAACCCCATGCGAAATAATGTCCAGAGAAGAGAGCAATGGATCTCATGTTTTGAGAAGAACATCACAGGTATAAACTTAGCTATAGGTTACGTCAAGAGTCTGCTCAGTAGCCTCACTGGGGAGCAGACCGACACTGTGTTCTCCTGAGCTCGCATCTCCGCAGTCACGCTCACCAACACCCAGCAAGACGGGGCTGTATTGAATTCATTCAGACACCAGATCTGGACGGCCCTGCGGGAGCTGTTCCCTGATCGCCCAGATAAAGAGAACGGATGCCAAAAAGCATAAAGCCTGGGTAGACCATGACCGAATTCCTAGACAGAATGAGAGAACGATGGGGGCAGGAGACAGGACAGCCCTGGACTGACACGGGTCCCCAGGTTGCATTCTTTTACAACATCCTCAAGAGGGGACAACCCACTGAGATCCAGACAGAATTAGATAGTGTAGTAGGGATATCCACTAAATCTTGGCGGGAAATACAAGTCCACATACTACACTATTACCGGAAGAGACAGGAAAAGGACAGGGAAAATCAGGAGCAGGCACATAGAGACGCCGCCAAATTAGTCCAACATAAGTTGAAAAGGACCACCCTTGAAGGCGGTGCGCTTGGCGCAAGCGTCCAGATAGCCCGTCTCAAGGGCTCATGGACCCCAGGGGGAATTTGCCCAGTCTTAGCAGCCAAGGAGGCTGGGCCCAAACCAGCCCATTAGAATGCCACTACAGTCACAGAATAGCCCACATGGTCAACCGATGCCACCTAAAACTATACCATGATAAAAATGGAATAGTACAGTGACAGCCTCTACAGCGCATCCACCCTCAAAACCAAGCACACATCACGCTATTAGCCCCAAGGAAGTCAGGCCGCAGCCGCCCCACCGGTTAGGTGGCCGAACATGCAGCAACTGATGCAACAAGCAGGGAATACAGACCAGGGGGGGCCGGACCCGCAGACACGGCAAGGTGGGGTGACTGTCAGGGACAGCAATGCCCTAATATAATCCCCGAACACAAAAGCGCCAAAATCATTCCAGAGACAATCCAACCCCTTCATATCACTCCCAGTTACACTCCCTTATCTGCCATCCGGGTGCCCGCAGGGCTGCTGATCCTCCAGGAAGGAGTTGGCTGACCACGCCCCCAGGAGGATGGTCTGACGAGGAGCAGGGCGGGCCTCCAATGCTGCATAAAAACAGGCACCCAGGCCCCTTCGCCCAAATGCAGTGGGGCACGCCCTAGATCAAAAGGACCCCATTCTCCAACATTTTTCGGGCCTCCTCCAAATGAAGGCCCTCCAATAGTTCCAAAACAAGGCAACCGCTCCAGTGGCAGAAGCCAGCCTTCCCCGTACGTTTGGGGAAGGGAGCTTTAAGAAAGAACCCAGCTCATGGGCCCCAATCCATTGGAAAGTCCCAGCACTTGCTGAGAAAACACTGCAAGCAAACAGTCACAGCCATTTTTTCCACTGCAGATCTCCAACAAGGGGTCCACACACAACCTTCCAACCACCTCCAGTATCAACACAAAAGAGCCCAAAGGTTCTCAACCCTTACAGAAGAAGGGCTGGACCCAGAAATTCAGCCTAATTAGAGAAACCTCATTCCACAACACGTGCAAATACTCAAGGGGTACGCACGTGTCAACAGAAACGTAACCCTAAAAATGAAACATCCGCCTCTCCTCACAACTGCACGCAGCCCAGATAGGTCAAAAGGACACCTCAGCACTTGTTAACAGAATAGCCTGCAGAGAAAGGAAAATGCTACTTACCCAGTATGCATCTGTTCTTGGCATGTAGAGCTGTAGAGTCACAAGCTGTGCATAGCCTGCCATCTAGTGTTGGGTCCGGATGTTTGCACTTTGTTTTTGTTAGAAGTCTTTTCCAGTCATGAGGTAGGTGACTCCTCCTTTCGGTGATAGTGCGCATGGGCATCGACTCCATTGTTAGATTGTTTGCCGCAGAGGGTGATAATGGAGTTAGAAAGAGTAGTAAGAGATGTCCATGTATATATGTATCTAAGTAAGATGTAACTGCAACAGTTATAGGTACCCGGGGAGGCGGGTGGGCGCATGTGACTCTACAGCTCTACATGCCAAGAACAGATGCATACTGGGTAAGTAGCATTTTCCGTTCAAGGCATGTGAGCTGTAGATCACATGCTGTGCATAGAGTAAAAAGCAGTTATTTCCCAAAGCGGTGGCTAACCTGTAGCTGTTGCAATGGTCTGAAATAGTGTACGTAAAACTGCTTGGCCCACACTAGCTTGCTGTCTTGGTAACACATCTACACAATAGTGTTTTGTGAATGTGTGAGGTGTAGACCATGTTGCTGCTTTCCAGATATCATCTATGGTATATTTCCTAAGAATGCCATAGAAGCCCCTAGTTTGCGTGTGGAGTGCGCTCTAGGCGGAATTGTTAAAGTTCTTTTTGCTTTTGCATAGCATATTTGAGTGCACTTGACTATCCACCTTGCAATGCCTGATTTTGATATAGGATTGCCTTTATGTGGTGGAGCAAAAGCGACAAATAGTTGTTTTGTTTTGCGGAAAGGTTTCGTCTTATCTATATAGTAAAGAATAGCTCTTTTCACATCTAAAGTGTGTAAAGTGCGTTCTGCCACAGAATCTGGTTGAGGGAAGAACACAGGCAACTCAACAGATTGGTTGATATGAAAGGCAGAAATGCCCTTTGGTAGAAATTTAGGGTTGGTCCGCAGAACCACTTTGTTTTGATGTATTTGAAAGAATGGTTCTTCTATGGTTAGTGCCTGAAGCTCACCCACTCTCCTCAGAGATGTGATAGCTATGAGGAAAGCTACCTTCCAAGTAAGAAATTGTATTTTACATCTATGTAATGGTTCAAAGGATGGACCCATTAGCCTGGTGAGGACAATGCTGAGATTCCACACTGGAGCAGGTGGAAGTCTTGGAGGGATGATTCTTTTAAGTCCCTCCATAAATGCTTTGATGACAGGCACTTTAAAAAGAGACAGATGTTGTCTGTTCTGTAGGTATGCAGCTATTGCAGCAAGATGTAAGTGTATGGGAGAGTTGTGAGAAAGTGCCATCTTTCTTGCATGGTATGCCCCCACTTTTTGCTGAATTGCTGATGTACTTTGACTGAGTGTGCCCTGGGCTCCTGCCAATCAGGTGCCCAGGGCCTGTGTTCCTTCCCTAAAACTGAATTGTAGCCTAAACCCAATTGGCATCTCTGGCCACATGTCAGCCCCTGGTAAATGGTACCCTAGGTACCCAGGGCACTGTGACCAGAGAAGGCCTCTAAGGGCTGCAGCACTTATTGTGCCACCCTTAGAGGTCCTGTACCCTGACACACACACACTGCCTTTGCAGGCTGAGTGTCTTGGTGCAGAACAAAACAGAGAGTCGACATGGCACACAACCCTGTGTGCCATGCCCACAAACACACTGCCCTGGCATACCTCAGTCACCCCTCTAGCTGGGTGCACTATGCCAGTGGTGAGGGTACAGGTGCATGAGCCCTGTACCCCTACAGTACCCCAGGTCCATTCCTGGGCCCTGTAAGTGCAGTGCTGCCATTAAGAGTATATGGTGCTGGGAGGTCATCAGTACGAACTCCACAGCCCCATGATGGCTACACTGAAGACTGAGAAGTTTGGTATCAAACTTCTCAGCACATTAAACCCACACTGATGCCAGTGTGGGATTTAATGTCAGATGCACGACAGAGGGAAAGTTGCCCCCTGAACCTAACCTACAATCCACGTCCTGTCTGAGAGGCTGCTTAGGCTGCCACCCAGCAGACACGTTGCTGGACCCCTGGGTAGAGAGCCATCCGCTCTCCCGGGCCTGCAACAATGCACGTCCTGGGCGAGGTGGTAGGTCACCTCCCCCAGGATGGGCAGGGGGAAGCTTCAAAGGTATGCCGCCTTTGAGAGCCTCCCCAGACCCCTTGCTGTACTCAGCAACTGGTCCCCACCGGTTCTAGCCCCCACTCTGGCGGGAAACCCAGAGGGAGGAGAGGGGGTGTGCCAGCCTCTGCCAACCCCACCCCTCAGGTGGGGGAGGCGAGGTGAAGCACATCTCCGGGCTCTCGCCATCTTGAAGATGGGGAGCCCTGCCCAATCAGGACTAGGCTCTTGCCCCCTCCCACTGGAGAGTGGCAGGATAGGGGTGTACTCCACCCCAGGGAAGGGACCCATTGGTCCCTGCCCTTTACCTACCTGTAACGCCCCTAAATTTAGTATTTAGGGGCACCCTGAACCTTCCTTCCTCAGATCCAGATTCCGAAACAAGAAAGAAGAACAAGAAACAAGAAGACCAGCCATGCAGCTGCTAACAAGAGGGAGACACCAACTGATTTGGCCCCAGCCCTACCAGCCTGTCGACCCTCGAACCTGCTAAACCCCGGCGTCTCCAGTGGTCAACAACCTCAAAAACCCCGGAGGACCGGACTGCCTTGTGACTAACTACCTGGGACTCCCACGAGCAGTGGTACTGCTCAAAGCAAGTAACAACCCCTGGTGCCAGCCAGGAACCGCGAATCCTGCACCCTCTGCACCCGCCGAGCCCGGCCTGTGCCTGAGTGGACAAATACCACGAGGACGTCCCCCCGGCGACTGTGACCCAGAATCCAGCACCCAAGGGCCCTCCTTGACGCTCCTGACGACGCCTGCACCCTCAGAACCAGGGACCCCTCCAACCGCGACCAGCCGAGGGTAAGATTTCCGACGCCTAAAGACACCCCTGCACCCGGTGCCCCACGGCCTCCTGTGCCCAACTCCTGGGTGCCTACCCTTCCTACAGCTTCCCAACTTACCTCTCAAAGTGGTGGTCGCACCTGAAGAATCACCGTCCCCGAGCTTGCAGCCTTTGTTTGTCACGCAGCTTTCCCATTGAAAACCATTGGGCGCCCGACGGCCCAAAAGCCCACTGCACCCGGCCGCCCCAGTGCCGCTGAGGGTGCACCAACTACCCTGTTCGACTTCCCCACTTGCCCTGAGTAAGTGACCAGGAGCTTTGCTCCCACAGCCGAGTGGCCTGCCTGCCAGCAGCCACCAACCAAGGGCCCCCTGCCCGCCATAGGCTAACATTGGGCCTAACTCACTCTGCACCCGGCCGCCCCTGTGCCGCAGAGGGTGTACCAACTGTACTTACCTGACCCTGGGAGACCCCTGTGTCTATGCCCAGAACCTTAACTCTGCCAGTCGAGTACTTACCCGAAAACCGATAACTCACTTTTCTTCCATAGGGTAACATTGACTGGTTTCACTTGGAAATTCTTCTAAGTGTGGAGTTTCTAAACTTTAAAATATTCATCTAAAATCAGCCGAATTACGAAAACGAATTTACTCACCTGTTATCAGGAGAGATCCCAGTGCTGGATCTTGGTGCCCAGCACCGACCCTGAAAAGTAATCATAACTGTACTTACCGATAACTTGAATTTCCTTCCATAGGATAACATTGCCTGGCTTTTGCTGAAAAAGTTTCTAAGTGTCGATTTTGCAAACTTACAAATATTCGTTAAAAATCGCCTGTATAACAAAAATACATTCTTTCAACTGTTTACAGGAGATGCACCAGTGCTGGATCCAGGATCCAACACCGAGTTAGAAAAAGTAACAATAACCCCACTTACCTGCTAAGTGAATTTCCTCCCATAGGATAACATTGGTGATTCTATGTGAAAAAGTTTCTAAGTGTCAACTTTTAAAATACAATAATATTCCTTAAAAATCACAACTGTAACCAAAACGTTTTTACTCAACTGTTTACAGGAGATGTCTCAGGACTGAATCTAGGATCCAGTCCTGTGGTAAGAAAAGTAATCCAAAAAGTAATCTATTGCATTTAACTAGAAATTCCCATTGAGCTCAATGTATTATTGTGTTTGAAATTGTGTTGCCTATTGCAACAACTGTAACTATTGTATTCAAAAGTCTATTGCCTATTTGAAAAGCATTTAACTAAAGTAACTCATTCTGAGAAAGTATATTTTGACCCTATTGTTGGTTCTAAAATAAAACAACTATATATTTTGATACAAAACAATTGGCCTAGAGTTCAGTTCTTGAGTGTGTGAGACCATTTGCTGACTGTGTACAACAAATGCTTTACACTGTCCTCTGATACTGCCTTACTGCTCGACCAAGCTACCACTTTAGAGAGTAAGGTTATATCTAACTTTAGCCTCTGCCAAACCTCTGGGGACTGTGGACTCTGTGCACACTGTACCTATTTGGGAACAGTATATACAGAGCCACTTTCTTACAAGAGTACACTAAATTGGAACACTGCAGATGTAGTAAATAGCAAATGATGTTTTGAACTGAAGCATCCAGTGGATCCATTTGATTGTTATTGCAGTATATCACAAATTGCTTCCACTTTGCTGCATAGCATGCTCTTGTGGTAGGACGTCTAGCCTCTTTGATAATATTTATACAGTCTGGCGGAAGATTAAGGTAGCCAAACTCTAAGATTTCAGGTGCCAGATCACAAGGTTGAGATGGCTGGGATCTGGATGTTTTATTTCCCCCTGGCTCTGAGTGAGCAGATTGGGGGTGAGGTGTAGTTTTTGGTGAGGAACTACTGAGAGCTCCAACAGGGTGTCAGGGACGCCTGTCTGAGCTTCCGAACCACTCAAGGAATGAGTGGGAGAGGTGGAAAAGCGTAGGCAAATATCCCTGACCAATTCATCCATAGTGCATTGCCCTTGGACAATGGGTGTGGATGTCTGGATGCGAAGTTTGGGCATTTTGCGTTTAGGTTTGTAGCAAACAGATCTATGTCTGGAAAGCCCCACATTTGAAAGAATGGGAGGAGAACTTGAGGGTGGAGTAGCCATTCTGGATCTGTTGTCTTTGACGACTGAGCAGATCTGCAATCTGATTGTTTCTCCTGGCAGAGCACCTTCCAGGAGTAAACATTCTGTGATGTATGGCCCATTTCCAGATGGTCTGTGGTAGTTGTGACAGAGTGTGTCCCCCCTTGTTTTTGTATGTAGTACATTGTTGTCATGTCTGTATGGATCAGGACAGCTTTGCCTACTAGATGAACTTGAACCGCTTTGAGCGCTAGAAAAATTGCTAGCAGCTCTAGATGGTTTATGTGAAGTTGCTTTTGCTGCAGGCTCCATATGCCCTGAATTGTATGTGTCTGGAGATGAGGTCCCCAACCAGTGAGCGATGCGTCTGCTGTTAGCACTATCTGTGGAACCAGGTCGATGAAGGGCCGCCCTTTTGAAAGGTTTTGTGTATTCCACCACTGCAGAGAGCGATGGGTGCGGCCGTCCACCAACACTAGATCTGATAACAGACCCCGAGCCTGGTTCCACTGACGTGCTAAGTACTCTAGAAGGGGACACATGTGAAGTCTTGCCTAAGGGACTATTAGTATGCAAGACGCCATCATCCCTAGTAGCTACATAAACACTTGAGCTGGCAATGAGTGATGAGGCTGAAGCTGGCAGAGCAGAGTCTGCATGTTGCGGATTCTGGCCGGATTGGGGTATACCAAAGCCTTTTGTGAATCTATTGTGGCTCCCAGATACGCCTGTGTGTTGGATGTCTGTAGATGAGACTTGGCCAGGATCACTGTGAATCCAAAATCGTGGAGCAACTGGACTGTTTTGTGAGTGTGATAGAGACAGCTTTTTTGCGAGCTGGCTTTAATGAGCCAATCGTCCAGATATGGGAAAACATGAATGTGTTGTCTTCGAAGATGAGCTGCGACTACTGCTAAACACTTGGTGAAAACTCTGGGTGCGGTAGTTACTCCGAATGGGAGCACCTTGAACTGATAATGTTGTCCTGCTACTACGAACCTTAGGTATTTGCGATGAGCAGGATGTATTGGGATATGGAAATAGGCGTCCTTTAAGTCCAGAGTGGACAAAAAGTCGTTTTGTTGAAGGAGCGGAAGAACTTGCTGGAGAGTGACCATGTGAAAGTGGTCCGATTGAATGTATAGATTTAGTTCTCTGAGGTCTAGTATAGCCCTGAGAGAGCCGTCCTTCTTGGGAATTAAGAAGTACAGGGAGTATACCCCGGTCCCTTGATGTTTTAATGGGACTAGCTCTATTGCTCCTTTTGCTAACAGAGAGAGAACTTCTTTTTTTTGAAGGGTAAGATGTTCCTGTGACACTGCATGTGATCTTGGAAAAATGTTTGGGGGAGTGTCTGTAAGTTCCAGGCAGTAACCATATTGGATCATTTGTAAAACCCATTTGTCTGATGTGATGTTGTTCCAGACAGGCAGAAATTGAGAGAGCCATCCCCCTACAGGAATGGAATGATCGGGGGGTAGTGGAAGGAAGTCACTGTTTGTTAGCAGGGGAAGTGCGGGTGGAGTTGCCTCTGCCTCTTCCCTTACCATTGTTTCCTCTAAAACCTCCTCTAAAAGATCCTCTTGATGAGGGCAATTGGTTGTTGCCCTTGTAGGAAGGGGAGGGATTTTCTGTGGTAACATTTTTGGAGCCACCCCTGTAAAAGGAGCGGCGAAAGGAACCCCTATTAGTAGGTAATTGTAAAGCCTGCATGGACTTTGCGACCTCAGTGTCTTTTTCAATTTTTTCCAGCGAGGTGTCAACTGCTGGACCAAAGAGGTGTTCCTTATCAAAGGGCTGATTGAGAATGGAGGCCTGTACCTCAGGTTTGAAACCTGAAATTCTCAACCATGCGTGTCTGCATAGCAAAACGCTGGTGTTTACTGCGCGTGCCGCTGTGTCTGCTGCATCTAATGCGCACTTGATGGAGGTATTGGTGATCAGTTTTCCCTCTTGGATCAGATTATTTGCCTTAGATTTGTGCTCATCAGAAAGAAATTGCATAAGTTTTTCCAGCTCATCATAATGAGCCCCATTGTATATGGCTAACAATGCCTGAGCATTGGCAAAACGCCAGTGATTAGCTGCCTGTGAGGCCACCCTTTTACCAGAGGCATTAATTAACTTGGACTCCTTATCAGGAGGAGGGGCCTCACCTGTGGTCTGTGAGTTCGCTGTCTTATGAGCATTAGAGACCACAAGAGAGTCTAAGGGCAGCCGACCCTTGATATAGGCAGGATCAGTAGGTGCTGGCTTATATTTGTTCTCAACCCTGGGCGTGATGAATCTTGCCCTGACAGGGTCCTTGAAAACCTTATCTGCATGCTTAAGCATCCCCTTATGCATTGGTAATGTATGTGTACTTTTCTGAGTGGAGCTTAAGGTCTCAAACAAGAAGTCCTCCTCTAAAGCCTCCTTATGTAGTTCCATCCCATGGTAATGAGCAGCCCTGTTAAGAAGCTCAATGTAACCTATATTGTCGTCAGGAGGTGATGGCCTGGACGGATATAAGTCAGGGTCAGTGTCTGTGTGTGGATCAGTATCATAATCCTCCTATGGGTCAACATCTTGTGGCCTATCTTCATCTACATCCCCATCATCCAGGTGATAGTGGTGGTGGTGAATTAGTGGGTGTAATGAGCAGTTGAGGATTAGTAGGTGAAGGAGGTGGCACATAAGGTGGTGATGGGTTTGTACCCACATTCCTTTTCTTCAGGGGTATGTGATGCTCATCCTGATGGGCCAATTTCCTTTTTTCAGGCAATTTGGCATGAATATGTCCAAAGTCTGGGTTAATAACCAGTTCTTATTGTTTCGGATCCTTAGGTGGAACATCGGACGAGGCTCTTTTGCCGGAGTCTTCTTATCTTTACTTGCAGTTTTCGGCATCGAAAGTTTCGGCTCCGAACTCTTCGGCACCGAAGATGTAGGCTTCGACAAAGATGGAACATGGACGTGCTTGGATTTTGGCGTCGAGGATTTCGGCTCGGCGCCGGCCCGGTGTAACTTGCTTCTCTTCTTCCATGTCGGAGTCGGCCTCGGAGACGTGTTCCTCTTCCTCGGCTCCTTGAGGGTGTGTTTCTTCTCGGTCGGAATCTTCGCCGAAGATGTCCGGTACGGAGTCGCCTTGGTGTTGCATCTTGTGACGTCGAGCCAGACGGTCACAAAGCGTCTTCTTTGATTGAAACGATCGGCACGCGTCGCAGTCTTTCTCGTCGTGTTCCGGGGACAAACAGAGATTGCACACTTCGTGCAGGTCCGTGTGCGGAAACTTGGCGTGACACCCGGGACAGAGCTTGAATGGACCATAGACTGCTAGCGAGCCCGGCGCAGTTAGGCCCAACGGCCCTCCACGAGTTTTCTGATCGAAGATTCTTGGTTCGAGACGATACACGGAGAATGGGAAACGCGATCCAGAAACAATACCGTCGAGGGTAGTGGATTGCGCGTCGAAGGGAACCCGAGAAACGGTGCCGAACCAGAGCGCAGCAATTCACATCCGAACCCGATGGCGGAAAAAAACAATCTCCCCATTAATCTCGTCCATGATTCACCCATACAAAGCTAACAGGAAACTCCGTTCGGACGACCTCCACCTTGTAGCAGTCCCCAGAGTCAAGAGGGCCAGAAGCGGTGGTCGTCTCTTCTCTCTTAATGCTACCAAACTGTGGAACGCACTGCCGCTCCATCTCCGGATGGAACACAACCACCTGGTCTTTCGAAAACAATTGAAAACTATTCTGTTTCCCTAATCTCCTCATCACCATCTGATTAGGCATGCCCAGCGCTGGGAGGCCTCCGGGTAGCCATGCGCTATACAAATGCCCTTTCAATTCAATTCAACAATGGAGTTGATGCCCATGCACACTATCACCGAAAGGAAGAGTCACCTACCTCGTGACTGGAAAAGACTTCTTCGAACAAAAACAAAGTGCAAACATCCGGACCCAACACTAGATGGCAGGCTATGCACAGCATGTGATCTACAGCTCACATGCCTCGAACATGCTGTTCCGCTGTTGCAAGGAGAGGAGGAGAAACTCATAATACAAACCACATTAAAATTAGTTTAAAAATCTCTGGTCATCCCCAAAATTGTAACGCTCACTGAAATAAGTTTAAAAACCTTAAGAACCTCACAAATGCCATTAAAAAGTCTATTACCTCCGTCCAATTCAGATAGGAAAATGTGCTCCCCAGTAAAACCGTATACCAGGATCGTTTTACAGATGAAACAGTAAGGTTCCAATAAAGTGCCTAACAAATGTGTTTTTCCTAGTTAAACTACGAGCCACAGCTCTTATCGTACAGATCTGCGATCGAACTGTAAGTGCACCAATGTTGCCGTAACCCGCCATTAATTTAATCTGGACTCTCAAAAGACCAGTTGCTCAAGTACTACAGAATTCAATGGACTTTGTGACTTCATTTTTAAGAGACATTCTTTCTGCACCGCACCAAGACGAATACACCCCTGGGCGCCCAGAAACAAACATCAGACACCAAAGCACCGACAACAGCCACCAGACACCGGACCACACATAGGGAACAAAAGACAGACCCAGGCGACAGACATTTCTCCCGAAGATGATTCTACAAATGCTTTTCAAGTTATGTATTCTTATAATTTTGTATACACTCTCCTTAGCCAGGGTGCTTTCAAGCCCCTCTGGAACCAAAAATGTACATGATTTTGTAAGCTATACTTCTCCATTCTTGCGATGCATGAGCAGACTTCTCTCACCTCACCTACACCGAGCTAAATGCTAGTATTCCTCACGCACTACACAGTGCACTCCTACACAATACCTGGTATCAACATATGACCGACGTAGGCACATACACTACGAACACGTCCTGTTACATCTGCTCACTGATACCTCACGCCGTAGGCGCAGACAGCCTTTACTTATCACAGAAGATATCCCCCGAGAAAGCAAAGTGCTTTATCCACCTGTACCTATGCAGAATCAGGGCAAAAATCCAGCAGGGCTCGTCCGCAATGGCAGAGGAGTGTCACCCCACTGGCTCAGAGCCAGCGCCTAAAAACTGAAACGTAATTTTATTATGGTTTTATTTTTTTTAGCTGCTGGCTGAGACAGCACGTGTCGGGAGGAGCGGGGGAGGCCATGAGAGGGAGGAGAAAATAAGTGCTATGTGCACTTCTAAGTGTGCATGTCTTTTTGGCCGGACGTATCAAGCTGGCCAAACAGACATGTGAATTTAGGTTTCTCCACCCAGCTGAACAGCTGGGTGGAGAAACTGCACAGTCTCCCTGTGCACGAGTGGAGGTCAAACGAGCCCACTCAGGCCAATCCCAGGGTTGCTCTCATAGTAGGAGAACAGCGCCTGGATTGGATGGGGAGTCTGTCACAGGGACTGCCAGGAGAAGCAGAACGGAGAAGCGCCAGAGCAGGAGGCGGCCACAGATCAGGTACGTTTTTTTAAATTTTATTATTTTAATTAAGCCTTGCCACCGTCACTGCTGCTGACCTGCTGGCCCCCGCTGCATATTAGCAGCAGCCGTGACTGAAAATATCCAACCCAATAGAGTAGAACCGTGTAAGACATTAGTAAACATCACCCGGTATGAGACTAACCCCACTGCACTGTATCTCTTCACCGAACCGAAAGACATCCAATCTGAGGTAAACAGAACACGCAGGAAGGGCACCATAGGTGGGGACACTGTTTGGCCCCGGGACTTTGTAGAGAAGAGGTTCTTGGAGGCAGCAAGACCACCGCACCAGTGTACAAACACATATGCTCCCGCCTCCGTTCCCACGGTGGCCCTTAACATCTTTGGGGCCACCTTCTTTAGCAACAAATGGACCTCGGGCATGGAATTCCAGTGCAGGGCCGCCTGCCTCAATTACGCAGGAGGAAATGAGTCCCACGGGAGGGGGGTCAAACACCAGCAGTTACACCTTGTGCCAGTAAATATGGGATAGCAAGATCAATAGATACACATGGTTGGAGAGGAAGGGGCAACCCCTAATTGTACAGAAACTTACGCTGTACTCTTTATGTTTCAGAGGCAAAGGAACCATACCGTTGGGTAGCAACAAGAATTGACACACGATAATGCACATACCGGGCGTGCAATGGGGTACCTCCACGTTGATGGATCTGTATTGGCAATGTGGGGACCTTGTCTACACCAAGCACGTCCCTGGATGGCGTGGCCTCTGCACCCTCGTGACCATACACACCCCAAAGCTGGTTATCCCTGAATAAGATCTGTCTGAGTTGTCTGAACATCCGTTACAGAAGAAAACAACTCTGTTGCATCAGGCTCAAAGGAGAAGAACTGCCGAGTATTTTGGCTGGGCTCAGTACAAAGACATTGCAGAAGAATTCAGACTGTTCACAGAAGCTTAAGTAAACACTAGAGGTTCAATACCGTTTTTCACCATGCAAACAAAAGCTAATGCCCGCTGGTTACAAATAACCAGATGGGAGATGATGAAACTAATAAACAGTACTGAGCTCGGGCTAAACGCTATCAAGGAGGAGTAGAGAGCCATCTGCCTTATGGTGATGCAACATCGGTACGTGTTGTACTTGAGGACCGATATGGACAGTGGGGTGTGTGCCAAGCTGGATGCTTCCTGTTGTAATTTTATCCCCAGGAACGACATGGCCAACGGGTCACTAGCCCATGCTATCCAAGAACTGCATCGTCTGCAAACAGACATGAAGAAGGAGGGAGCCCTGGAGCAGAACTGGTTGCTTGTATTTTTTCATGGATCCCCTTATGGTTATACAAACTATTTGCTTCATTTGCACCGATTCTCATTGCTGTACTTCTGTTATGTGGTTTCCTACAAATAGGGGTTTCTTGCTGTAAAAACAGTCCTCAAATTAGGTAGTATGCACTTAGCTAGGGAAAAAGCAACCAGCACTACACACATTTTCAAATAACATAACTGTCATGACATGGGGGCGTGGCCAAGCAACATGGCCGGTAGGACACGAGCCCTTGAGCTTCCAGCCGGCCTTGCATAAAAATCCTTAAATCCCATCACTAATCCTGGTCCCGACACAGATTTGTGGTTCCCCTGACGTGGTAACCACCTGGAGATCTCCCCACCTGATCAGGACTGGAGGGCTGTACCTAACGGCATCCTTAGCCCATGCGCCTGAAGCAGAAAGAATAAACTGTGCAGCGAGAAGTGGAGCCGCAGACTCAAGTAACTGTGGTGGCCCGGCCGGGCTTCGGACTGAGGAGGCCTGAGCTCTTGGGGGGAGGGGCTAGTCAGCTGCCCGCCTCCCCGCGACTGCTGGAATTGCCCCAAACGCTGCTGCGAGACCGGGGAGAAGCTGAGGAGCACAGCGTGGGGGTCACCCGCTTTGAACTCTGCTCGCCGATCCGGGTCAGCACCCCATAAAGGGACTCCATCGACCCGGGGACTCTCTGGAAGGAGTCCATAAAGAACCCAGGGACATTGTTTGGACTGCGGTGGCCGGCACACGGAGGCCCCCCCAGCCCCCTGTCCCCCTGTGACTGGGGAAATCCGCCCCTCCAAGAGACTTGGAACCTGAAAGTAGGTGAGGGAGCCCAGCGTGGGGAGTGCTTGCAATTTAATCCCACATCAGTGGCTGGGGCTGGACCCCACTGGAAGAGTGCCTGGAGACAGGGTCACATGGGGAGAGCCCCAACAAAACAGAGAGACATTGCCTGTCCGAGGCTGTCTGACCATGGGGTGAGCCCTCTTTGAATCCGGCAGCCCGCTTTGTGGGAGGTTGACCATGGAGACGTTACACATCGCTGGGTGCGGAGGGCACATCACCAGATGGGGAGCAGCTGGAAAAGCATAGGGCTGTGCGCTGGGCGCTGCTGCATGGTTGAGGGCCACGAGGTGCACATAGAGTGAACTGATCAACCTAGGAACTTCACCTAAAACTACTGCTACGATAGCGGAGTCGAGTGGATGGTCATGCTCAGACCACCATAATTCATACTGGACCCATGTCTGCTTGCCCTACAGAGGGCTGCTCCCATCCTGAGCTTGACCACTTTACTTGATCTGGGACCGGTCGCGGGCGCCCCGGTGGGCTCCTGAGCCTTGGTGACTGGCCATTTGTGACTGAGATCGCCTCCACCCCTTGCCCTCCTCCTGCGTGCTGCAACCCTGTGCGAAATTTTGAAGTGGAGGCAGTTCTGCACCGCTATTCATTTGCATACCTAGATGGACGTGGGGGGCGGCTTCGGGGCTACCATCAGAGCCCGTGATTTGAGGGGGGGGGGTCACTTAATATCCTTACTATACAGAGCCATGCAGGCAGAGGCCACTGGGGCTTTTCCCCGGGCGCGTTTGGCGAGGGATCTGACAGGGACTGGACAACGAACTAACATACTGTTTCCAGTAATGCCAGTTTTCAGTTGGTACACTACTTCTTCCTCCACAGGACTTACCTCACACCTACAGTTTTACGCCGTTTATCCCTGACACATCCCAAAAGCTGTCCCCGATGTGGTGCGGACGATGTCGATTTTTTGCATTTAGCTAGGCATTGCTACTTGGTGCAGGCATTTTGGCGTCATATCGTAGCTGATATTGTCAGGACCACTCATTTGCTTATAGTCCCTTCCCCCCAGTGTTGTCTGTTAGGTAATGTTAAACGACCAAGAAGGAGCAAACTACGACATAAATTTTTACAATTGGCATTAGTATTAGCTAGACCTAGGGTCGCCATTACATGGATGGGTCACCGAGCCCCTGAGATAACACACTGGCACAGGGACATAATGGAGTGGTCACTAGCAGAGAAATGCATATGAAATTACACAGACGTGATGACAAGTTAGTGGAGGATTTAGCAGACTGGAGAGACTTATGTGACATCCTCCTGAATCCGACTTTGGATGGACCTTCTTCGGGACGCGAAGAGGATGAGGACAGTGGGTAGGAACTGGTGGATAGGGGCCATACGACGGTACATGCTTAAGGAGAGGGGGGTACAGGATCAGTGGGGTGAGACCTGATGTTCTATTGAGGACCCTATTATGACTGGTGCTCTCGACAAAATCATATGTAAAACTATGTATGGCATTTATGTGCAACTTTCAAACTGTGTATACCAGAACTTGTTGCCTGTTTTTTCGTATTGTTATAAAACAAAAAATTAAAGGTTAAAAAAAAAAAAACCTGTCATGACATACAAGGAGGATAGTCTCGTTAATGAATCAACTAGAGGGGGGAATGTTGGAATGGATGAATATGATGTCAATGAATGTCATGCTATGTGCAGGCCCGACAACTGCAATATCAGTAAATGGAATGTGAACATATGCCATATATTGTGCCCGCACAATGCCCATCAATGAAATGTCAAAGTACACCTTAACTTGTGCCTGCGCAGCACCGCCATCAGGAATAATGATGGCAATGTATGCTCATCCAATAATATTATTGTTGCTAATAAGAACAATATCATTGTACGTTTAGACCAGAGCAAACATAACCTAGCTAAAATCAGTACGAACGATATCAGTGTACAAGATGACCACTGTATGCGCAATGTTGATAATGTCGATAAAAATGATACCAGTGACTGTCATATTTTTAGGAGTTCCGATAAACTCACATAATTGCTGTCGGATTCACCCAAGGTGACCTCTCCATCAACCCAGAGTCAGAGATACGTGGTCTGGCAGGTCCTGCAACCCATGCCCACGCCCATCAAGTAACAGGTCATAGCTGAGGTCACCCACAAAACAAAGACAAACACCCACCCAGGGAAAACCCTGATCGATTCAACAGATAGATAGTTGCACCACAAACAAGTGAAATAATTGGCATTAATAAAACCCATTTGGCCAAAGGCTTGCGTTTCCCAGAAATACCACAAAGATAGATACCACATGTAGATAGGTACACTCAACCAATCAGGACAGAACAGGCACCCCACATGTAGTGATCACACGCTCTGCATGCCGGACATCTGGACACACACACACACACACACACACACACACACACACACACACACACACTGGCCCACACTAGCTCTCCCCAAGGTCAAGAGCCATCTGTGTCCTAATCAGATATAGCACTTGATGATTTACAACAGAGATGCTTTTTGGAATGTAACAAATTGCTTTTCTGTACCTCATGAACTGTATATAACAGTGGCCAAAACTTTGCACACCAAGATATTTTGAGCAGACGCACTTTGTCCAGGCTCTCCTGGCCACAGTGTTTAATGAAACCAACTTGTTCCTGTTGCAAACACCTCTGGTCTTTTCATTATTTTAAGGTAAATCCATATCTGAGCAACACACACTTCAAACACACACAATTCACATACACACACACTTTCCCCACCCACCCACCGTCCGCACTATTTTACATATCCCATGGGGAGGTGGCGGTCCCCGGGGCTTTCACAAGCCCTAGGAGCAGGGGGGGCCCCGGTCGCACCCCTCCTATTATTATATGCCCCCGGGACCTGTTCCACCTGGGGTTATCAAATAGCAAGAACGGGAGCCCGCACTTGCTTTTATTTTTTTTAATGTTTTTTGCTGTAAATACTGTGATTTCGGGGCAATTAAAAAAAATGCTTTCTTGGCCTGTTGGGGCCCCTGGACCTACCCTGCTCCCTTTTTTTTTCTTCACATTTTATTTTTGGGTCTCCACTCAAGCCGAGTCCCAAGATGGCTGGCAACACTTCCTGGTTGAAGTGTTGGTAGCCAATCTTAGCTCTGCATTTCCCTGCACAAGCTCGTCTTTTTTCCACACTTTTTTTATTTTTTATTTCTTAACTACTGAATGGATTTACACCAAATAACACTGGAATGCTAAACAGCCAGGTTTTCAGCGCTTTCCTAAAAGCCAGCTCTGACTCCAGCTTACGAAGATGGGGAGGCATGGAGTTCCAGAGAGAGACAGTTCTCACTGAGAAAGCACGTCCGCCTAACCTAGCCTTAGAGAAGCGGGGAATGCTGAGCAGATTCTGATGACTAGATCTAAGCACCCTGCCAAGATGATAATGCTATAGTCTCTGTTTCAAGTAGCCAGGGACCAGATTTCTGGTGGCTCTGAAGGCAATAGACAGAGCCTTATACTCAATTCTCCTTCTGACAGGCAGCCAGTGGAGGCTCCGCAGGTGAGGGGAGATGTGGTGACGGAACGGAACATTCCTAATAAGTCTGGCCGCCGCATTCTGGATAATCTGCAGTCTATGGATCAAGTATGCCGGTAGACCAACATAAAGACTGTTAGAGTATTCCAGCTGGGACGTAACCAGCGCGTTGACCACCGTCTTCCGGCAATCCATAGGCAGGAGATGAAGAAATCTCTGCAGTGCTCTCAACTTCCAGAAACATGACGAGGAGACTTGACAAATCTGGGCCTTGAAAGACAGGGTCGTATCAAATTTGAAACCCAAGTTCCTGGCTGAATCTACTGGAATCGGCGGAGGGTTGAGCTCTGACGGCCACCATAGCTCGGAAGACAGAGTAGCATATTGATTGAAAAACAATACCTCAGTCTTGTCGGCATTTAATTTCAAGCAGCTATTTGTCATCCAAGCCGAGCTATTAGACAGGCAAAGCTTAAATTTGACAAATGCTGCCTCCAATTGTTCTCTAAAAGAGAACACCAATTGGGTATCGTCAGCGTAGGATACCACTTTTACTCCCCATTGCTCAACTAAAGTCACGAGGGGGGCCAGATAGACATTGAATAGCGTAGGACTCAGAGCCGACCCCTGGGGAACCCCACACACGAGGGGTTTCGCTGAGGAGACGTAAGGACGAAGAAGGACCTGCCCTCCAAAAACGAGCGGAACCAGGCCAACGTGGTTCCCCTAACTCCCAAATGCTCGTCTCTCCAACAGAATCCGATGAGACACTGTATCGAAAGCTGCAGAAAAGTCTAATAGCACGAGCATTGCGGAGCTGCCCTGATCTAGTGCTACCCGTACAGTATCCGCAACTTCCAACAGAGCGGTCTCCGTTCTATATCCGGATCTAAAGTCCGATTGGGAGTCATGGAGGCAGTTGTTGGATTCCAAGAAGTTGGAGAGTTGCTTCTGGACTTCTTTCTCCAGAATTTTGGCAGGGGCTGATAAGAGGGAGATAGGCCTAAAATTCTTGAGTTCAGCTGGATCGGCATCAGGTTTCTTCAGGATGGGCAGTACATGAGCCGATTTCCAGGCAGCGGGATAGATACCCGTAGTCAGGGAGGAGTTCCAGATTAGATTTAGATGGGGGTTCATCCAAGGGGCAAGCGCTTTGAAAAACTTAGCCGGGCAGGGGTAACCCGGAGAACCTGATTTACAATTGTCTAGTTCTGTCCGAGAAGCCTCCGGGCAAAACAAGCGAAATTCGGACCAGATGCTGCACGGATCTGAGGAGGGGTTTTGCGAAGCTGAAGGCTCAACCAGAGGGAAGGAGGAGTAAATGAGTTGTATTTTCTCCTGGAAGAAGGTTGATAAGTCCTCACAAAGCGTAGCTGAAGGGGCTATGGTGCTGTCCAGAGCCTTAGGTCTAAGAAAACCTTGACGATCCTAAAGACTTCTTTGGCTGAGTTATCAGATGAAGAAATTTGATCCGCAAAGAAGTCCCTAATGGTTTTACGTTTTAGCCCATGAAATTTTTTTGCAATGTGAACCTATGGGTGGAAAACAATAATGCAGTTTTGCAGGTAAGTACACAACTTATACTTCCAGTCTTCGGGGTTGGAGGTCAGCCGAGGGCAAGGTTCAGGTGAGCACAAACACTGCACCACCAGCAGCACAGGGGCGACCGGGTGCTGAGCTCAAATCTGGAGCTCGGACCCAATGTTAACCAATGGAGACTGGGGGTACTTGAAGACATACTGCTTGCAGGTAAGTAAAGCAGCTGCTGGGTTCAAGCTTTGGAGGTTTAGGCAAGCACGGGGGCCCACAAGGTAGCACCAAACATGCACCACCAGCGGCAAAGGGGCGGCCAGGTGCAGAGTGCAAACACAGTGTCGGGCGCCCAATGCAAGTGAATGGAACTCGGTTTTGAAAACAGACTGCAGGCGTCGAACCGGAGGCTGCACCAAGAACACCAGCGACAACAGAAGTTAAGTTGGGATGCTGTGGGTCACAGGAACACTGTTGGTCGAGCTGTCCAAGGCCCAGGGGCTTGGGTGCAAGGGTGTTCTTTGACCTCTGGTTTCTCTTACTGGAGCATGTCACAGTTGGGGGGTGGGGTCTTTAGATTTACTCTGCAGGCGCTGTTGAGGAGTCCAGGAGGGGTCAGCCAATGCTGGATTTGGACTCAGTATTGCTGGGGAACCTCAGGCCGGAGGCGTCAGGTGCAGAGTGGTCAGGGATCGCTGTTCCGGAAGGCACCAGAGTCCTTTGTCTTGGTTTCTTGGGGACAGGTCCACTGTCCTCAGGAGTTCAGGTCTTTTTCGAAGGCAGGCAGGCAGTCCTCCCCGAAGTTTTGGAGGTCGCTAGCTGCAGAACAGGTGTCATTTTTTTTACAGGATCTTTGAAGCTGCAGCCAGGCCGGTAGGGCTGTGGCCAAGTCAGTAGGTGTCTTCTCTGTATGGTGCCTTCTTTATCCCCTCTCTTCTTAGGTCGGCGGGAACTAATTTCAGGGTCTGGGGGAGCCACCTAAATACTAGATTAGGGGCAGGTAGGGCCAATCTGCACTTTACCTCCTGGGGGAGGGGCATAGTTCTAGCTATGATTGGAGGAGTCCCCTCCACCCCCCATCTTCAAGATGGCAGGTACTGAAAAATGTGCTTCACCTCACCTCCTGCACCTTAGGGGGAAGTTGGCAGAGGTGCTTCCTAGTTTTTCCCGCACAAAGTGGGGGCCTAAACCGGGGACTGCCATCTGCTGCTAGCAGCAGAGCCTGGGGTCGCATTACAAAGGCGGCAGGCCTTTGAAGCTTCCCTCTCGAGCACTGTGCCCATCCTAGGGGAGGAGGTTGCACCTCTGCCCAGGATGTGCTTTGTTTCTGGCCACAGAGAGCAGAGGCTCTCCACTCTGGGGTCCAGAAACATGTTTGGTGGTAGCAGGCTGCCTACAGCCAGTCTGAGACCACACCAAGGTTGGTAGGTTGTCAGGTGGCACCTCTGAGGTGCCCTCTTGGTACACGGTTTAATAAATCCAACACTGGTATCAGTGTGGGTTTATTAAGAAGAGTTGTCTGGTACCAAAAACTCCTGGGTTCAGAGGAGCCATCATGGTGCTGAGGAACCCGGGTTGAGTTTCCAGCCCATGTACTGTACATGGCTTCCCTGGCACTAACAAAACCTATGAATAGACTTAAGTATTGTAGGGGCATATATGCTCATGCAGATATGCCGACATATCAGCTATAGTGCACCCAGTCTTAGGGCTTTATGGCCGGCTCGAGGGGTGGCTTAGCTATACCTTAGGCAGTGCTAGCTGGTATGTCACACAGGTAGTGCGCCATGTTGACTTTGGCATGTTTCATTACACCAAGGCATGCAAGCTGCAGTGGCATCGCCTTGGTGAGGGGTCCCTAGGGGACCCTCTTCAGTCGCAATACCCTGGGTACCATTTTCTAGGGACTTACAGGGGGCTGAAGTTGCTAATTGTGGAACAGTTTAAGGGAAAGAACACTGGTGCTGGGGACCTGATTAGAAGAGTAAGAAAGGGCCTGAACAAATTCTGGAATATGCCCAAAACTGATATTGATCTGACAAAACAGAGGATTATCCACAGATCATGTGTAGGAAAGCAAGATCACTAAAAGATATTATATGTCTGTAGGAAGCTGGCTCTGTATATACTATACCAAAGTGAGGTATAGTGTGCACAGAGTCTAGTGGAACCCCAAGACAGTGTTAAGCATTTGGTGTACACCCTCAGTCAGCAAATGTATTCACAAACACTGAAAGACTGAACTTCAGACCAATTGTTTTTGAATAAAAATATTCTTTGTTATTTTATTTCTAGAACCAAGCAAGCCTGGCACAGGTAAGCAATAAATACTTTACAGTAGTAAATGCTGATTGTAAAATAGTTCAATTGTAAATGTACTATGGTTTGACTTACAGTATTGTTTCAGAGAAATGCAATCACTTGTAAATTCAGTACACAGACTTGAATGGGATTTTCAGTAAAATAGCAGGTAAGTTACTTTTGTATTACTTTTCTTACTCAGCGCTGTATGCCTAGATGCAGCCCTGGGACATTTCCTGTAAACAGGTGAGTAAAAGCGTTTTTGTTAAATCGTACAATTTTAAAGAATTTCTTTAGGTTTCAAAACTCCACACTTTGAAACTTTTTCAGGAAAAAGTGTCAATGTTATCCTATGGAGGAAAATATGGTTATCGGTTTTTAGGTAAGTATTCAGTAGTGGGAGTTGAGGTTCTGGGGGTAGACTCAGGGGTCCCCCAGGGTCAGTGATGCACTGTTGTTACACCCTCAGCAGTACTAGGGCGGCCGGGTGCAGAGTGTTGAGGCCTAATGTTATCCAATGGGGGATAGGGGGCCTCCGGTTGGTGGCTGCTGGCAAGCAGGCCACTGGGTTGTGGGAGCAAAGCTCCTGGACTTTAGCTCAGGGCAAATGGGGAAACAAATTAGCACCAAAGGTGCACCCTCAGGGGCACTAGGGCGGCCGGGTGCAGGGTGCTGTTTCGAGGTCGGATGTGTTAGAATTAAATTAAAAGTCTGATCTGTGCTACCATATGTAATGATTGTTAAGTTAGCCTTTGCGGTGCCATTTTAAACTTAGCCGCTAATTCTAGGCCATGTTTGCAACTAATTGTTCCCTAGCACTGCAAGTAGCAGCTGTGTAGAATTCCCTGTGTCTCTGTAAGTTGGGCCTCGCTGTATAAATTAATACACTGTTTGTACTTCTGCATACCTTTCTCATGAGATGGAGCCTGCCCCCACTGGCTCAGCTGCAGGCACGGACAGAATGACCTTGCCAGAGAGATAGTGTGTGCCCGGTCTCAGACTCTTACCTCATCTTGGTGTTCCCCCTCTGTTTCTGCTGCCTTCTGTGGAAAGTTACTTGGTGGGTGTGTCTTGTGCTCAGGCTGAAATGTATAATTGTCACCTTTATGCTTGTGAAAGTCAGTCCCTCGGCAGACATCTTAGGATGCAGGTCAGATTGGACTCCTCTGCAGAGTATTGCTAATAAACAACTGTTTGTATTCTCTACTGTCTGGCCGACTCTTCATTTTGTGGAAGGCGATTAGGAGGTTGTAAATAACCCGGGTGGCCGTTTTCGGGCCACTTCATTCAGTTGGCGCCCGAACAGGGACTCCGCAAGGTGACCCAACTCGCCCGTAATCGGGTTGTAGGGTCGGGGTGGTGTCCGGTCGGTCGGGCGGATCGGGGATCCCCACACAATAAGAGCCCGGTTCTCTTGGCTGCCCCGCCCGTCTGATCGGGCGACTCATCGTCCAGTGGTCATCGGCTGGGGTCCTGAGAAGGCGGAACCTTGGATTTGACCATTTGGTCTGAAGAGTCGGTAGTGGAGAATAATATTGCTCGACCTGAGTGCACCAGCTGAGTGACTTGAGTTCTTGGAAAATGTGGCGCCATGGTTGAACGGCACGAGCCTACGGGCTGTGTCTGGTACAGTCTCCGGACTGTCTTGTCTTGATCTTGGCGGGTTTGCGGACCCTTAAAAGACACAGAGTGTTTGTGAACAGTCTACCAGGCCAACTGGAAATTCGGCCCAATCTTGAAAAGGTCTGGGTCTGTTTGCGAGCAATCTGCCAGGCCAACTGGAAATTTGGCCTATTTTTGAAAAGGTCTGGGGCTAGAGCCTGTCTTCTTGTCTTGGTACAGTGTTTGGACTGTCTTGTCTTGGCACAGTGTCTGGACTGTCTTGTCTTGGTGCAGTCGGAGGACTGACTTGCCATGGCGCAGTCTGAGGACTGCTCTTGAGAGCTCTTTTTGTCTGTGAGTGTGTTTTGTGAATATGGTGCACCATCAGTTTGTTTTTGGTATGGTCTGAGGACTGTCTTTTGAAAAAAAAAAGTACTTGTAATTCCTTTGCCAGGCAAAATAATGTATTTGGGCCCTTTCTTGAAAATACATGAAATGAGCTTAATTTGTTTCTCAGCCAGTGCATCCTTTTGAATAAAATAAAAAACATGGTGATAATTAATGTATGTATGTATGTATGTATGTATGTATGTATGTATATGTGTACATATATATATATATATATCTCCAGCTCCAGAACACCAGCCAGTTGCACTTATGAACGGGTGCACGACAAGCGGGGGTGTTCCCGCCTTTAACATTTTGCTCCCAATTCCTTCGGGTAATCGTACCCGTAACAGATGACAGCACTCGCGGGGAAGAGTTCCGAAAAGTTTATTCACAAACTCGGACTCAGGGCACACAAGACGCGTTTCGGCACATAGCCTTTGTCAATATTTGCACGAAACGCCGCAGCCATCATTATTATTTATACACACCATTGGTTTCCGGTACAGAAACTAAAAAAGGACAATTCGGCAAGGATAGCAACAACACTACTAAAAGTTCCGCCATCTTTAAATAGCCAAAGCAGAACTATAATGCAGTAAATACGACATTTTAGTAATCATAAACATTCGGTTTGCTTTCATATAAGATCATAAAGCCCTGAATGAGCTAAATCAATTTAAAGCAAATATCCATTTGGTCAACTAAGTATTTCTTCTTATTCGCTTGATTTGCATTAATAATGTATTTTTACAATGATGAATATTTTGCGCTAATGCTGATGCTTGTTGATTCAAGTGATTTAATGAACTGTAAGATGTTTACGTATGGAGATTCCGGTATAATGTAAAGATATTGGCTCATTTGTGGGCGAGATTGTGTACTATCAATGACAAAAGTCTATAGCTTGTAATTCACAAGGGATTCATTAATTAACTTCGGATATTTGCTTTAAATTGATTTAGCTCATTCAGGGCTTTATGATCTTATATGAAAGCAAACCGAATGTTTATGATTACTAAAATGTCGTATTTACTGCATTATAGTCCTGCTTTGGCTATTTAAAGATGGCGGAACTTTTAGTAGTGTTGTTGCTATCCTTGCCGAATTGTCCTTTTTTAGTTTCTGTACCGGAAACCAGTAGTGTGTATAAATAATAATGATGGCTGCGGCGTTTCGTGCAAATATTGACAAAGGCTATGTGCCGAATCGCGTCTTGTGTGCCCTGAGTCCGAGTTTGTGAATAAACATTTCGGAACTCTTCCCCGCGAGTGCTGTCATCTGTTACGGGTACGATTACCCGATGGAATTGGGAGAGATATATATATATATATATTTTTTTTTATTTTTTTTATTTTTTTTACATAGGATGAGTGGTGTGAGAAAGGACGAAGGAATGTGTAATGGGAGAGAATGTGAAGTGAGACAGTTAGAGGGCATGATGTAATAAAAAAAAAAAAAAAAAAGAGAAAAGAAGGGGTGCGCTGATGGCGCCCAGATCTCACATTTAGCTTTGGACATTGCAAAATGACAAAAGCTGTTTTGAGCTACAGACATGATGTTGTATTTATTCATTTTCTGCAGTCACTTCGTTGATTAAATAGTATATCTTCTATGTCTATCATCACATGACACGGGTGCAGCAACTTTAAAAATGTTTCTCGCAAAGCCAGCCTCATGTGATCAAGGCCGTTTCATCGGCCGAAACGCGTCATGGCAGGCAGAAGGGAGCAATACAAATATTTTCTTATCTACCACGAAGAGGAGTTCGCGCATTCTTTCTCGCCGTGAGCTGGAAGTTTGAGAATGCTTTGAAGTTGATGTCATTACCGAAGGGAAGTGGGTCTGCTTCCTGTTGCGAACCCCCTCCTCTGAAGCAGGCAGCCGTCATCAGCCACTCTGTACGAGAAGCAGTCCAGGAGGACAATCAAGAACGGCAGCCCCCTGTGTTACCTTGAAGTGTCTTCACCCAATCTCGGGAACAAGCAGCAGACGGGTCGGAGGACGCGCCAGCAGCAGTTTTCTTGGTGTAAGTGGTGAGTGATATCGGCATTTGCACAGGTGGGGAGGTGCTGGTAAAAGACTATCCCCAGCGTTATCAAGTTTCTAAACGCAGGGGCTCCCACACATTTCTGCAATGTCAACAGACGCTTTGCGAGATCGCGAGGCCGCAGCTGACGAACTTTTCAGCAACCTACCGGGTACCGTAATGCGGAATCCAACTACACAAGTCAATGAAAGTCACACAGACGTCAAGTCTTTACTCAAACGATTGGAAAAATGCACCAAAAATGAAATCACTAAATGGTGGGAACACAAATCGTTACAAAAGTATGAGGAGGCAGGAAGGGTGCCTCGAGGACTGAGAATCTTTGTGGCGCCCTCATATGAAAATCCAAATCCGGACATGTTAAAAGAATGGGCTTCAAACAATCTAACAGCCTCAATGAATATGGTCATAATCTTGATCAAATATGCCCAAATCGACGTGAGATTCTGTTAAAAGAAATCCAAAGTATAAACGAACAGCTCAGCAAACTAGAGCAAACGGACTATATCAATAAAGTTAAAAAAAAGAAATTGACGAGAGAATGAAAAAACATGGGGCTAGAATAAAAGCCCGAAAAGCCTTTAAATATGCAAGAGATAAAGCGGACTACGAATTGGGACAAGTATTTACGTTTTCACGGAAATATGATTATGTGAAGAAAAACAGATCAGGAAACCCTAACCAAGATGCCGCAGCACTGAGCAAGGAAAATCTGGCAACTGGAGTAACCATAGAAGGATCAGGTTCTGAAACTGGTTCACTTACTAGTGACAACGAATCGGATGACGGAACACTAAGAGCACAGAGGCTTCCGGATCAGGCAAACATTCTCAGTCCAGCGGAGGAGCTTAATTTTTTTGCGTCGGATCGCCTGCAGACGCTGCGGCCACGAAATCGAAACACAACGCAGATGTCAGGCAACGGAGAAACAAGCGGCGCAGAGAAAGGCGCAAGTGCAGGAAGAGGAAAACCAAAGAAACCATGGCGCAGGAGACAATAGTAAATAACAATACTGTTGTCAACCTTTCATCAACAGTGTTGACTACAGCAGAAACACAAATACTAGCTCTTGGACTGTCCTACTGCCCAGAGAGCAACTTTAATTATGGGAGAACACGAATAGACATATACAAATATATCAGAAAGCTCAAACTCCAGAAATATTTCACTATTAAGAACGGCAATAAACATACAGAGACTGAGGGAAACTTAACACCTGTCGTTGATGGAAGTAATTTCAATCTCCAAGCATCTGACGCAGCCACTATGCTGGTTATCAGTGAACTGAACAATGAAAATCACCAAGAAGATATGACGGTCAATAGCCAAGTAACAACACAGGAGAGACTGGTGGCCTATAACCTTGTTGAACCGAGTGCGGGAATCAGTCCTTTCAAAGCTAAATCTAAATTCTACCCCATGATGCCGAAGGATGCAATAGACATCTTCCATGAAAGAGTTACTGATGAAATCCAAAAACTACATTACAAAACCAACCACAATAAAGCAAGATTCAAACATCGAAATATGCAATATGAGAATCTTATTCGTAAACTGAGGAATAACAAGAATATAGTTATAAATAAGTCAGACAAGGGTGGCAACGTTGTAATTTGGCCACGCGACCAATACACTCAGGAGGCCTACAAACAACTGTCTAATACAGAGTGCTATGCCAAAGCCACTCTGGCAGAATATCATAAAGCCAAAGACACCCTTAAAAAAGACCTCATGGGATGGAAAAGGCAAGGACTAATTTCCAATCAGGAATTTAAATTCATGATGAATGACTTTCCCACTATACCAACACTGTATCTAATACCCAAAATTCATAAAGAGATGAACCCTACACCAGGTAGACCCATCATTTCGGCAATTGGCGGCATGAGCGAACATATCACAGAATATGTGGATCATTTTTTGCAAACTTTTGTGCAGACACTTCCCTCATATATAAGGGATACTGGGGATTTTCTAGAAAAAATCCAACATATCATGTGGGAAGACAACTTACTGCTCATAGCGATGGATATTGAATCGCTCTATACAAGTATAGACCACCATGCCGGACTGACTGCTGTTAAACACTACCTGGATAAAAGGCCTTTAACCTTATATAATCACAACATGATGCTTCTAGAGATGGTTAAATGGTGCCTATTTAACAATTTCTTTATGTTTGATAACAATCTTTACTGTCAAAAACGTGGGGTGGCTATGGGAGCCTGCTTCTCCCCCAGCTATGCGTGTTTGCACGTAGGCTGGTGGGAGGAGCAGGTTCTCATGGGTACTTTGGCCAAAGTATGTGAGGAGCATGTATTGTATTGGCTAAGATACATTGACGATGTGTTTCTAGTATGGAAGGGTGACCAAGGCAGAGCGGAAGCATTTATAGCTGAATTAAACAATAACAACATCAACCTTAGGTTCACCGCACACAAGTCAAAAACAGGTGACATTCTTAGATACCAACATCTATGTATCAGGCAATCAGTTGGAATCTACACTATACAGAAAACCAACTGCAGGGAATGCCACCCTACACGCCACTAGCTCACATCCCAGCCACCTCATCAGGAGCATCCCCTATGGAGGATTCCTTAGACTGAAAAGAATATGTAGCACCAACGAGGAATACACTAAGTGTACCCAGCAGGCATTGGCCAGGTTTAAAGCAAGAGGATATAGTGACGCTATCCTTCAACAAGCAAGAGATAAGGCTGCTTTAAAAACTAGGGAGTCCCTTCTGGGTTCTCACAAGAGAACCGAGGTAAATAAACATAAGACAGGGGGAGAGGAAAAAACTGCACCTCGTCTCATTACCACATTCAATCGGCAACACAAACAGCTCAGGGCTATTGGCCAATACTTAAAACTGATGCGGTGCTGGCACCCAGACTTCCGACCGTACCTACCATCACTTTCAGGCGGGCTGTCTCTATGAGAAACCAATTGGTTAAAAGCAGCCCAGAATCCACACTTAAAGGTACATGGTTACAACTTAAAAAAGTTTTTTTTAAATGTACCTCATGTAGGGCCTGTAAATTCGGAGCCAATAGTACCCACTATAGCACTCCATTCAGTCCCACACCAGTACGAATAAAAGGGCATTACACGTGCCGCACTGAATATGCGGTTTACGTCCTTACCTGCACTTGTGGCCTCAATTACGTAGGCAGTACTAAGCTCCAAGTACATGCCCGAATCCTGCAGCACTTGAGAGCAATTGTTAACAACGATGCCACCTACCCAGTGGCACGTCATTTCAAAACAACACATGGAAATGATCTTAACTGCCTTACGTATTTTGTGATTGATGCCATCCCCAAATTAAAACGGGGAGGTAATAGAGAACGCATGTTGAGGCAACTGGAGACCCGCATGATAATAGAACTGGACAGTAAAACCCCTTTTGGATTGAACACCACGGAGGACCTCCATACTTTCCTATAATTTAGATGAATCTCTGTGACTGTATACTCTTTTTACAACTAGAGTATAATATCTGCTTTGACTTGTAGCATCTTTTGTATATATTTAGACTCTTGTACCGGTATCTATTACCACCTCGCGTACCACTTTTCTCATTTTAGTATTACTTGCACCTTATAGTATTTTATTTGTTTCATACACACCTCCCCTAGAATCCAAATGATTGTAAATATAAATAAATTTTTTATAATCTTTTAGCCTGTGGTATTTCCCTTGAAATCATTTTAAGATCTAGGCGGTTTTTGCACATTATTAGCACTTTTGCACTTTATGGCAATTTTTGCACATTTATAAATACGTATTTATCAAGTTATGGATCAGTCAGGAGGGGTCACTTTTCTGATAGACTGTTACTAGTATTTATTTTTCAACACTGCGGTCTACCACTACCTATGACTATATTAGTGAGTATAATCTTCAGGTACCACACCATTTGCTTACATTATCTAGAGGTATTGCATAAGTTAAGTGGCTATCAGTACGATTTGCATTCATGCAATATTTCCATATTGCCCTCTATTTAGCTCTGTTCCTAGGTTATGTTTGGTATCTTGCATTTGGTGGTAACTATTTTTTTAAAGAGACATGTTTGGGTCATTTTTATAAATATGAAGTATTTATACTATTATGATATTTTAAATGCCCTTTTATGCCTTTTTAGACTACCTGTACAGTTTAGTGATGTTATTTCTGTGTAATCAGCATTTTATGCATTTATAAGTTTTGAATGTGATCACTATTACTGTATTATTATTTATTTTTTATTCTACTATCTAATAAGGATGTGTGCCAACAATTTGATATACTATACATGCCTATTATAGTATGTACATATTCATTTTCTGCAGTCACTTCGTTGATTAAATAGTATATCTTCTATGTCTATCATCACATGACACGGGTGCAGCAACTTTAAAAATGTTTCTCGCAAAGCCAGTCTCATGTGATCAAGGCCGTTTCATCGGCCCAAACGCGTCATGGCAGGCAGAAGGGAGCAATAAAAATATTTTCTTATCTACCACAAAGAGGAGTTCGCGCATTCTTTCTCGCCGTGAGCTGGAAGTTTGAGAATGCTTTGAAGTTGATATATAGATATATATATATATATATTCAAAATAAGATATTCCTTAGGAAATAATCGTCCAGCACTCCCAGGCGGGTTAGGTCACTCGGTTCTTTATTTAAATGACAAACATCAAAGCGTTTCAGCAGTCTCAGCTGCCTTGCTCACGATTAAAAGACACAGAGTGTTTGTGAACAGTCTACCAGGCCAACTGGAAATTCGGCCCACTCTTGAAAAGGTCTGGGACTGTTTGCGAGCAATCTGCCAGGCCAACTGGAAATTTGGCCTTTTCTTGAAAAGGTCTGGGGCTAGAGCCTGTCTTCTTGTCTTGGTACAGTCTTTGGACTGTCTTGTCTTGGTGCAGTCTGAGGACTGACTTGTTTTGGTTCAGGCTAGAGCCTGACTTGTTTTGGTTCAATCTGAGGACTGACTTGCCATGGCGCAGTCTGAGGACTGCTCTTGAGAGCTCTTTTTATCTGTGAATGTGTTTTGTGAATATGGTGCACCATCAGTTTGTTTTTGGTATGGTCTGAGGACTGTCTTTTGAAAAAAAAAAAGTACTTGTAATTCCTTTGCCAGGCAAAATAATGTATTTGGGCCCTTTCTTGAAAATACATGGAATGAGCTTAATTTGTTTCTCAGCCAGTGCCTCCTTTTGAATAAAATAAAAAACATGGTGATAATGTATGTATGTATGTATGTATGTATGTATGTATGTATGTATGTGTGTGTGTGTGTATATGTGTATATGTGTATATATATATATATATATATATTTGTTTTCTTTTTTTTTTTTACATAGGATGAGTGGTGTGATAAAGGACGAAGGAATGTGTAATGGGAGAGAATGTGAAGTGTGACAGTTAGAGGGCATGATGTAATAAAAAAAAATAAAAAAAAGAGAAAAGGGGTGCGCTGATGGCGCCCAGATCTCACATTTAGCTTTGGACATTGCAAAATGACAAAAGCTGTTTTGAGCTACAGACATGATGTTATATTTTTAAAGTTTGGTACATGAAAGTAAAAAATGAATGAATGGGCCTTGCGCAGATGCTGATGTGTTTAGTTTGGAATTGACATCGCAATATAACGTGTATTTAATTTGGAAAAGGTGTTTTAAGCATTTCAGGCAACACGTATTTATGCTGAATAAAAGGGATTTTCAAAGTTGAAATACACAGCTTGTGTTCAGCTTGGTTTGGCAGACTTACTGCAGCCTTTTTGGCCTTGAGATAGGAGTGGAATTTCTCTCGCTGGTACTGTTCGTTTGTTTTTTGTTTTTTCCTTCATGAAAAGGACACAAGCAGACATACACGGCCTTATCTGTAGAAGGAAAAAAAGGAGGCAGTCTATGTTAGATTTCTTTTGAGCATGGCTGAAGGAGGTTAATAGAGGCGAAAAAGGATGGAAAGGAGAGTGGGGCTTGCTTGGATGTTTCAGCCTGATAATGCTCAATTAATTAATAAATTCATGATCGATTTGAGTGTGTTGCATTTAGATTTGACTTCATTATAGAATGTGCATTTAATTTGAAAAATGTGTTTTCAACATTCAAGGGAGCATGTATTGGTGCTGAATAAAAAGGCATTTTGAAAGCGTAGTGGGAAGTCTCAAAAAAATAGCTCGTGAATTCAGTTCGTTCTGGCCTTGAGATAAGAAAGGAATACCCAAGGAGGGGGCTCATGGGCAGGGAAACGTGAGAAGCGGGACGGATTTAGGAGGAAAAAGTGTGATGGTACAGAGAGGGTTTGCTCAGGAAAGTTGTTTGCAGGGAAGTTTTAGAGAAAGTTCTAGCAACAATAGGTTCATTTGAGAAAAGGTTACCAATTAGTTGCTTGTGACTTAGGCCTGACAGGAAAAGATTAGTTTTTGGTGAACAAAAAAAAAAGGGCACAGATTACTGTGCACCAGATAATGTTAAACATCAGATTCCTGATGAGTATGTACAGTTTAAAAGGGCCCAGCAGGACACAGCCATAGCATTGTTTTCAGAAATGACAGTTTGCAAATATACCTCTGATTTTATTGCTTTCAATATTCTGCTGTTCTTCTATTTTTGCTGTTTCTACCCCTGCTATGAAGTTCAGGCTGTGTTGGCTATGGCACATGTGTCTTCCCCTATTATAACGGTTGGTACACTGGCACGCATATTACCCCAGTGTCGTTTTCTGCTAACGCTCAAGCTTGCGCCACAACAAACTGCGATGATAATGTCTGTTACTTCTGTTGCTACTCCCAGAGACTGGATGAAATTGGAGGAACGTGTGGGTTTGTACATGTGATCTGAGGTGGGAAAGGAAGGAAAGAGGGTAATAGCGAATTCGTAAGGAAGGTGTGTGGAATGTGATAAAATAATGAGTCTTTTTGGACAACACATGGTTTCTAGGAGCAGGGTTTCCAAACTGCTGTGCTACAGATTTTGTGTGATCCCTTAGGTAATGTAAGTTAATGGCTTGTCGCCAGGGGAAAGATGAGAGAGTGAAGGTGTTTCCAGATTTTAGTGGGCAGGATTTGTGTTTTCAAATAAAATTTTAAAAAAGGGGGGGTTTGATTGTTTGTTTGCAGATTCAGTTTTCCATTTTAGTTAATGTCTAATGGTGGTGAGCAGGTGATGGGTTTGGCATCCTACTATTACTGCTCTCAGGCAGGTGAATGTCTGATGACGGGCTTTAATGTAAGTAGTGAATAGTGTTTGTGTCCCCCCCCCCCACCACCAACCCGAATTTTGCGGATGTGCCATCTACTTTGTGGGCAACAGGCGATGTAGAACTGGGATTCCTACAGATTTCACGAGCCTTGTTGTGTATCATACAAGATTTGGTTGAGAAAGGTGTTGGTGAGGAGACGACTGGTACACGGTAATAGTCCCATTATTTTAATTGTGTTTACAATTTTGTGGCTGATTGGTGTAAAGTTCATGAAAAGGTGGTTTTCCAACATCCTGCTGTTCTAGCCATTGCTATGCTTCTGCTAATGGTTCTTTCTGCTGCTCAATATCGTTTCTATCACTGATGTAAAATACATTTTTTGGCAGTATTATTTATTTCAATGATAGGATTTTGTTCGGATTCACATAGACTGGTAGGAGTCATAGGTTCTGCTGCGCTTCTTAGGAGTATGAAAAAGGACAGAGCATCCATAAACAGGTTTAAAAAGGAGGTAGTTACTTGTTCATCGTTTCAGACACACAGCAGAGTTGTAGGGACAGTGCAGTTAAAGGGTGTGCGACATGGCATCCTTGGCGTGGTTTTCCTTGACTTTTTGCCTCTACCCCCTATGTTTTCGATGCTGTACTGGATTTCGTTTTTGCTGCCTTAGATGCTTTGGGCACTTTGCCACTGCTGATCAGTGTCACAGTGCAAGTGCTTTCTGTGTAAATAGATATTGTGCTTGGTTCTCCCTGATTGGTATATTTGTTTTACTAAGTAGATCCCTGGTGAAGTGCACTGATTGTGCCAGGGCTAGTAAATAAATTGCTACCAGTAGGCTTGCAGCGCTGATTGTGCCACCCACATGAGTAGCCTGGAAAAGATGCCTCAGGCCTGCCACTGCAGTGCCTGCGCACAGTTTGTACATAGGACACACCTATGGTAGGCCCACGGTACCACCATAGGCAAGGTGCAGTTTATGTGAAAGGTAGGATATGTACTGGTGTGTGTAACATGCCCTGATAGTGACATACTGCCCATTTCGTTTTTCAGTATTGAAAGGCTATCTTGCCCATAGGACAGAATGGGGAATGTGTTGTAAAAGTTTACAAACATATCCTCCCACGGGGATAAGGTAGAAAATGGGAGTCTGGTATCCCTGGACTCAGAATTTGATAACACACCTTTTAGTAAGGATGGGTTTTAAAGTCTGTGTCTGCAACAGGCACTTTTAGAAAGTGGCTATTTTCTTGTCCAACTTTTCTGTGTGTTTCTGCCTGATTGTGGATTGCCTGTTTGGTTTCAGTGTGACAGTGACTGAGGATGTGCATTTGGTGTGGTTTCTTCTTGTGGTGTTTTCACTGTGTTACTGTGAGTGTTGATACAAATATTTTACACATTGCCTTTGGGATAAGACCGTCTGCTCGTGCCAAGCTCCCAAGGGGGTGAGCAGGGGTTATCTAAAGAGTGTATTCCCCTTACGCTGACTGGAGGGAAGGGTCCCTATTTGAACAAAGGTACCTACCTCTGCCAACTAGAGACACTCATTTCTAACAAATTGTTCTTATCTTTAGTTTTGACTGACCAGGGAGTTTATTTTTAAAAGGGGCAAGTATTTTCGACATGAGGTTTCCTTCTCAGGTCACCTACTGTCGAAGGGGGGTAGGAGATTAGCTCCTTAATGAATTAACATATTAAATGAGGTGCATGGGGTGCATGAGCCTTAACTCTGAATGCCTAACACTTGAAACTGCGTTTTTTTTCTTTGGCTTCTGTGCTTGGTACATATATTGTTGTATGCTGTTTTGTGTTGGAAGTACACAAGACGGATTGTTGTGCACTTTCTGTCTTTTGAGCCCGCCCGAGCTGTCTAGGAACGGTCATGACGGTGGCCATTTCCATAAGACAATCGGTTGGACTCGCTTTAGCCACTCATTTCACAGGATGCTGTGAACATGCCCTTGAATAAACAGAGACACAGCACCTCACCAGTGCACGTCTAATTGGCTATAAAATAACACTGTTCGCAAAAATTGTCATGATTAGAAAAATGTGACACCTTGAAGTCAGCCATGTTACTGCCCCTCCCTTCTGTAAAATTGATGGAATTGAAATGGAAATGAAAGGACGGGTAGACTAGGCTGATGTTCCCTTATCTGATCCTTAAGGGGAACTATATGTCGGTGGCTTTCGTTTGAATGCCCAGGTGGCACCACCATTATTGCTCATGTTACCGCAACACTACATACAGTTGTAGAGACATCACAAGTCCTTTATTAGTTAGCTTGAGTAACAGGGTTGTAACAGATGATGTGGGGAGGAACATTGCATTTGCAGAAAATGATTAAGATGAAATGAAAGAATGGTTGTAGCAGGCCCTGCTGGGTGGAGACTGGAAGTCACGATGTCTAAGTTGAAAGTAAGGCACATTCGCAGGGACGAGGGATTGTGAATTAATAGCCCAGGGGAGAAAGAAGAATGTTGCCAGATACCCATGTATTTCCTGTGGTCAGGATGAGACATTGCTCAGCCTGTGTACTGTATGGTACACATGATGCACATTACTAGGAAGGATACCTGTATGCCCCCCATTAATTTCGCACCACACATTTTCTTTTTTGAGGTTCTTCAGATGAATAATATAGGAATGGACAGATGCAATGATCCAAAGTATGTTCGAATTGTTTTTTTCAGAGCTTAGTAAATGAATTAAAGGCTTACCCCATTACTTGGTGTTGGGAGAGAAAAAAATAAGCTTCCCCTTCGTGAACCCTGCCCATCCTGGGGGAGGAGGCTTGGCACCTCGTCCCAGGATGTGCATTGTTTCAGGCCCCAGAGAGCAGCCGGCTCTCGACCCAGGGGTCCAGAAACATGTCTGGTGGTGGCAGCTGAAAGCAGCCACTCAGCCTGGACACTAGAGGTGGGTTAGTTTTCATGGGGCATCTTAGAGATGCCCTCTGGATGCATTTTTCATTAAATCCCACACTGGCATCAGTGTGGGTTTAATGTGCTGAGAAGTTTGATAGCAAACTTCTCAGTGTAGCCATTATAGTGCTGTGGAGTTCGTAATGACAAACTCCCAGCACCATATACTCTTAATGGCAGTACTGCACTTCCAATGTCTAAGAATGGACTTGGACACTGTAGGGGTACATGGCTCATGCACCTGTACCCTCACCACTGGTATAGTGCACCCAGCTAGAGGGCTGACTGACCTATGCTAGGGCAGTGGGTGGTAGGCATGGCACACAGAGATGTGTGCCATGTCGACTCTTCACCTTGTTCTGCACCAAAACACGCAGCCTGCAAAGGTAGTGTGTGAGTGTAGTGGTACAGGACCTCTAAGGGTGGCACAATAAGTGCTGCAGCCTTTAGAGGCTTTCTCTGGTCACAGTGCCCTGGGTACCTGTGGTACCGTTTACCAGGGACTGACCTGTGGCCAGAGATGCCAATTGGGTTTAGGCTTCAATGCAGTTTTAGGGAAAGAACATCGGCCCTGGGTACCTCATTAGCAGGAGCCCAGGGCACACTCAGTCAAAGGACATCAGCAATTCAGCAAAAAGTGGGGGCAACCATGCAGAAAGAGGGCACTTTCTCACAATGTCGAACACTCGCAACTCCTGATCAAAAAAGAACAGGCATTCAGGGGTTCTATATCTGTGGGAGCAGCAAGGCCTGCAAATATAGTCACAATTGCAAAGAGGTGAAACTGTCACCTGAATGCAAACCTTTCAAGATTACAAAACACGTGTCATGTACTACTGATCATGTGGTTTATGCTCTAAAATGTCCATGTGATAAGTACTACTTAGGTAGCATGATACACAAAGGCAAAAAAATGCATTTTGGAACATCTTAGAGCAATTAAAAATGACAAACAATATCGCATAGCAAGACATTTTAAACACAGCACAATCAGAATAGTAATCTTCTTTCTTTTTGTGTATTGGATATATTCCTGTTCGAGAAAGAGGGGGAGATAGGGTTCAGGAACTTAGACGTCTTGAATCCAGGATCATTACACAGTACCACACTATGACCCCGATTGGACATAATGGGGATGAGGAATGGTCTGCACGCCTGGGAAGAATTGAGACAGCCCAAACCGTCAGAATTGTAATAAGCTGCAGATGAACATGTTTTTTATTGTACAAATATTCTTTTAACCTCACGGTCGTTTATTAACACTCACTTTAGTTGTAGCAACAAAGTAACACATGTGGGTATTTAATAATTGTTGTTTATGTTTGTTTTCAGATTTCCATGTGAAATTCTAAACAAGTGGAAGGCAAAGGAGCAACATATATCTTTAAGAGAAGACTAAAGCCACTTTATAGAGTAATGTTAGTTGCAAAAACGACGGATTTATGATTGTGAACATGCCCGGACTTAAGGACTGTGGGAGTAATAATGAGGACTTTAGCTGATAATGCCCACTGGGGCAGAATTGTGGTGATGTGATGACCTTGGTGATATTACCCCTATTGCGCAGAGGGTAGTATTTTGGACAAGCAGGCCCACTGGGGCAAGAACTGTTGTTTAATATCATTCATAAGGGCGTAATGTGTATCAGGTGAAATAACCGCCTTTGAATTTTCTTTATGATTATTTACCTCGGTAAAATATAGAAATTTCATCACTGCGCTGCAAGGTCAAAATAATATTATCAGCGTTAGCGCAGTAGGTTTAATATCTACTTTGTAGACGGTGAGAAGGGGCCGATAAAGTTGGTTCACATACAAAACTTTGTCACGCTAATATTGGACAATGCTGAAGGGCTTCAGCATGTAGCGATTAACTTGCTAAAATATTTTTTCAGGCTGACCCCACTTGTTAAAATGCAGAAAGGAAAATGCTACTTACCAGTATGCATCTGTTCTTGGCATGTAGAGCTGCAGATCCACACACTGTGCATAGATCGCCATCTGGTGTTGGGCCCGGATGTTTGCACTTTGTTGTTGTATTGGAATAAGTCTTTGGAAGTCACGAGATCGGTGACTCCTCCTTTGGACAATAGTGCGCATGGGCATCGACTCCATCTTCAGATTGTTTTTTCGCCAAGAAGGGAAATGATGGAGTTTTGTGAGAAACAGAAAGAGATGTCCATGTATGTTGTATCTAATTAAGATAATACTGGAACAGATAAAGGTAGCCGGGGAGGTGGGTGGGCGTGTGTGGATCTGCAGCTCTACATGCCAAGAACAGATGCATACTGGTAAGTAGCATTTTCCGTTCGAGGCATATGAGCTGCAGATCACACACTGCATAGATTGCATAGCAGTACCTCCCTTTAGCGGCGACCACCAGTATCTGTTGCAGTAGTTTGAAATAGTGTTTTGAGTACAGCCTGGCCCACACTAGCTTGTTGTTTTGCCTGCACATCTACACAATAGTGTTTTGTGAATGTGTGCGGTGTAGACCATGTAGCTGCTTTGCAGATGTCATCTAAGGGAATGTTCCCTAAAAATGCCATGGAAGCCCCAATTTTACGGGTAGAGTGGGCTTTAGGGGGAATAGATAGTGTACGTTTTGCTTTGTGGTAGCAAATTTGTATACATTTGACAATCCACCTTGCAATGCCAGATTTTGATATAGGATTGCCTTTATGTGGTTGTGAGAAGGATACAAAAAGTTGTTTTGTTTTGCGAAAAGGTTTTGTTCTGTCAATGTAGTAAAGGAGGGCTCTTTTCACATCTAGTGTATGAAGAGCTCTTTCTGCTACTGTTTGTGGTTGCGAGAAGAATACTGGCAACTCCACAGATTGGTTGAGATGGAAGGGAGAAATAACTTTAGGAAGGAATTTGGGATTTGTCCTGAGAACCACTTTGTTATGATGGAGTTGTAAAAATGGTTCTTGAATAGTTAGTGCCTGTAACTCACTGACTCTTCTGAGAGATGTGATAGCCACAAGGAAAGCAACTTTCCATGTAAGAAATTGGAGCTCACATTTATGTAGAGGTTCGAATGGAGGGCCCATTAATCTAGTGAGGACGATGTTTAGATTCCACACTGGAGAGGGTGGTACCCTGGGAGGAATTATTCTTTTGAGACCTTCCATAAATGCTTTAATGGCTGGTACCCTGAATAATGACAAATGTTGTCTATTTTGTAGGTAAGCTGCTATGGCAGCGAGATGCAATCTAATGGATGTGTATGCTAGATTACATCTTTGAAGATGCAGCAGGTAACATATGATGTGTTGAATGGACGCATCTAGAGGATTGATTGTGTTATTGGTACAGTATATAACGAATCTTTTCCACTTGGCTGCGTAGCAGGCTCTAGTGGTGGGGCGCCTAGCCTCTTTGATAACGTTCATACAATCAGGTGGAAGATGGAGGTAACCTAATTCTAGGACTTCAGGAGCCAGATCGCTAGATTGAGCTGTGCTGGATCTGGATGTCTGATCTCTCCACAGTTCTGTGTTAAAAGATGTGGGGAGAGGTGTAGCTTTTGGTGCGGGACTACGGATAGTTCCAGCAATGTTGTGTACCATGGTTGTCTGGCCCATGTTGGAGAACTAGAATTAGTGTTAGTGACTGCTGTTGTAGCTTGCGCACCACTAATGGAATGAGTGGGAGAGGCGGAAAAGCGTACGCAAATCTGCCGGACCAATTCATCCATATCGCATTGCCTTTGGACAATGGGTGTGGATATCTGGCGGTGAAGCTTGGGCATTTTGTGTTGTAATGTGTGACGAAGAGATCTATCTCTGGATGCCCCCACATTTGGAAAAATGGTTGAAGAACTTGTGGGTGAAGTTCCCACTCGTGAATTTGTTGTGTTTGACGACTTAACAGATCTGCGATCTGATTCTGAATTCCTGGAAGATGTTGGGCTAAGAGGAATATGTTTTGAGGAATAGCCCACCTCCATATGCTCTGAGCTAGTTGAGAGAGCTGTAGAGAGTGCGTCCCCCCCTGTTTTTGTAAATAATACATTGCTGTGATATTGTCCGTCCGGACTAAGACAGCTTTGCCTGATATCTGTTTCTGGAATGATTTTAATGCCAGAAAGATTGCGAGTAACTCCAAATGATTGATGTGGAGTAACTTTTGCTGAGGTGTCCATGTGCCCTGTATGGTGTGATGTAGTAGATGAGCCCCCCATCCGGTGTGCGATGCGTCTGCTGTTAGCACAATCTGTGTAACTGGCTCAAGGAACGGTCGCCCTTTGGAAAGGTTTTGGGTGTTCCACCACTGCAGAGAGCGATGTGTGCGGCCGTCCACCAACACCAGATCTGTTAGCTGACCTAGAGCCTGGTTCCACTGACGTGCCAAGCATTCCTGTAAGGGACGCATCTGGAGTCTTGCATGCGGTACTATGAATATGCAAGAGGCCATCATCCCTATTAGTTGCATAAACACTCGAGCTGGAAGTGAGTGTTGCGGATGGAATTTTGTTATAAGGGCTTGCATGCTTGCTATCCTGGCTGGATTGGTGTATGCAAGGCCTCTTAAGGTGTCTATTGTGGCACCTAGATATTGTTGGATGTGGGACGGTTGGAGGTGAGACTTTGTGAGGTTTATTGTGAACCCTAAGTCGTGAAGTAGTTGAATTGTGGTGTGTGTGTGTGATTTACACACTGGGTATGCGACCTGGCTTTTATGAGCCAGTCGTCCAAGTATGGGAAGACGTGAATTTGTTGTCTTCTTAAGTGGGCTGCTACGACTGCCAGACATTTTGTGAAGACTCTGGGTGCTGTGGTGACTCCGAATGGGAGCACCTTGAACTGATAATGTTGACCGTCCACTACAAATCGAAGATATTTTTTGTGAGCAGGGTGAATGGGAATGTGGAAGTAGGCGTCCTTGAGATCTAAGGTGGCAAGGAAATCGCCTTGTTTGAGTAGAGGAAGGAGTTGTTGAAGAGTGACCATATGAAAATGGTCTGACTGTATGTAGAGGTTTAATGGTCTGAGGTCGAGGATGGGCCTCAGGGTTCCGTCCTTCTTTGGAATGAGAAAATACAGTGAGTAGACCCCTGTGTATTGCTGATGCAGGGGAACTGGTTCTATTGCATGTTTTTGTAGGAGGGAAAGTACCTCTTGTTTGAGAGGCGTTAAATGGTCTGTTGACATTGGACGCTGTTTGGGTGGTATGTCTGGAGGAGTTGAAGTGAGTTCCAGGCAATAACAGGATTGGATGATTTGTCTCACCCACTTGTCTGTGGTAATGGTGTTCCAGACAGGTAGGAACTGTAGTAATCTTCCCCCGACTGGAGTGGAATGGTCTGGGGGGAGTGGAGGGAAGTCATTGTTTGGAGGTGGAGGCAGTACGGGTATTGACGGTCTTGCCTCTACCTTTATTATTATCCCTGTAGCCTCCTCTGTAATAACCTCTGGTAGAGGAGGTCTGAGTGGGACTTTTATAGGACGTGGAAGAGTTGTCCGTGGTAAAACCTCTAGAGGCACCCCTATAAGAGGAGCGACGAAAGGAACTTCTGGGAGTTTGCGATTGCAAAGCTCCCATTGATTTGGCTGTGTCGGTGTCTTTTTTCATCTTTTCTAAAGATGAATCCACACTAGGTCCAAATAAATGTTCTTGGTCAAACGGCTGATTTAGTATGGCAGTTTGAACCTCGGGTTTGAACCCTGAAATACGGAGCCATGCATGTCTACGCAAAAGGACACTGGTATTAATGGCTCGTGAGGCTGTGTCTGCAGCATCCAGAGCACACCGAATGGAGGTATTTGTTATAATCTTGCCTTCCTGGATGAGATCATTGGCTCTTGTTTTGTATTGTTCTGGAAGGTGTTTTAGTAGGGTCTCCAGTTCATCATTGAGTGCCCTATCGTACCTAGCCAGCAACGCCTGTGTGTTGGCAATTCTCCAAATGTTAGCTGTCTGGGACGCTGTTCTCTTACCAGATGCGTCCAAGAGTTTTGACTCCTTATCAGGAGGTGGAGCATCGCCTGAGGTTTGGGAGATAGCCCTTTTCCTGGCGTTAGAAACTACTAAAGAATCTAAAGGAAGTTGCCCTTTAATGTAAACAGGGTCAGCTGGGGCAGACTTATATTTCTTTTCTACCCTGGGGTTAATGACTCTAGCCCTTACAGGATCTTTAAAGACTTCAGGAGCGTGTTTGATTACCCCTTTTAGCATTGGGAGGATAGAAGTGAACCTTTGAGATGGTGCAAAAGTGTCCATAAGGAAGTCTTCTTCTACAGGGTCTGTGTGTAAATCTACACCGTGGTATTCTGCAGCTCTATGTATGAGCTGAGTGAATCCTATAGTGTCCTCTGGAGGGGATGGTCTAGATGGGTAGACATCATCCTGTGTCAGGAACATCTGGTGTGCCATAATTGTCCAATGGGTCAGTTGGGATATTAGGAGGGCTAGGTTCTCCTAAAGGTTGGTCATCGCCTTCGTACTCAGAAGGGTCCTCATCATCCTGAGGTGGAGGAGATTGTGAGGGTACTGGAGATGGAATAGGAGAGATGTGGTGTGGAGGAGGGGGTGGAGAAGGGATCCTGAAAGGAGAAGTGGCAATGTCTTTTTTCTTGAGAGGGAGTGGAGCTGGTGCAGGTTTGTCCAATTTCCTCTTCCTGGAAGGACTAACCACAAGTCGACCTGTATTTGGGTCTATTTCCAGAGTTTGTTGGGTTGGATCGGGTTGGAAAAGCTCCTCCTCTGAAGTGTGGTGTTTGGGCGCTGATTTTTTCGGGTCCGAGTGTTTGTGTGGCACCAATTTTGGAGTTGTTTTATACTCCCTAGGTTTGGAAACGGGAGCTTTTGTCGGTTCCATTGGGGTCTTTGGAGCCGGTACCGATAACTTTTTCGGCTCCGAAGGTTGAGTTCCAGCGGTTCTCGGAACTGGTTGTTTGCTCGGTTCCGATGGTTTTTTCGGAGCCGAAGGCTCAGTGCCGGTGGGTTTCGGTGCGGAATGCGCCGATGAGGAACCCGGCCTTGGTGCGGGCGTAGACAGTGGTTTGTCTTTTGGTCTCGGTGCCGGGGATGGGGTTTCGGTACAGAGGGTAGGCTGGCTCGAGCCTGAGCGGCCTGAAGGCTATGTGTCGACTTCTTGGCCGAGCCGGAAGGCGGGGCGTGGGAAGTTTTGTCCCAGTGTGCACCTAGGCCCGAAGGTGAAGGTGTTACCGAAGCCTTTGCCGGAATGGATGGTGGGGAGGGGTCGACGTCAGTACTTACGACCCGTTGCCCAGGAGTGATGTCTTCGACGTCGGAATCGTCGGCTTCGGAGGCGCTGATGAGGCCCTCTTCGAGTTGTTCCTGTTCCGGTACATCAACGCCTTCCTGGAAGATATCGTCTGGTATGGATGTCGACGATCGAGCCATGTTTCTTCGAGCTCGACGATCCCGTATGGTTTTCTTGGAGCGGAAAGAGGCGCAAGCTGGACAGTCTTTGGACTCGTGCTCGGGCGAAAGGCAGAGGTTACACACCTCGTGAAGATCGGCGTGGGGAAACTTGGATCCACATTGAGGACACTTTTTGAAGGGAGTCCTTTCCATGAGCCAAAAGGCCTGATGGCGCAGGTAGGCCCGAAGGCCTGCGTCGACGACCGGAATGGAAGGATTGGAGTTTGTAGAGATGCGCGTCGAAAAGGGAAACGCGATCGAAAACAATACCGACGAAAGGGTGAAGGATTGCGCGTCGAAAGTTAGAACGGTGGCGACACCGAACTAGAGCGCGAGGAACACATCCGAGCCCGATGGCGGAAAAAAACAATCTGAAGATGGAGTCGATGCCCATGCGCACTATTGTCCAAAGGAGGAGTCACCGATCTCGTGACTTCCAAAGACTTATTCCAATACAACAACAAAGTGCAAACATCCGGGCCCAACACCAGATGGCGATCTATGCACAGTGTGTGATCTGCAGCTCATATGCCTCGAACTGTATATTATCAGTTGATAATGTTTAAAGGAATTAGATTGTTTCTAAAAGTCACATTTGTGACAAAAACGGAAGTCTGTTATCTGTGTTTATGGTAAAGGTAGTGTCACATGGGGTAAGATTTAAAATGGTGTCTACGAATGCAACAAAGTTACTCGTGAGCAAGGAGCTTTTTGGCTCCAAAACGCTTTGAGTTTTCGTGCCATTAATAAACACGCTTTATAAGCAGTCTTGGGTCCGCGGCATGTTGTTTTTATGAGGAGAAACAGCGCTGGTTTGGGATTGATAGGGGTTCGCCACCCCCGCCGCGGAACGCCGTCTACCAAGTGGCTCGGGTAAGAGCAACTCAAATGCTTGGACACATATATATATATATATATACACATATATATACATACATACACACACATACATATACATACATACATACACACACACATTTTCCTGCTCCTGGGTCCCACCTTTGGCTGCCGAACTCCTGGAACGGGTGCTTCTGTGAACGCGAGGGTAGGACTCAAGTGAATATATTAAGTTCCAACAGATTACGTAGCACTCACGGGGTTTGCAAAAATTATACATTTATTAATTGCAAACGAGTTTCAGCAGTATGCCTTCCTCAGTGCTTAAAAAATGTATGTACATGGCACACGATATTGCGCTATTTAAAATAGTGAAGACTCCATTCTCATTGGTGAATTCAAAATCATGACGAGCAACAGAGGACTGCCTGAATGTTCTTTCATTAAAGCATGCTGTGTAAATAAAACAAAAGTATCTTGGTACTTGTAGTTCATACCAACTTAAATGTCCAGCAAGACAGAAAGTATCTGTAAAATATTGGAATAGGTTGTGTAAGCCAGAACATCAGAAAACATCATGAATTGCTAGACAATGGCGCCACGGCTAGTATTTACCAGGAGATAAACTGTATCATTGCAACTTGGGGAATGTTCAGCAATGCTGAACGTTTGGAAGCGGTCGACATGGTGTTTAGAGGGACCTCGTCTGATACCAGACTGGAGGGAGGCCCGAAACACAAGCAGGGGACCCGACAATTTGAGAGGGTGGTTCATTAAATTGGAGAGAGCCTACGAAAAAGAGATTAGGAAGTGGTGGGAGGCCACTTCCTTACAACTCTACTTGGATGTGGACAGGATACCGAGGGGGCTGAGGATCTATACGGTCCCTTCTTATGAAAATCCGGACCCTAATTTACTAAAGGACTGGGCAGAATTCACCACTGCTTCAGCGAAAGGCATGGTAGAAATACTAATTAAATATGCCAAAAGTGACAGGGCCAAACTCCTAGAGGAAATCAGCAGCATTGAAGAGAGCATAGCTGCAGATCCGGATAAGGAACAAATCGATAATTTGAGATAACGGATGAAGACTAGGTTAATTGCGTATGAGAATGATCTCAAACGCAGAAAACAGAACAAATTTACACGCGACCAGCGAGACTATGAAACAGGCAGAGTCCTGACTTTCGCCAAGAAATATGATGCCCCCCGCAGAGCCCTACAGGAAACAAGGAATGCAATAGCAATGACGACTAGGGACACATCGGAATCTGAAGCAGACACAGACCTGTCTGAAACCGAAACCTCTAGAAGGGAAGGAGGCGCCACTTCTAGTAAGGAGCCAAATTTTCCACAGGAATACCAGCTAATGAAAGAATCATGGAGGAAATTTCCGCAAAGAACACGCCCGCCGGAACCAGGAAGCGGCAAATCAGGCGAGGAGGCAAAAGCAGGAAATCAAACTTTTCAACCGCGTGTAACGAGAAGCAAAAGGGGCAACAACAAGAAGTGAACCGTCTATCTGTTAACCTCTCAAACCGATTTCTAACAAATATTGAAATACAAACAGTACAAAAAGGATTAACGTTCTGTCCTACAACAGAATGGGACTATGCACAAACCCAAATTGATTTGTACCAGTTCATCCGGAAATTAAAATTAAAGAAAATTCATGTCCAACATCCAAAACGGAGAGAGGAAGGGGTTATGTCAGCAGCAGCCCCAACAGATATCCCACCGGCCATGATCTCAAGACACTGCAAATCCTACATGAATTGCAGGGTTCCCAGATGGGAACAGAGGACATTAATAGGGACAATGTACCCAAGTTGCTGGAACACATGGGGATCCAGCAAGGAAGTGGCAAGAGTAAATTCAAACCCAATTCTAAGTTTATTCCGAAAACCCCTTTCGATGCCATAGATTGTTTCCATGAGGCCCTGATCCAAGACCTGGATAAATTGAGAACAACTTTCATCCAACCGGCAGCAAGGAGGAAATACAACTTCTCCAGAGCACAATGGAATGCCGTCAAGGCACTTAAGGATGATTCATCGTTGGTCATCAAGCAATCGGACAAAAGTGGAAATGTTGTGGTTATGTCAAAGGATTTATACAAAGAAGAAGCACTACGCCTTTTAGGTGATACAGAGAGCTATGCAAAAATCAGCAGGGATGATTATAATGCAAGTGTTATGGCCTTTTATGAGCTGCTCCAGGATTGGAGGACGAAGGGCATTTTGGAGGAAGATGAATACCATTACATCAAGGTGGATCACCCGGTTCTTCCCACAATCTATCATCTGCCCAAAATACACAAGGACATGAGGAAACCACCTGGTCGCCTGATCGTGTCCTCCAAAGGAAGCCTTTTGGAGAAAGCGTCCATCTATGCGGACTTTTACCTGTTTCCCATGGTAAAGGACCTTAGTTCTTTTATTCAATACCCCACGGATTTTATACGTTTAATTCAGAATATCCGTTGGGAAGAGGACCTCCTGCTGATCACCCTGGAGATTACGAGCCTCTATACCTGTATTGTGCATTCAAAGGGTCTGTTGGCGCTAGAATCTTTCTTGAAAACCTGACCACTCAAATTTCAAGAACACAGTAGGACGTTGCTACAAATTGTTGAATTCTGCCTCAATAACAATATTTTCCTATTTGCAGGTCAACTGTATCTACAGACGCAGGGGACTGCCATGGGCACGTGCTTCGCCCCTAGCTATGCAAACCTTTTCGTAGGCTGGTGGGAGAAGCACGTGGCATAGGCAGACGACAGCGTTCTGGGTAGAGAAAATAGCCCTTTGGGCGAGATAATAAAAAGATTATGTGTCTGGAGAGGAACACAAACAGAAGCGGAAGACTATATTCAAATCTTAAATGATAATGATTTAAATCTGAGATTCACTAGCAACATAAGCAAAACAGAAGTTGCTTTTTTAGACTTCTGGTGTTTGTAGCAGATAAGTTATGCACAAAATTGTACAGGAAGCCAACGGCAGGGAACACAGTACTGCATTCACAAAGTCAGCATCCATGCAGTTTAATTAACAGCATTCTGTATCGGGTATTAGTGAGGCTTAAGCGCAACTGTTCCCGTCCTAAAGACTATCAAGAGGCAGAGAGCGAGTCCCGAAATAGATTCAGGGAAAGAGGGTACCGGAGAAGAGTACTGCAGGGCGCTGCAGAAAAGGTATATTCTAAAGAGAGGCAGAAGCTACTGGCACGCAAACCTGTAAGCAGCACAGGCACTGATGATGAAACAACGAAGGTCAGGCTGATACTTAGCTTCTCGGCTGAATCCCAACAGATCAGGGATCTGGTCCAGAAGAATTGGAGTATATTACAGACAGATGGCATAATTGGACGGCTGCTTCCCAATAGACCAGACATAACCTACAGAAAGAGTGCATCACTGAAGGACATCTTAGTGCACTTTTTAGAGAAAACCCCTACCAGAACAATGATCACAGGTTTCTTTCCTAGTAGTGCTTGTAAGGCGTGTAAAAACAGTGTGAAGATAAAGGATTATCAGGTCCCAGGGAAGAAGGAAAGACGACGTATCAAATTATTAAACTGCAACTCCAGCTTTGTGGTATACTGTTTGGTGTGTCCGTGTGGTCTCCAATATATTGGAAGTACAATACATCCAGCTAAGAAACGTATATTGGAACACACACGGGCAATCGCCAACTGTGATAATTCATATCCTGTGGCAAGATATTTTGCCGAAACTCACAATGCCAGAAGTGATAAATTGCGTTACTTCTGCTTGGATCAAGTCCCCCCAAAGAGAGAGGGGGTGATGGAGTGAGGCTTCTTAGGCAGCTGGAGGCTAGGTACATAGTCGATCTCAGGACCCGTACCCCATGGGGCCTGAATAGCGAGGAAGAACTGTGGTCTTACATTAGTTGAAAGAGCGGGCATCTAATAAGCGATTTATGTAGGGTTGACACTTGAACAAACGGCCCATACAGGGTGAGATACGAATCTAGGCTCTCAAAATGTAAAGTTAAGGATCAAATGATCATTCCCACCGTGGATGAATTATGCATTCTGCTGTGAAGCATTGGTCAGTTAGGATGAATGAATGAACTAAACAACAATGAATTGAGAATTTATTAAATATTAATTTGGGAATGCAATGGATTACTAACTCAATAGGAGTCTGTTATATGAGCTTTAATCAGCAACAGTATTCTTTACTTATTCTTTTTTGGATCAGGGATCTGTGAATCTTAACAGATCTGGTTGCACTGTTTGAACTATCACAGTGATGTTCAAAGATGCCTGACACTTTTTCATATCTTCTGCCTTAATGATTAGGCCCATATAGGGCGAGATACGAATCTAGACATGAAAAATGTTTAGTAAAGGATCGAAGGATTATCATGTTATGAAACAGACACCCAGGATGAATTGACGAATTTTGTAAAAATGAATTCAGAATAAATTGAATGTCTATCTGGTAATGTAATGTATAACTGACTTGGGAACAGTCTGTTATAGATGTTTTAATCAGTAATAGTATCCTTTACTTTTGCGTTTCAGGATTAGTGATCGGAGATTCCTAACAGATTTAGTTGGCAATATGTACTATTAGAATTTTCACTGTGATGTTCAAAGATGGCTGACATTTTATAATAACTTCTGACACCCAGTTAATGTGGTCCATTAACTATTTTTACTATTGAGCCGCTATCCAATGAATTCATGTTTTGTTAAAAGGTGTGATTTCACGAGTATTTACTGACATTGACGAAGGCCAGGAGGCTGAATCGCGTTTGTCAGTTTGTTTTCTTCGAGTTGCACGAATAAAAATTGGATTGACATAATCAGCCTGAGTGCGCAGCTTTGTCCTCGGACTGTCGGTGTGATATATATACATATACATATACATATATATATATATATATATATATATATATATATATATATCTATCTATATATCTATCTATCTATCTATATATATATATATATATATATATAAAAAATATTCACTGGAAAACACAGCAGTTACATTATAGTTAGGTGAATTTGTCAGTGACATTACTGTTTCGAACAAAAAAAAAAAAACACAGAAATTCACCAGTTATAGTTAGCAGAGTTAACTATAACTTGCGCCCCTGTCATGCACTGCTTATGACCTCACATATTACATCACTCCTAACATGTTCTATGACATCATTTATGACATCATTGATGAAATCACCTAAGCTTCTTCTGTACACATTGCTCTATAAACGGGTATAGCATTAGAGTTCTGAAAGGGAGTACAAAATAGCTCAGAAGAATATGAGGCATCATTAATGCCTTAATAGTTACCAAAGTAGAGCGAGAGGCAGAGGCTAAGTTTAGCCTCCTGACAGTTACGTAGTTAGACAAAAATCGAGTATATCGAAGAAAACCTGCCCTTAGGGAATTAGATAGGATACAGCAAGAATTCGTTGTAATCCCTTGTCTAGAAAAAATATTTTTTTTTAGAGACCCCTCACCCACCAGGGTTGCCCCTAGGTGGCATGATTCATCATTGGGGTTCCTCTCAATCCTCTACGGATTGAGGCGTGCTGCGACTTGCGAATTACGTAGGACCACTTTTTATTGTAGACTATGTGTAGTGCAGTGATGTGGAGTGGAAAGGGAAAAAAAAATGTAAAAATATCTAACTATTTGGCCACTCATTTATTCCCGCCCCTAGATGGTATGGTTAAAAATCAGGGGTCGTTTATTGAGAAGAAACCTGACCTTAATGAGTATGGTCGTCTCAGTAATGTGTTTTTGTCAACATGTTTCGAGCTGTTCCCCTAGTAGCTCTTCATCAGGACTCCACGGGGAAAAACATGTACTCCTGTTGCTGCTTAACAGGTGGGTAGCGTACTTCATCTGTAGGAAAAAAGATGCCCCCTGCCACTTACTTCGTCAAAGCAGTCTCTGGTACAGTAACCTACTTCTCTCCCTGGAGACCGCATACTAACTGGTGCATGGGCCGTTTCCGTTTATAAAGCCCTTTCCTAACCATGCGGCGGGAAAAAAACGCCCTGTCATTCTGCTTCGTACTACTAGACCGCTCGGTTAGTTCAAAATGGCCACCGTTGCCGGAGTAGTGGCAGCACCATGTTGGGAGAGTTCCCATCCTGAAAAACATTAAGTTACTGGAAATGTATGAGAAAAGGAGTTGATATTAAAATGTTTCACGTAATGGAGAATGGAATCAAGCGATATGCATACAAATACATTGGGAAATACACAGGTATAGTATTTCGCCGTTTCCCTGCCCAGAAAACAAGTCCTACTTAAGGGTGGTTAGATGTAATGGCTACTACCCAAGTGTGATATTACTTCAACCAGGCCACTTGCTTATAATGTAGAGCGGATGCTTCCCATGTATGATAGTTTTATTCTTATTACTGCATGCATGTACCCGTGGACACAGCGGTCAGTATTTTACTATACATATTTCAACTAATGGCTGCTTTGTGGGTTCTTTTCAACCGCTGAGATGTCCCATAATCGGACAGATGTTATCTGAAGGATCTCTCAATGATGCATTCCCGTGAATAGTAATGCACCCTTATCACGCTCAGTTTTACCATTGTTGGACAGATGTATATTAGAAGAATCTCTCAATGATACAATCCCGGTGTTATCCCGTATTACTAATCATGTGCAAGCAGGAGGTCACTGTTTTAAAGTGTCTACTCATCATTGTTATTGTTAGATGGGTCTCGAACTGTTATGTCCTCGTGTGTTCGTGTACTCTAAAAACCAGGGTGTTCTACTTAGTTATAGAGACTCCTAAAGATGTCACCACTAGTCTCAATGTTGTGCATTTTCAACGTAAGAGGCCCCACAGGATATTGTCATCAAGTCCCACAGTGTCAGTGTGGAGTTTGTACACCCACCGCTGCTCTTATTTCAGAAGTCTGTGTTCCAGATTATCACTATAACACAGGTGTTCAAGGACTACCCACTTCAAATCATTGGGTGTGTGTTTCTGTTCCTTGTAATGTGAGGTCATTTTTGTGGTGATGCGCTGACACCGGACGTTACTGCGGTGTTCGCACACTCTGGTGCTTACTTTTCTCGTGGTCATACCCACATAATGTAGGTTGCAGGGGCAAGTGATGAGATATACCACTCCTGCTGTGTTACAGTTTGTTAGCTTTCGCAACTCCCAATCCATTCCATTATTGAAGGACACATTTTTGGTGGCGGTAGTAAGATGGCAAACACTGCAATTCCCGCAGGGATAATGACCCGTAGGTGGTGTGCCACTGTTCAAAATACGCCAATGTTTTCCAATGATTTTGGTGACTCGATCAGAGGCTATGTTAAAGATAGTTATGCAGATTGGTCTCTTGTCTTCAACAGTGTTCTGTTTTTGGCGTGTTTCCAGCAGAGAATCTCGGTGATTACTCACTGCTCGTTTCTTTGCTTTAGACACCAACTTTTTTGGGTAGTTCCTTGCCAGAAGTTGGTCTGTCAGTTTCTCGGCTTGTGTTCTGAAATCATTGACCTCTGTGCAGTTCCTCCTTAACCTAAGGAACTGGCTGAAGGGAAGATTGTCTTTTAAATGCCTGGGGTGAAAGCTATCGTATAGCAATAAGAAGTTCTTTGCAGTGGGTTTCTCATGTGTTGTTTTTAGGGTGCCTTCAGCTGCGATAATGTTGAGGTCCAGGAACACCAGTTTAGGACTGCTCGTAGTATGAGTAAATTTAAGGAATGTGTCCTGGAGATTCAGCCAAGTTATGAACTCATCTGCTCTGGACTCGTCTCCCTCCCAAATCAGCAGAATGTCATCTATATACCTTTTCCAAAGTGTGATGTGTTGGAGATAAGGGTTGGTGTCTGCCAGGATTTTATGTGTCACTAGAAGGTGTACGTATAATCCCGCCACACTAGGGGCGAAAGTACTGCCCATACTAGTTACGTGTTGTTGGCGGAACAAGGTATCTTCGAAGCTAAAGAAATTCTCCGTTAGAGCCCATTTGACGCATTCGAACACCAGGTGACTTGGTGTGTGGTAGGTCCAGTTTCCTTCATACAGGACTTCTTCGATGATTTCTAAAGTCTCCTTGTGTGGGAGGCTTGTGTACAAACTTTCAACGTCAAACCCTATGAGGATGCTAGTGACAGGGTTGAACTGTAGGTCCTTTAGAAGACACAGGACTGCCTTAGTGTCCTGTAGGTATGTGTCTGTTCCTTGTATTAGAGGACGTAAGAAGGCGTCAGCAAATTTTGAAAGAGGTTCCAGTATCGAACCAATACCGAATACAATCGGTCGCCCTGGTAGGTTTTCCAAAGATTTGTGTATTTTAGGTATTGTGTAGAAATAGGGGGTCACCGGGTGTGTGTTAATCAGGGAATCCCCTTCTTTCTTAGTGATCCAATCATGTAGTGTCGCCTCCTCCACCATACTCGTGATCCGTATCCTTAGGCGTTCTGTGGGATCGTCTCTGATGCGTTGGAAATTCCTCTCGTCTTCCAGTAGTCGCATGCACTCACAGCAATAGGCTTCCGTAGTTTGTAGGACAATGGCGCCCCCTTTGTCTGCTGGTTTCACTACTACATCCTTGTTGTTAGCCAGTTGTTGGATGGCCTACTGTTCTAATTTGCTTGTATTGTGGAAGATTTTGATGGTCCTCGGATCGATCGCCCCTATTTCTTTCAGAATCTCTTTTTCAAAAGGTAGGAGTTCCACGGGTAATGTGGCCGATGGTGGAGTGAAATTCGATTTCAGGTGTAGTCCTGTGTCACTGTCACTGGTTTCAATTGCTGGTCTGTTGGCGAAAAAGACCTGTAGTTTAATTCTGCGAATTCGTTGATCTCGCAGCTTAATTTGAATTTATCCAGACTAGGTGTAGGGACGAATCCTAGTCCTTTTTCCAGCACTTTGAGTTGGGTTGATGATAGAGTCTTGTCTGTCAAATTGACTACTAGGCTGGGCGGTTGCTGGTTCCCGGGTCGTTCTGGGTGTCCATACTCCTCGTTGTCATCCTTGTGAGTTCTAGGGGGTTCGACCACTGCACTTGTTGTCCTTTCTTCATCCGTCCTCTTTGTGCTCCTTTGCCTCTCCCTAAAAAAGGAGTCTATGATCCTGGGTATTCAGGTTGTTGTGCTGAATTTCAGTATGCGTATGGCTGTTGTTGGAATTGTGGTGGTCCATAGAAGAAAGGGGTACCGGATAAGGTAGGGGGCCTTGGAAGGGAGGCCACCCTTGCCCTTGTCCTCCTTGGTGTCCCATCCGTCTTGCTAGTTTCGCCTATTTCTGAAAGTGCCTCTCCTATTATTGCCAGTATCTGAACTGTCAGAACCGGTGTCTGATCCATCAGTATCCGTATTGTATCCGGGGTTTCTACCTGTTGGATTGTAGTCTTCTCGTATGTAGGGGTAGACTTTTTCATGTGTGAAATTCTTTAAGTCTTTCTTGAATTTCTGGAATTTGGTGTCTTTCAGGGTTACCTCAAACTCGTGCATTGTTTTGTTCTGCTCCTCGAGTCTCTTTTAATTCTGTGACGGATTTAAACAACTTTAGGTGAACCTCTATAGTGTGAATCTCGTCCTTCATTTCTTGTGAAAGCCGTGCTGCTGTCTTAATAATGAGGACCAACCAGTCTCTGGTACAATGCCAGGAGATTAGGGACAAATCCTTCTTGAATGCTTTTTCTTGTTGGAAAATGAAAGGTTCATTGCGTACGATCAGACCACGGGGTGCTGCATTTAATCTTTTTTTCCCCCTCCCTTTTTTAGAGTGACTACAAGCCCCTCTACCCCTGGCTTTGACCATGATGCAATCATAGAGCATCTACAGAAGTACGTCTCATTAATTATCTTTTCTATGTTTTATGTTGTACTGTCACGTGGTGTCTTGTTTCACGAGTGCTATTTTACGAGTGGTGTCACCCATTACAGTGTGTGGCACGTTCATGACACACTATATGAGCACATAGGATAGACCATATGAGCACCCACAATATATGGGTGCGATATTTTGATAGTTACATGCACGGCTGACAGGTCACTGTTTTTAATATATCTTTTTGCTTTCTAATTACAGACACGGACTAATCACTAGAACCGTATGTATACAGTGCGCATAAGGTGTGCGTGGTTTGTGTCCTTCCTAAAGGATTCACTAGGAGTGGTGCACACGGGGCTGGACCCCGTGGAGTCCTGATGAAGAGCTATTAGGGGAACAGCTTGAAACATGTTGACAAAAACACATTACTGAGACAACCAGACTCATTAAGGTCAGGTTTCTTCTCAGTAAACGACCCCTGACTTTTAACCATACCAACTAGGGGCAGGAATAAATGAGTGGCCAACTAGTTAGGTATTTTTAGATTTTCTTTCCCTTTCCACTCCACATCACTGTACTACACATAGTCTACAATAAAAAGTGCTCCTACGTAATTCGCAAGTCGCAGCACGCCTCAATCCATAGAGGATTGAGAGGAACCCCAATGATGAATCATGCCACCAAGGGGCAACCCTGGTGGGTGAGGGGTCTCTAGAAAAAAAGTATTTTTTCTAGACAAGGGATTACAACGAATTCTTGCTGTATCCTATCTAATTCCCTAAGGGCAGGTTTTCTTCGATATACTCGATTTTTGTCTAACTGCATCATTAATGCTATCACAGAAACAACTCCCTTAGGTGTAGAAAGCATTGGTTATGTGCCATATTGACCCTATACCATACACTTCACAGGTAACGTAGTTCACATTAGCAATCAACCACAGATTTATGGAAAACCCTCAATGCATACGGTGTTCAATCTGTATACAACAGTTTAGAGAAAGCCAAGTTCTGAAAAATACTGAACATCTGTTCCAAAACGAACACCCTACCCTGGAAAGCTTTTATCTGTATCACACCCGACAGTCAGTGAACCTACATTGAGAAATTAAGTTGAGTGGGTACTGTAAACAGTGTTTACTCTATGGAGAGAGTTTACCCTGTACCACACGGTTTTGAAAATCTCATGACAAATACACTACAGAGTATTAAAAAGTATCTACTAAGAACAGTGTATACACTATGCAACGCTTGGCAAATAGGACACTTTGCTTACAATAAGCAATGTCTGAGGTTGCTAAAGATTATACTACCTGCAGCCTTCATACTGTAGTGAAAACTTTATAGATACCCCATCTTCTGAAGCAAAACAACCACATAATCTTAGCTTACTACCCAGTGCACACAGTCGTCTATGTTACGTCATGCTGAGACTATTCTAAGACCTTGAGGCTGCTTACAATACTTAGTATGTTGTGTACAGAATCTTTGGCCTGTTGCAAACATTTTCTGCTGAACCTAAACACTTGTGTAGAACACAATGGACATAAGTTGTCAACTGTCACCTGCAAACAGGGTTATACTTCAATGTAAACATTTATAAAGAGTTTAACTGGTGAATTTTGGCACTTTGTTTAGTAGTTCAAAATGTTAATGTTGTCACTGACCAATTCCCCTAACTAGAACGTTACTTTAACCTCTGGTTTTCTGTTTTTTCAGTGAATTTCGAAGGGGTTTTTCTTTCTTTAAACAAAAACAGATCGTTTTATCACATCCAACTATAACGTCATTTTAACCTTTGTTTTTTTTAGTGCAAATGTTTTTTTTAGGATTTTTTTAATGTAAAGTAATATTTAATTACCATACATAAATCCAAACCCCCCACATGCAGCCAACCACATGATGGCTTGTGGTCAGGCATTGAGGCCAAACCCCCCCCAAAGGCAGTCAACACCACACTGCACAGGGCCTTCGGTCACGCATGGGGGGGTGGCCATAGGGCCTGGTCTGCAGCCAACCCGCCCTGCATGCAGCCAACCGCACGCTGTGCATGGCCTTTGGCCTGGCCCTGTGGCCAACCCCCCTCCCCCCTAAGGCAGTCAAACCCCATACTGGGCATGGTCATTGGCCGTGCGTGACGGGACCAGCCATAGGGCCTGGCACTGGGGAACCCATCCCCAAGGGCCTTTTTTTTTTTTGCTGACGAGGGGGCATGGCCCACCTCCACCAACCTATTATGGCCCTGGGGACCACATCCCCAGAGCCATATATATTTTAAAGGGTAGGGCGGTCGTGTGGACCCCTCCCCAAATCTATTATGGCCCTGCCAATCTCATCCCCAAGAGCCATATAGATGTTAAAAGGGGAGAGGGGGCCGTGTGCCCCTCCTTTACCTCAAAGGCCCTCATTAGGTCCTGGGGAATCCATCCCCAAAGGCCTGCTATTTTTTTTATACTAGTTTGTGCATGGACAGTTGATCTGTCAAGCGAGTAGTAAGAAAAAAGGAGGGTCTTAAAATGCAAAAATCTCCATTAATTTTCTATACTTCTTTAAGACGGGTTACAAGAAAAACTGCTGAACTAAATTACACCAAATTTGGCAGAAAGCGAGGGGGTGTGGCTTAGCCACGACTGAAATTGGCCGCAATTTAAGAGGGCTCTGATCCCTACGGAGCTGACCCCGTAATCCAACCTTCCATCTGGAGCTGCAAATGCCCACGTGAAATAAAAGTGTAGCGGAAGGTTGCCGGACCAGGTTGGTGCGGAACCGGGCACGAATCCGCCCCAGGACTCAGAAGAAGTCACGCGAAGGTCGAGGAAGCCACAGGAGGAGGCAGCCGTGCTCCGAAGATGACACGACCGAGGCAAGGATCTGGTGGCAGGGAGAAATTCAGCAGCTGTCTGATCCAAGAAACACTCCGTCTCCGGTGGTGGGGGCGGAGCACAAGTTCCACCGGCTCCGGGAGGCTCGGGAAAAATGGTAACAGGCCGAAGAAGAGGAGCCTAGCGAGACGGCAGGAGGGCGGGTCCCTCGGAAGGCCGTGACGAGCAGAGCGGAGGCGACTGCAGAGGCCTAGTCCGGCCTGCCAGAGTAGTGCAGTCCCAAGGGCAGGAACTGTCTAGGATGGTAGATGTGGAGTACCTGAGCAAGAACAAAAATCGGTACAATTTATGAGGGCTACCTGGCTGAATGAAGCCTGGTACCCATACCTGGACACGTTACCTAATTATTGGCTCAGATGCGAAATTTTAAGATTAAGAATCGGCATTAACCCTTGGATGACAATTGAGAAAATAAAAACAGAAATGATGCAGACCAACGGCAATTGTATATGTACGCTAGGAACAAAATGTGACATTAGGCACATATTAGTAGATTGTGTGACTGTTTTAGCCCAGCGGAAATTATTCTTACGTCCCATTTTTTTTTTTAAATATGGTACTGTATCACGGGCCCACGCTGTAGATCTACTCACTGATATGCCTAATGTTGATATTGCAATCGCAATTGGAAGAAATATGGCTGTAAAAAGTTTTTTTATGGAAAAATGAATTTGAGAATACAGATGCTAATCGATTTGGGTCTATAGTGATCTTAAAGGATGAATTCTATCAATTTGCACTTATTTATTAATACAATTTTTTTAAACACTTCTAACCTTTTATCTTACTTTTAGTAGGGGTGTGCTGATAATGTTTACATTATGAAATTTTGCTACTATGTCACTCATTGTATGGATATTCGTGCTGTCCTTTATTTATTGTTCATAAGTTACCTATCTTAATGGAATTATTGATGGTATTGTGATGATTTCAGGCTATTTATAAAGTTGTTTTTATGCTGTTTGAAGACCAATGGCCTAAATAAACGTTGCTTTTGGACTTGACTTGAGTAGTGCAGTAGGTCCGTGGAGATGGCGGCCCAACCGCTGCGCCGATGTGGGTCTGAAGGAGGAGTCCGACTCCCAGGTGCCGGCCCAGGGCGGCGGAACAAGCAATATACAAGGTTGTAGCATCATGTCGGGAGCATCAAACAGCGGCTGGGCGGGCCACGCCCCTCTTCCATCCCCCTCCCCCTAGTAAGATCTCGGATCGGAACCCCAGCCCCTCGGCAGATGGCCCGCGAGCACTGAAGCGCTAGGAGGAGCCCAGAGAAGAGGGCGGGAAGGCTGGACTGGCTGGCTGCGGGGACCATGCGCCATTTCCTTGTGGGCAACATTGTGAAGGTGGGGACTGAACACCAAGCCCCCCGAAGTGACGAAGATTGCGGTTTGGGCCGCAGGAGCCTACATCCATCAGTGGGCAGAACTGCTCACTGATAAGAGTCGGTTCATGAACTTGCCAAGCTGGCCTCAATATTGCGAAGGGATCAAGGCCACGTTAAACACCATGGTAGAAGAGATGGTGAAACCCAAGGGGCCTGGGGCCTCACAAACTAACAAAATGGACAACTGTGCCATTCCGAAGCCCCCCCATGTGCTAAAAGGAGAAGCAGCAGCAGAACCCTCCCTAGGAGCTATCATGGCAGCCATAGTAGACTTTAAGGGCACGCTAGAGCCCAAGATAGACTCTGTAACTGTGGAGGTCACCCTGATTAGAGCGGATCTTCAGAAACTAACCGAGAAGGTCACGACTGCTGAGACCCAGATAATCCAGCTCTAATCCACGACAAAAAGCCCGGAAACACAAGTACAATCCCTGACTCAACAGGATAACGTGGGCTCGGTGGACTCAAAAGTGATGCTATGGGAGGCATTCAAAACGGTGATGAGGGGAAAGGCAGAAGGCCCAGGTGGGGGCATCCAATAAAGAGAAGAGACTAAAGTGCCTCGCACTGGAGACCACGATACTTAACCTTGAAACCAGAGTAGTAGAGGGAGGGCGACGTTGTCAAAAGCAAAGCACCAGTTGAAACTGTGCCAGCGGGAGCCGCGAGAGTTATTGGAGGAAGCTGCTAGAGCGCAAGCATTGGCCACCCAACGTAGATTATATGAGGTGGGGTAGGCCAGTAAACTTCTTGCGTGGCTGGACAAGAGGAGGGCGAGTAGCAGATGGGTTCCGGAGATAGTGCAGGGCGACACAATCAAACCGGGGAAGAGCTGCCACATACTACGAATCATTGTACACTTCCTCATCTGGAAAGATCGAAGAGGACTGCAGGCATTTCCTATGGGACATAAACCTGCAACACTTGACAGCTGAGGACAGGGAAGCACTAGAGGGGGATCTGACAGTTGAGGAAATGAAAACTGCAACTCGATCCCTACAATCAGGGAAAGCGGTGGGACCAAATGGCCTAACAGTGGAGCTATTTAAATGCATGCTAGACAAAACGGTGGAACCTCCTTGCTATGTTCAAGTAGGCTGGAGCGAATTGTGCTATTCCCCAGGACCAAAGGACGGCTGTGATCGTGGTCATTCCAAAGGAAGGTAAATCTCCAACAGACTAATCGCCCTACTTAATTATGAAGTGAAAGTGTTGGCCAAGATCCTAGCCATCCGTTTATGCAAAGTCTGACCCTGCGGCCCTTCGGTCACTGCATGCTAGGATGGCTTTTGATAGCGTGGAGTGGAGCTACCTCTTTGCCGTGCTGGGCATACTGGGCTTCGGACATAAATTTATCGGTTGGGTGAAGCTTCTCTACTACCAACCCTTGGCAAGGGTACGAGTCAACGCTACAGTGTCGAGGGTGTTCCCTCTGTGGAAAGAGACGAGACAAGGTTGTCCCCTGTCCCCTATACTTAGGCTATCCTATTTTAGGTTTAAAACTATAATAACTGATAAAAACCCCACCGAAAGGGAAATCGCCCTCATCAGTGTAAACATATAAACACTGAAAAAACACCTGCACAACCACAAACTAAATTCCATTTAGAGAAAGGAGAGTGAAAGAGGTATTTTTATTTCTTCCTGAAGGGGCCAATACAATGCAACTTTGTTATACAAGGTATCAACAAGAAAGACTGGGCTAACATTATTCTGCTTGAGTTTTGTTGTTAGGGATTTCACTAATATATTGTTTCTTCTTCCTTTTTGCATTTTTCGATGTTGTGGTCTTTGGTCTAAAGATGCAGGGTTTAGAAGCATGTTTTAGGTCTTGTTTAATTATTTTATAAACTGTAGAGAATCAGGAAATAAAATCATATTTGATATTTTGGCTACGTTTGATTATTTAACTGACCGGTAAAATGGCTGGTTTCATAAGAATCTTTCCCAATATGTACCATCACATTTACCCACAGAGAATGGGCAAACCCCTTAATACATCAGCCATCGTTTCAAGGGAGTCAGTATTAAAAGTAGGTGAATTGCCAAACACCCCAGGCTTTAAACATTCAATACAAGGTGTAATGACAGGTATGTGTGAAAAGAGTGCTATCACCAAACGTCTGGGATAGTGGTGAAAACATGACGCCAGAGTTTTGTAACATGGAACGCAGCATCACTTGGAATGCTGCTGCAAAACGTTCTTACCAAGTTCAGCTAATATTGGAGTGATATTGTTTGTATTTGCAGTGATTCAGCTATGTATATGAAAATGTTGTGCGATTACCTGTCAAAATAGATACCTGAGCTGAAGTGCTTCCCTCTAAGAGATCCTTGCCACTTGTTAGATGGTATGCTGAAAGCATCTTTTCAATCTTCAGAGTTAATGAAGAATACTATTGACTTTGTAGTCCATTCTGGGGCACTGTTTTGTTATGCACGGGAACTAAAAGGCAAATATTTCTCATTTTGTGTTTTGTGGGGCATCAAAGAAAGAATCATCCCAACTGTGTCATTTAGCTGGTGGTTCTCAGTCCTAGAGGCTGTGAATGCTATATTATCGATGCGCAATCGTTTACAGATTTTTGCTGAGTGGTGATGCCAAAGGCAAGAAATGTGAGGATCTTCGGTCGCATATTGATAGTGATGTGAAAAAAGTACACTCTACTGCATTCTTAGATTTTTACAGGAAAACATGACTGCTGTAGTGGGTGGACATAATTTTAAAAAACTAGAGTCTGAAAACACCCTTGTATACTAAGTGTTCAGCATAATTGGTGTAGATGTGAAACATCTCCTTGAGAGTAGGCTGAGCGACACATTTAGTGACTTCGGAACTGTAACATGTGCCATGTAAGAGTGCTTGCCACTTGGTAAGCAAAGAAATGTTGAGGAACAATTCAGGAAATGTTATTTTACAATGTATGAGAAATGGCTTGCAATGATGCATAGAAATGTCCCTTCACCAACCATGGCATTTAAAGACAATAAAGCCTCACTGTGGTACTCTGCACAAGTTCTAGATCCCTTCCGTAAAGGGGAATTTTCTCTGGACTTTCCAAAGTGCTCCTTCATTTTTGACTGCTTCAATAACTGTGAGGGCATATGCGCCTAGTTCAAAGCATTTGTTGCAGAACCTGTCCCAGAGAATCGCAATCTTCAGGTGCACCAGTATTCGCATGGAAAGCTATGTCAGTAGCCAGAGTTAGCAAATCGTGTACTGGCTGTTTTGGCGTTGCCCGTCTCAAGTGCCAATGTTGAGAGGGCCTTTTCACAGATAAAAGTTTACATGGACAGAAAAGAGCAAGCGTGCATGACCAAAGACTCACTGAAGAAGTATTGTATGGTTTACTACAATAAGTGTGATTTGTAAAAATGTATTTGGACCTCATATACACTGTACGTACACTGGCTATATACCATGCACTATCAGTGCAGAAAGCAAGCAATAATAAAAGCAAAATGTTACATAAACACCAGAAAAACACTTTGTTGTTTTTAATGGGGCGAAAATGTGTAACCACTGATAATCACTGTTTTTTTAAGGTATTGAAATCACTTGGAAACACAGAAAAAATTCACACACTGACAGTGGTAAAAGTGCGGCGCGCAGCAAACAAATACCTGGGCTGGGAGGGAAAATTAACGAAAGTTACCCCACTTTGGGACTGTGGCCTACTTCGGAAGGTGGGAGAGTTGAGAAATTCTGGCAAATGGAAATTGTTGGGTCTGGAGAGACTTGGGGATGTATGGAGAGTGCAGGCATATATTAAATTTGAAGCACTACAACAAGAATATGTAATGGGGAGGGCGAGTGGTTAAAATATTTGCAGCCGGGACACACCCTTCGGGGATACATTACCAAAAGAGAAAAACTAGAAGAGGCATCCCCCTTGTAGGACCGTCTGTTGACAGACCCTTTGACCACTAAAGCGATACTGCTAATTTATAAGAAAATAATTAATAGCTCCCCAGACCTTCTAGGACCACTGAGGACAGCATGGGAAGGTGACCTGATCCACTTAGATGACTAGGATTGGGTGGAAGCAGTCCAGGTCCCAAGGGAGGTAGCGATATCATCCAAGTTTCGACTGATCTAACTGAAGATATTGCACCGGACTCATTATGCTAAGACGGTCCTACACAGATTGGGTCATGCAGATAATGAGCTGTGCCAGAGGGGGTGTGGACAAGAAGGGACCTTCTACCACTTCATATGTGAATGTCCGATTATAGAATTATACCGGCACAAGATTGGGAGAGTTATGGACACGGTGGTGGGACTGGAGGACCCGGTCGAGCCCAGGTGGTTCTTGTTACAAATCTCAGGGGGGGAGGCCTGGCCCTTATACACAAGAGTATGGTTTACACTAGCGGCAGTGGTGGCAAAACGAAATATCACAAAAAGCTGGGGGGTGGTCACCCACCAAGGGTGGGGGAATAGAAATCTGACTTGGATTGGTTTTGACAAGCGGAACACACAATATATTTGAGTAGGGGTTGCCCACGGAAATGGGAGAAGATCTGGGGAAATTGGCAGGCCTACAGGGGATGCCGATTTAAAAAAAAAAAAAGAGCGCTCCGATTGGCTTAGGGAGCTTTATTTCCATTGGGCCATCTCATTCCTGTGGGAGTCAGACTCCTGCGGGAGTGAGCACTCTAACTGGCTGCCAGCAAAATGAGAAAAACGCTGCTGGCAGCCACTACAGGACTCTGGGTTACCCTGACCCTCTAGGCCACTTGGGGGAAGGGAAGACACATACAGAGGGGGACACCCCCCCCAACCCGGGCCCAAAAATGGGGAGAAAAAAAAGGAGGCAAAATTGCTGTGATCCTGTGCGACTCCCACTTGGGAGCATAAAAGAAAATGGTGGTCAGGGCTGCTTTGTTTTCATAAAGGGAGAGAGGTGCATGCCCCCCCTCCCTTAGCCTTTACAGGGCCTCAGGAACCCAACTCCCGGGGGCCGAAATTAATATGTATTGGGGAGGGAAGGCACGGACCCCCTCCCCGAGCCATCAGAGGCCACAGGGAGCCCAACCCGGGGCCAAAATCCTAGTGTATGGGGGGGAGGGACGCGCTGCCCTTCACAAGTCAGAGGCCCCGGGGGGCCCGCCCCCGGGCCAAAAACATGGTGTGGGTGGAGGCGACATGTGGCCTCCGTCCCAGAGGCATCTGAGGTCCCCACGGAGCCCACCCCCATGGCAAAATCATTCAAAAAGGAGGAGGGGATCTACGCGCCCCTCATCCCCAATGTTTTTACCCCGGCTGGTGGGCTCTGCGGGGCCTCGGACATGCTCGGGGAAGTAGGCCTGCATCTACTCACAGGACTAAAATTTTGCAAAAGAGGGATGGAGGCCGCGTAACCCCCTCTCCGAGCCATTAAAGACCTCGGGGAGCCCCCGGCCGATTACTTTAAAAGAGGGGGGACCGCGGGTCCCCAACTCCCTGAGCCATTAATGGCCACAGGGGATCCCATCTCCCGGAGCCGGCTCACTAGCCATGTCCTGGGGAGCCCACCCCAAGACATAGCCGTTTCCGAAACCTGTTTTGTCCCACTTGGTGGGAGCATTTTTGTATCTGCCGCTAAGCGCGAGCAAACTACAAGTCCACTCCTGCAGAGAAAAAGATCAAAATATTGCTCCTGCCCGGAGGGAGCAGCATTAGTAGCAATGCCAATGCATGCAGAGGCCTTGGGGCAACCCCGCAGGGGCCAATACCATCCCCCTGTGCTTTTATTAAAATTATTATTTTATTAAAATTAATGGCCTAAGAAGGCTCGGGGGGGGGGCTTGCAGCCCCCCCGTTGATAACAAAAAAAAGCCCCCCCATTTTAATTTAAAAACCCAGACCTGATGGATGGGGTCCCTTGGGTCCAATAAGACTTAGGGAGCTGGAGGTCATGCGCCCCCACTCCTTTCATATAAAAAAGGCCCCGAGGGTGGAGTTCCCAGGGCCTAATAAGTCTCTGGGAGGTTGGTCACTTGGCTCCCCCTCCCCTATAACAAACAAGCATTGGCATAGCCAATAGGTCTCGCCTTTGGGACCGTATAAGTGGTTAGTCATGCTGCACATTATCCTGGGTGCTCTGTCGCTCTGCAGAAATAGCGATCAGAGTCACGGTGTGGGACGGCTGATAGAGGAAAGGAAATGCAGACAACGGGAGGGGGGCGGGAGCATGGTGAACACGGCGGGAAGTGTCCATGTCATCAAGGACACTAGGTTACAGGCTTGGGATTTCCCTACAAAAGAAATAATTGTGTTCATATGGGTTGATGACACAAAGACTGCACCTCCCAAAATGCATAACGTTATTAAAGGAAAGACGAGAACTGGAAAATTGTGTCCCTGGTGACATCGAGTTCCCTGGTAACCGCATCTCAGAAGGATGAAAGGCCGATACAGCCCAACTGTGATTCAGAGCGGTCAATTGTGGAGCGATGACAGTTCGCAGCAGAGGTGTATTAACATCCTTTTCTGTGAAGTTTACAATCCGTGCTAAGCATGTAGTTATGTCAGAACAGAAAGTGTTCCATTTACTGACCGGAACAGGAAGCGAAATGTCACCTCAGCCCTTGTCCCGTCAAAGTATCAGACCCGTGGTCAGTCACGCAAGATTTCTGCTAGGAGCTCGCTCATTCACAGATTTTGATAAACCGCGATTGGGTAGGTTACAGGTTTCTATATCTGCGCTGTGGCAGAGGGCAGGGAAGGATGTAACCGCAAGTGTTCCATTCTGTTTTATGCCTTTAAATTCAGTTGAGTTTGAAGATGAGCGTTCTGGTGTTAATGACTGTGGTTGTAGCTAAATTGAAAACACTTTATTACCCTACAGCCGGAGGAGCACACACTGCAGTCACTGCTTATACAGCCCACCGCTGTGTTACATATAGTGTGCCTTTGCTCTGTTAGCGGATGATAAGATGCGTATCGGTAACAATTGTGACTTTAGGGCCAAGAGAATAAGTTTTATTGCAACTATGGCCTGCAAAACGGGGAGACAGATTGCGTGGAAGAGAAGCCCGTCCATTCTAATTAGTAAAATAAATAAAAAACAAATGCCCCCTGCGCGCTGATGCGTAAACATTATAAGTAAAGGACAACAAAGGTGTATTAAAAGCACGGCGGCGATGGAGCATGCACTGCAGTCCCAACATCGTCCCTCCTTATAAAATTGCTTAGTGCTTTGTTAAAACTTTATACATGTACAGGGTATGAGTAAACGGAAGCCAGGAGCGTGAACCCGGTTAAGTGCGTGCTTGTAACTGGTGAAGTGCTTAGTAAAATGTGTGTGAACAGCAGCACTATGTGTGTGGGGAAATATAGCGTGTGCTTTAGTTAAGTAAATACAAGCACAGGGTCTGCATGTAAACAGCGCGTGTGTTTAGCCCCCCCCAAAAAAAGCATATCCCAGATGCGAAAGTGAAAGCGACTGCGCGTATCCCAACAAGAATTGTGACAACACCGTACCTCCTTGCAGGCGATAACACTACGGCCCTGTTTGTAGTTTAATTCAAAAGTTCCCTGCAGGCGATAATTATGGCTTTAGTGGATGCTTTGTGTTGTATTAAAAGCAGTTGTAACATGAGGGAGTGGCGGGAATAAGAAGAAATAAACAAGAAAGAAGAACTGGAGCGTGTTTAGTCTAAAAAAAAAAAAAATGGAGTTTAAAGGGAAATAGGGGTTTGCGGGAATAGAAAAGGTATAGGAGACAGGAGGATGCTATAGAAATGCTTTAAGTTGTGTGGAAACAAATGAGATATTGGAAGGAAGCGTATGAGGAACAAAACATGGCCTGGAGGAAAAGAGTACTGGGGGAGATGTGTTGTGGCTGCCTGCTGTTCACATGGCGTCGGTGGTCTGGTTCCTGTAAAGCTTTGTGACAACAACTTGGTAATTTATGTTAATAGGAGCGCCGGAGGCCGAGATCACATTTGTGCTAAAGTTTGGCGTTAGGAGAACTGAAGTTTATTTGAAGTGGGGGAAGTGTGCTGCGTATGCCTGCAGGAACTGTAAGCGAGTGGGCTCTCACAAGGCTATTCCAAAGGCAGGATACGTAGTATAGGTATATTTGCAAGTGTTTATTTAGAATGTTTAAAAAATAGAAAGGGAAGCAAAACAAACGGGTTTACAATGTTTCTAGAAAAAAAGTTTAAAGAGAGTGCTAAGCATCCCGCCACACACCACCCTAAATTAAGCCCCTTGCAAGTACTAATATTACGGCTGAAATTTGAGTACGACCCAACATATTTGCCAAATACACCGCAAAACCGGCATAAAACTGTTTAAGAAAATAGGATTACAGAGAGAGGAGTAGGTAGTATTCAACACTAACTTAATATAATGCCACAGCACATGATAACATGTAAGGCCCCTTAACGCGATAACATTACGGCCCTGATAGAAGATTTCTGTTAGATTGAAAGCAGTTAAATGTAAAAAGGTGACGGAAATTAGACTTGTGCCTTGTTTAATAAATTTTTCTATATCTATGCTGTGGCACAGGGCAGAGAAGGATGTAACCGCAAGTGTTCCATTCTGTTATATTCCTTTAAATTCAGTTGAGTTTGAAGATGAGCGTTCTGGTGTTTATGACTGTGGTTGTAGCTAAATTGAAAACACTTTTTACCCTACAGCCGGAGGAGCACACACTGCAGTCACTGCTTATACAGCCCACCGCTGTGTTACATATAGTGTGCCTTTGCTCTCTTAGCGGATGATAAGATGCGCATCTGTAACAATTGCGACTTTAGGGCCAAGAGAATAAGTTTTATTACAACTATAGCCTGCAAAAGGGGGAGACAGAATGCGTGGAAGAGAAGCCCGTCCATGCTAATTAGTAAAATAAACAAGCATTGGCCGCGCGCCCGCAAAACTGACACAGCTGCGCGGCCGCGAAAGTGAAAGTAATCGCGAGGGAAGCCAGATGGCGAGGGAAGCCATATGGCGCCTGATCGCGCGTGCACGCTCGCGTGAACGCAAGCTGGTCGCCAGCAAAAGCCACTGCTGTTTGCACTTCCAAAACCCGCTTACTAAAACTCTCGCCAGAGCAGCGCATGCGAGACCTAAAAAGGACCCGGGGGTGAGGTCCCCTGCGCCTAATAAGGCCTCCCCTTTAAAAAACATAAGGTCCTGTGGCCAACCCACCGCCGAAAGCCATGCGCAGCGTGGGTTTGGCTGCATGGGGGGCGGATGTTTGCCGCAGGCCCTGTGGCCAACCCCCGGGTGGAGGTTGGCTTTACTTATGGCAAAACCTAGAAATGTACTGAAAAAAACAAGATTAAAGTAATGTTACAGTTAGGTGTGATAAAAAGATCTGTTTTTGTTGAAAACAAACCTAGAAATTCACTAAAAAACCAAAGGTTGAAGTAATGTTCTAGTTAGATGAATATGTCAGTAAAGTTAAGAGCGAACTATAATGTGCGCTCCCGCCATGCACTGCTTATGATCTCACATATTACACCACTCATTACAGGGTCCATGACATCATTTAAGGCAACACTCTTCAAACCACACACCTGTAGCAAAGCCCCCCTTTTTGACATAGCACCCCCACTATTTACCTGGCATCTGATGCAATGTTGACAGAAGTGCACTGGGTTCCTGCTATCCAGGTCCCCAGTGCCAGATCTCGCTCTCTAAAACGGCACGATTGGTACCCCAATTGGCAATACCTTTAGCAACCCCTGTAAGTCCCTAGCAGATGGTACCCCTGGCACCTAGGGCAAGGAGGCTAAAGAGGGTCCCTAAGGGCTGCAGCATGAATTGTGCCACCCTAAGGGACACTTCAGTACCATCATACAAACTGCTGTTGCAGGATGTGTTACAGCAAACAAATGATGGACGGAATGCTGACAATGCAAACATTCTCCCCCAGTCAAAAGATCTGGTTAAATCCATCGTTCTTTTGCCCACTACCCCACCCCAGTTTGGACCAAGCCATATGCAAATCAGTCTTGACCCTGTGCCCCATGGGAACAGTCCAGACCGAACTGCCAGGCCAGGTCCTCCCTGGACCGGAAACAAGCATCCTAGGACCGGTTTCAGGGTATGTCACCCTTCTTCAGCCAGGCTAGCTTGAATCCAGTGGCACAGTGAGCAAGGGACCCACGTCTGGGCATACCCATCCCACTTAGGGTAAAAAGTGTTACAGCAAACAAATAATGGACGGAATGCTGACAATGCAAACATTCTCCCCCAGTCAAAAGATCTGGGTTAAATCCATCTTTCTTTTGCCCACTACGCCATCCCAGTTTGGACCCAGCCATATGCAAATCAGTCTTGACCCTGTGCCCCATGAGAACAGTCCAGACCGAACTGCCAGGCCAGGTCCTCCCTGGACCAGAAACAAGCATCCTAGGACCGGTTTCAGGGTATGTCACCCTTCTTCAGCCAGGCTAGCTTGAATCCAGTGGCACAGTGAGCAAGGGACCCACGTCTGGGCATACCCATCCCACTTAGGGTGAAAAGTGTTACAGCAAACAAATGATGGACAGAATGCTGACAATGCAAACATTCTCCCCCAGTCAAAAGATCTGGGTTAAATCCATCGTTCTTTTGCCCACTATGCCACCCCAGTTTGGACCCAGCCATATGCAAATCAGTCTTGACCCTGTGCCCCATGGGAACATTCCAGACCGAACTGCCAGGCCAGGTCCTCCCTGGACCGGAAACAAGCATCCTAGGACCGGTTTCAGGGTATGTCACCTTTCTTCAGCCAGGCTAGCTTGAATCCAGTGGCACAGTGAGCAAGGGACCCACGTCTGGGCATACCCATCCCACTTGGGGTGAAAAGTGTTAAAGCAAACAAATGATGGATGGAATGCTGACAATGCAAACATTCTCCCCCAGTCAAAAGATCTGGGTTAAATCCATCGTTCTTTTGCCCACTACGCCACCCCAGTTTGGACCCAGCCATATGCAAATCAGGATGTGTGACATGGAGCAGAGAAAAGTGAAGACACAACATGGCGTACCCCTGTGAGCCGTGCCTGCAGACATTACACGTAGTATAGGTAAGTCACCCCTACAGCAGGCCTTACAGCCCTAAGGCAGGGTGCGTTATACTAGATGTGTGAGCATATATGGATGAGCAGATATGCCCATGTAAGGCAGGGTGAATTATACTACATGTGTGGACATATCTGAATGAGCAGATATGCTGCTGTGATGTCCAAGTCAATTCTTAGATATTAGAAGTGAACAAGGAAACCATTTTGAGAATATGTACTGGACGCTGGTATTTACTAGTTCCCCAGCTATATGATGGCTTCACTGACACTAGAGATGTTTGGCATCAAACCCACATTAATTCCAGTGACGGATTTATTAATACATGCACGCAGAGGGCACATTAGAGGTGCCCCTTGAAATCCTACCGACCTCTAGTTTACTGGCTGGCTGGTGTAGACCATCCTACCACTACAGACAGGTTTCTGACCCCCTGCAGGTGAGAGCCGCGTTCTCGGAGGGCAGAAACAAAGCCTGCTCCGGCAGGAGGTGTTGTCACCTCCTCTAAGCAGGATGGCTAAGAGTTGTAATTAAAAGATACCCTCTTAGTGAACAGGAGTCAGGTAGCCAGTTCATGTAGGATAGCAGGCTGTAGGGGTATCGAAGTGGTTATAGGTTAAGTTACAGGTTGCATATTAAGTGCAAGTGGTGAAGGTTTTATTTGATCGGTCTGGATAATTTATAGGGTTTGAATAACTTACAGGACTTATCGATTGTGATATTTTCTATCTTACATTTCCTGTTGCACTTTATTATTTTCTAAGGAAAGGAGATGTGTTATTATCTGCTATGCTGGAGATGCATTATGTGCACACCTCCATTGTTCCCTGCTCTGCTCAGACAATGCGTGATGTTGTGAAATGCTGGTGACTGCAGGCTGGTCGGCAGTTAGATAGGTGGGCTGAGCAGAGAGGATGCTGCTCCTGGTGGGTGTGTCTCATTTATTGCTTCTGTGAGTACAACAAATGTTTAGCGCTACCCTCTGATAAGCCTAAACTACTCGCCCACACTACCACAAAAGAGAGCATTTAGTGTTATCATTTTTGCCTCTGTAAACCAATAAGGGTTGCCTGGACTTTTTACACAGTGTACCCTCGTTTTGGTCCACTATATAAAAAGCCAGATTCCTTCAACACCCACGTAGGATAACGTGCTATCTCTCTGGATAAGCGTTTCAGCGTCCCACATAGGAGTAGTAAGCGCTATACAAATATTACAGGACACTCCACTATTTTACATGAAAATAATGTGGTTTCTTTTTACACACTCAGATTCCATGGTATCACAAAATGTCTCCTCCCAATATATTCCTAAAACTCTGCATGAAAAATTCCCCTGGATTTACAATTATCCATTGTTTTTATCTCCTCCTTTTTCTATTGGCTCGGTCCTTACCTTCACACTCTGCATGCCTCCTCGCTCAGAGTATTGCTTTCTTTAAGTCGCATGAATTTCTGCCTTATTCTCTATTATTGTATCCCTGGAAATAGCCCAAACCTCATTTCATAGATCATAGCTCCTTATCTGAAGCCATTTCTCTGTAATCTAATACTGAATCTCCTCTGGCCTAGCTATTGACTCCACCAAACCTCTGCATGAATTCGTGCACCCTGCCCTCACCAATGATCACACCAAACTCCTTTTTATTCATTTAATTGACCACAAACAACCAAAGTAAGCGCATAGAATGGGTTCACCTGAGAGCACAAGACAAGTACTTATAACCAACCAGTAACCCCTGGATTAACCGTTAACCTTGGGTTCCAGAGTAGGGTGCGTCTCACCAAAGCACGTCAGGAGTAGTAATCGCTATATGACCAAGTTACTTACCTTCGGCACCTATCTTTCTGGTAGAGATTCTATCTAACAGCATATTTCTCACCTTTTTAATACTCCCCAGGCATCAGACTAGATTCGGAAAATCTTTTGCCATACCCCTACCCACCAGTAGGTGGCGGCATAGTCCATCACCACGCGATGTCACTCTGCTCCGGGAGTGATGTGCAGAGTCACTTAGTCTCCACCCATTTGCGCAGAGATCAGTTGCTTTCTAGCCTCTCCACACCCCCAGACGCAGAGACCAACAATAAATGGGTGTGAACCAGTGTGCAAATCGCTATACTTCGGACATTATTAGGTGGAATAGGCACAGTTCACAAAACGGGGATGATGGGAAGGTTGGTGAGGAATCTGTAGATAGATTATCTACCAGAAACAGCATTACCAAAGGTAAGTAACTTGTTCTTCTGACAGATAATTCTAACTGTGAATTTCTCCCCTTTAGAATAGATACCAAAGCAGTACCTCCCAGGTCGTGGGTCTGTGAACTGGCTGAAACCAAAAAGTCTTGTAGTATCAAGAGGGCAAAGGGCACCTTGCTCTGGACCTTGTTGTACAAACAATAGTGCTATGTGAATGCCTGAAACACCCCCCACATATCAGTCTGGAAAACGTCCAGAACAGGCACTCCGCATGCCAATCCAGAGCATGAACCACTGAGAGATAGTCCTCTTCTGCATTACCTTGCCCTTCTTTACTCGTGCAAATCCCACAAAGAGCTGATCGTCTACAGGATGTTCACTGGTACGATTGATGCCAAAGCTAAGTTTTTTTTAGTTTCCAGCCGGTGAAGCCTCTCCTCCTTGAAGGGATGAAATCGAGAGAAGAACATCCACAGAGTGATACTTTGCCCGACTGGAAACGTGGTCACCACTTCCGGAAGAAGGATGTCCATGTTCTCAGGACCAGGCATGAGCAGGTTTAACTGCTATTTGACTTTGCCAGTTAAGGTAATAGTAAAGCCCAAACCTCCCTTTTGAATATATGTAAGTCACCCCTATGGTTGGCCTAACGAGCCCTAAGGCAGGGTGCTGTATGTTAGAAAGTGGAACATGTATTTTACATGTTCCAGAAGTAAAAACCCCAAATTGTCATTTTTACTGTGGAAGATATAGTAGCCTCATTGGCAAGTACAGAGTTACAAGCTGCCGCCTCAGTCCTGCTAACTTCGGAGTGGGGTACTTAGGTTGGTACTGTTCAGTATCATAAGAATCAGTGCATTAAATCCGATTTAATGGTCAAATTAAATTTAATGTCACTGGTGGGCAAAGTGCAACTCTAGAAGTTTCCACTTTAGTTGCCCAAGGTTTCCAGTGCTAGTTTACTGTTGTGCATGGGGTCTGTCCTGAAGACAACTTTCTACCCTCCTGGGGAGATGTGCTAAGAACTCCCAGGAAAGACAACAATAGAGGCCTGCCAGTGGAGGAGGCGTTACCTCCCTCAGGCAGGAAGCCACACAGCTGTTAACTCAAAAGGCGAGGTTCAAAGGCATAGTCGTCTTGAAGGTTGTAGGAAGCGGGCTCTGTATATGATATTGCCACTAGGTTATTATACCATGCACAGAGTCCAGGGGTTCCCCAAAAGTGTACAGGGCTCAATGTAAAACCCAAGGTGCTCTATTAGTGGTAGTGTGGGCGAGCAGCCTTGGGCCTAGCACAGAGGAGTGTAAGACATTTATTGCACGACAGTGATCAATAATGGACACACGACTCAAGAAGGAGATCCAGACCAATTTTAGAAAACTATACTTTATATTTTATTTTAACACCAAGATCTTCGTAATAAAGCAAGTACATTTTTAATGAAAAATACTTTTCACTTTGAAAAATCGACACTTGGAATCATTTCAACACAGTCCAATGTTATCCTATGGGGAAAACACTATGGCGGTTGAACAGGTAAGTATTAAACTTACAATCCCAGTCTTCAGAGCCAAAAGTCAGCAAGGGCCATGGGTCAGGTAAGTACCAAAGCTGCACCACCAGCAGCACAGGATCGGCCGGGTGCAGAGGTCACAATCGGAGTTCGACCCAATTCTTTCAAATGGAGACAGGGCCTGCCTGGAGCCACACTGCTTGCAGGTAAGTAGATCAGTTGCAGGGGCCAAGCTTTGGGGGTTAGGTTAAGCACAGAGGGGGGCCACAAAGCAGCCCTAAACATTCACCACCAGCGGCACAGGGGCGGCCGGGTGCAGGGTGCAATTTTGAACTCGAGAGATTGATGCTTTTCAATAGGAATTCTTCTTTCGATAAAGAGGCTGTAGGCGTGGCACCGGAGGTTGCAGGAGGAAAACCAACAAAGAGCAGAGGCAAGTAGAGATGTAGGGGGTCGTAGGGACACCATCAGTTCAGCTCCCTTAGGCCCAGGGGCTTCGGTGCAGGGGTACCTTTGGACGTCGGAGTCTTCTTACTGGAGCAGCTCACGGTCGGGTGGAGCATCTGGATTCACACTGAAGGCGCCGTCGGGGAGGGCAGGAGAGGTCAGCCAACGCTGGACACAAGATCAGGATTGTCGGGGAGACTTCACTGCCCAGGTGAGCCACTCAGACTCGAGCCTTGGGCATCAGATGCAGAGTGGGCAGGAGACGCGGATCCGCCTGGATCTGAAGTCTTTGGAGTAGGTTTCTACAGAACAGGTCCACTGTCCACAGGAGATTGGAGTCTTTTCCAAAGGCAGCAGTCCTCCCAGGACTTTTAGAGGTCACTAGCTGCAAGACAGGTCATAGGTTCGCAGAAGCTGGAGACAGGCCAGTAGGGCTGGGACCAAGGCAGTTGTCTTCAGTCTTCTCTGCAGGGTCGTCTTCTATGGTCGTCTCAGATCTAGTTTCTAGGTCTGTGGAAGCCACCTAAATACCAAATTTAGGAGTCGTTTTAGGGTAGTAGCAGGTAGGGCCAACGGGCACCTTACCTGGGGAGACTACACCTCTATTATGCCACCCTCCTGCGGGAGGGGGCATAGACCTAGCCCTGATTGGAGGGGTCTCTCCATCTTCAAGATGGCGGGGACTGAGAGTTGTGCTTCACCTCGCCTCCCCCACCTTAGAGGTGGAGTTGGCAGAGGTGGCCACACCTCCTATTCTTTTGAATTTTTCACGCCAGTTCTCCCGCCCAAGGAGGGGGTGTAAACCAGGGGCTGCTATCTTCTGCTAGCAGCAGACGCCGGGGGTCGCATTATAAAGGTGGCAGGCCTTTGAAACTTCCCTCTTCGAGTATTGGCCCATCCTGGGGGAGGAGATACGACACCTGCCCAGAATGTGCATTGTTTCTGGTCCCAGAGAGCAGGGGCTCTCTACCCAGTGGTCCAGAAACCTGTCTGGTGGTGGCTGGCTGCCTACAACCGGTCACAGACCACACCAGGGTTGGTAGGTTTTCAGGGGGCACCTCTGAGTACATGGTACAATAAATCCCACGCTGGCATCAGTAGGGATTTATTGTAAGGAGTAGCCTGGTATCAAACACTCCTGTGTTCAGTGAAGCCACCATGGTGCTGAGGAACTCGAGTTGTTGAGTTCCCAGCCCATGTACTCTCTATGGCTTCCCTGGCACTAATTCCTCAACTATGGAATCGCCTACCCGAGAACCTACGCAAGGAACCAGCACTCCTCCCTTTCAGGAAACGAGTCAAGACTCTTCTGTTTAGGGAGGCTCTGTACACAGCATAAAGCTCCTCCCCAGTGTTGTATCTGTGACTGCTGGTGGGGTTTGGTCACTCTCTCGAAGCGCTACGAGACCTGCCGGTGATTATGCGCTCTACAAATCCGAGTTAACATAACATAACTTACAATATTAGGAAAATGGACCCCAATATTGTAGGGACATATCTATTCCTGCAGATATGCCCTCACCGGTTGTATAGTGCACCATGCCTTGGGGCTGTGAGGCCTGCCAGAGGGGTGATTTACCTATGCCTGCTGGGAGTGCTGGTTGGCATAGCACCCACACAGTGTGCCATGTCAACTTAGTCGTTTTCTCCCTCACAGGGGCATGCAAGCTGCAAGGCAGTGGCATGGACCCAGTGATGAGAGTCCCAGGGGATCCTCTTCAGCTCCCAGGCCCTAGGTACCAAGGGTTCCATTTACTAGGGACTTAGAGGGGATAGAAGTACCAATTGGGGGTTTATTTTTAGGGAAGAAGCACTGGCACAGGGGACCTGATTGGCAGGAACCCGGAGCACTACATTTGAAACCACATCAAAACCAGGCAAAAAGTGGGGTGCTAACCATGCAAAAGAGGCACTTTCTCACAAAGGTCAAATAATGAATACTTGGGATGAGGGTCTGCTTTACTGTTTAGGTAGACAGACTGGCAGTAGGGACAGGAAAGGGGCAGCCAAATATCACACCTGTTTTCCAGGGGCAGAGAGCCCCCTTGGTAGCCAAACCTCTGGGTTACACTAGGGAGCTCCACACAACAGGAGAGGGGTCCTGGCATATTGGAAGTGGGCAAAATGGTGCATTCTGGGATGCCCAGGTGCCACACTTCACATGAAGTGGGCATCAGGTGGGAGGGAACTAGGTAGCCAATTGGCTGCTAACTACATCCTACCCGGAGGGCATTTCCTGAGCATACGTAGGGCATCACTGGCACCCCGAACTCCAATCTTTACTGGACTAGAAGAAGGACCGAAGGAGGACTGTCCTGCTGAATTATGGAACCGGCAAAGAGGCTGCACCGGCGTGGACTGCACCTGGTGGCTAACAAAAGAGAGGGGCTGTGCCTGCTGTGTCCTGCTTGAGGAGAAGCAGTCTCAAAGCCCAGCCAAAGCCTAGAGACTCCCAGGGTTCGTGAGCTGGCCTCCTCTTCACAGCACAGGGACAAAAACCACTGAGAAGCCTGCTGGGGAAAGTTGATAGCCCAAAGTCTTCGAATCGCTGCCTACTGCACCAGGAGCCAGGACCCGACGCACTAAGTTGCACCTGAGTTCACAGAGCCTAGGAGTGTAATTGAGGTGCAGCTGAGACCCCCAAAGAAGAGTTGCCGACCCAGGAAATATTGGCCTGGGACTGCGATACTTGAAGACCAGTAGTCCAGTAGAAACTGGACTCTGCCAGCACCCAAGAGGACTTTGAGGGACGTCGACCCTGTGACCAGGACTGCCTCAACGCCCCCGTGGACCGAGTAGCAGCCGCATCAAGAACCCCGTCGACCGCATCGCATCCACAGCCTCTTTGGAGCATCTACAGCACTCTTCATCCCTTGTATCATGACAACTTCCATAGGAAAGCCCTGCAATGTGTAAAAGTGCCTGGAACCGACTGAGAAGTGCTTCACCAACTGACGTAACTGTCTGAGGACCTTGCTGGTCCCCATGACTGGCTACCTTTTGGAGTTGGTCACCTAAGTGATTCTAAGTGACCGCATTCCAACTAACCAAACATTTTGATAAAAAAAGTTTCTAATGTCAAATTTGTTGGATTTGCCAATGCTTGTTCGTGGTCAAGTGAAATAACGAATAGTTTCTTACCTGTCGGTATAGTTTTGCAGCTTGAAGACTTTCTGGATTCACTATGCTGTGCATTATTCCGCGGTGTAGAGGTTGGGTCCGGAATCGTAGTCCTTTTTCTGTGTTTTTTTTTTTGTTTTTGTGTAGCCCAGGTGGGCGTCGACGCCCCACCATTTGGTGTCCTCCCGTGACGTCGGCGCGCTTCCTCCGGAAGCTCCCACCCTAGGGCGCCATCTTCGGATTCTTTTTTTTTTTTTTTTTTTTTGTCTTGTGCTTGTGTTGTTAATCCTTTTACCCTTTTGAAGGTGTTTTCCATTTGTTAGTCCCATCTTCCTCCTGTCTCATCTTTCTGGCGGAGGTGGGTGGGTTCGCTAGTGAATCCAGAAAGTCTTCAAGCTGCAAAACTATACCGACAGGTAAGAAACTATTCGTTTTGCAGCGTGAATCTTTCTAAATTCACTATGCTGTGCATAGACTTTGTAGCGGTTTGCTATATTTGTGGCGGCTGGGTGGAAGATGAGCGTTGGTTGTTGAATATATGTTGAAGAACTTTTTGACCTACTTGTGCTTCTTTGTTCATCTGTATATCCACGCAGTAGTGTTTAGTGAACGTGTGCACTGAAGCCCATGTTGCCGCCAGGCAAATGTCTTGGATAGGTGTGTTTGCTAGGAAGGCTATTGTTGCTCCCTTTTTCCTGGTTGAGTGAGCCTGAGCTGCCCCTTGTAGCTCCTGGCCTGCCTGTTTGTGGCAGTATTGAATTGTCTGTGCGATCCATCGTGCGATGGTATTCTTAGTCACTGGTCTGCCCAGGAAACTGCTTGCGAAGGACACAAAGAACTGCTTTGTCTTTCTACAATCCTTAGTCCTTTCGATGTAATACATTACTGCTCTCCTGGCGTCCAGAGTGTGCAGTGCCCTTTCAGCGCTGGTGGATGGTTTCTGGAAGAAACTGGGAATTTGTATTGTTTGGTTTATATGGAACCTGGACACCACCTTTGGCATGAAGTGTGGGTCCGTCCTCATTACCACCCTGTCATTGTGAATCTGAATGTAGGGTTCTTGTAGTGTGAGTGCCTGCAACTCGCTCACCCTACGTAGCGAGGTAATCGCTACCAGAAAGGCCGTCTTTATTGTGAGCATATGTAGCGATGCCTTGTGGATGGGTTCGAACGGTGCTTTCATAAGCTGTGTTAGAACTACATTGAGGTTCCATGCAGGCGGTGGCATCCTCTTTGGCGGTGCTATTCTTTTGGCTCCTTCCAGGAATCTTTTTACTACTTGAGATGTAAAGAAGCTTTTCCCTGTTTCTCCTCTTGTATAGGCTACTATTGCTGCCAGGTGCACTCTTAGCGAAGTGCAGCTTAGGTTACTTTTTAGTAAGTGTGTTAAGTATTTTAGCACAGTTGATTCTTTAGTGATTCTCCTGTGGAGCTTTTTGTTGATGCACCATTCAGTGAATCTCTTCCATTTTGCTGCATAGCATTTCCGTGTGGTGGGTCTCCTCGCTTCTCGCAGCACTGCCAGCGTGCTTTGTGGAAGCTTGAGGTGAGCGAACTCTAAGTCCTCAGGAGCCACGCTGCTAGGCTGAGGCTTTCTGGCTCTGGATGGAGTACCCTTCCGTTTTGCAGCGAGAGCAGGTCTTTCCTTCTTGGGAACTTGTGTGGTGGTCCCTGTGCCATCTCCACGATCTGCGAGAACCAGGACTGTCTGGCCCACTGTGGTGCTACCAGAATTAGCGTCATGTTGCTTGTTCTGCACTTGCTGAGCACTTTGTGTATCAGCGGTATCAGTGGAAAAGCGTAGGCAAATGTCTTTGACCAGCTCATCCATAGGGCATTTCCTTGGGATTGATGGCCTGGCTGCCTGGATGCGAAGTATTGGCATTTTGCATTCTGGTGTGTTGCAAACAGGTCTAGTTGTGGGGTCCCCCACTTCTTGAATAGTTTTTGCGTTTCCTGCGGGTTGAGCTCCCACTCGTGTGAGATTGATGTCTGTCTGCTCAGTCTGTCTGCTTCGACATTGTCCTTCCCTGGCAGATGTATTGCCAGGAGGTCTATTTGTAATGGAATTGCCCATTTCCATATCTGTTGCGCTAGATCTGAGAGCGCCACCGAGTGTGTTCCTCCCTGCTTGTTGATGTAGAACATCGTTGTGGTGTTGTCTGTTTGTACTAACACCCTTTGGCCGTACAGCTGTTTCTGGAACGCTTTTAGGGCAAGGAACACGGTCTTGAGTTCTAGGTAGTTGATGTGTTTGACGGCATCTGTTTGTGTCCATAACCCCCTTACCTTGAGCAGTTTCATGTGCGCTCCCCACCCTATTTGGGATGCGTCTGTTGTGATGGTCACTGTTGGAGTTGGTGGTGTGAATGGGTTTCCCCTTGTTATGTTGTCCCTGTTCCACCATGCTATCTCTTCCTGCACTGCATGCGTTACAACCACTAGATCTTCCCAACTCCCTGTTGCCTGTGACCATTGCTGTTGCAGCCATTCCTGGAATGGTCTCATGTGTAGCCGAATATTGGGGACTAAATGTATGCAGGATGCCATCATGCCCATGAGCTTGCTCACTGTCCTCACTGTCAGACGTTGCCCCTTCAGGTAGCGGCGAGTCTCCTTCAGTAGTGCGAGGATCCTTTTCTCGCTGGGGAACACTCTTCCCTGAATGGTGTCGAATTTTCGCACCCAGGAAGATCTTCACTTGTTCTGGTTCCAGCGATGACTTCTCTTTGTGTATGGAGAAACCTAGTTTTGTCAGCGTTTGTGTGACATGCTGAGCATGTAGTTTGCATTGGTTGTTGGAGTTCGCCTTTACCAACCAGTCGTCTAGGTAGGGGTATACGTGTATCCCCTGTCTTCGCAGATGTGCTGCTACGGCAGCTAGGCATTTGGTGAATAGTCTTGGTGCTGATTTGAGGCCGAAGGCTAGGGCCGTGAACTGGTAGTGCGTCTTGCTGATGGTGAATCTGAGCAGATGCTTGTGTCCTTGGTTCATGGGGATGTGCAGGTAGGCATCCTTGAGGTCTATTGTGGACATAAAATCCCCGTGCCTTATCTGAGGTATGACCTCTTGTAAGGACGTCATCTTGAACTTTTGAGTTTTTATGTATTTGTTTAGGAACCGTAGGTCCAGTATGGGCCTTAACGTTTCGTCTACCTTTGGTACGAGGAAGTAGTTGGAGTACACTCCTGTGCCCTTTTCTCTGTACGGCACCCTTTCTATAGCCTGTTTGTGGAGGAGTTCTTGTGCTTCCTGCCACAATAGTGACAGCTCTTCGGTTGAATGTTTCTTGTTTGTTGGCCTCTTGTTTGGTGGCCTCTTTACGAGTTCTATGCAGTAGCCGAACTGTATGATGTTGAGTATCCACTTGTCGGTTATCTTCTCCCACTCCTGGGAGAAGTGTTTTAGTCTGCCTCCTACGGGCGTTGTATGATGGTAAATTTGTAAATGTTGTCCGTGTCTTTTGTTGTGCCGCGGCACTAGTGATGTTGGGAGTGCGGGCACGTTTTGTAGTGTGGAGTCACTTGGGGGCGGGTTGCTGACCGCCTCTTCGTGTATTGCCTCGTCCGTTTGGTCGGCTTCGAAAGGACTGGCCCCTCTGTTGGTTCTGCCAGCCTTGTTGCTGCTGATCCTGTTGCGCCTGGCTGCTTCCCTGAAATGTTTGCTGGAAGGCCTGGTGCGATGTTCCTGGCTGGTTCCCACCTCTGCCATTTGGTCTTCGTGAGGGGGTGCCTCTTCTCATACCCCTGAACTGTAGTGCTCCCATGGACCTTGCCGTCTCGTTATCTTTTTTGAGCTGCGTCAGCGTGTCGTCCACGGGCGTGTCGAACAGCTTTTCCCTGTTGAAGGGCAACTTCAGGATGTTGTTTTGCACCTCCGGCTTGAACCCGGAGATCCTGAGCCAGGCATGTCGCCTCTGTCACCCCGATCATCATCAGCCTGCTTGATGTATCAGCTGCGTCTAGGGCCGACTTCAGGCAGGTGTTGGCCATGTTCTTCCCCTCCTCCACCAGGTGTGCCGCTCTCTGCTGTTGTTCAATGGGGAGCAGTTTGAGCAACTGCCCCACTTCTTCCCAGTGCTGGTAGGCGTGCCTATTTATAAGGGCATTGGAGTTGGCGATGCGCCAATGTATTGCCGCATTTCTTTCCATTTTCCTCCCTGTGAGGTCTATCCTCTTGCTCTCCTTGTCTGGGGGCGGACCGGAGTTTGTGGGAACGTTGGCCCTCTTCCTGGCTGTTGCTGTTATTATTGAATCAGCTGGCACAGATCCCTGGATATATGGTGGATCCTTTGAAGAGTGTTTATATTTTTTCTCAGCTCTGGGGGTGACCGATCTGCAGGTAGATGGCTCCTTGAAAGCCTCCCTGCCTTGGTCTAGCACACTAGGGAACATAGGAAGGAATTGGCTCCTAGTTTGTGTTGGTAGCAGTGTTTCCAGGAGAAAACAGGCTTTTGGCTTTTCCTCCTCCATTTCCACTTTATAGGCGGCTGCCGCGTTCCTGACGACCATGATATAAACTCCTATGTCGTACGGCGGCGAAGGCCTCGACTGATACGTTTCCACGGCCTCCTCCGGGTTTTCGGCGTCGAGATCCTGCCATTCCAGGTCTTGAGCCTCAGAGGGTGTCGAGCCGAAGTGAGTTTGCTGGTCGTCATCACCCTCCGTATAATAGTACAGGGCCTCTTCGTCCTGTTGTTCCGATGGTACGGGAGTTTTCGGCGGCTCGATGGTGTCGAACTCCTCTTGCGTTTCCGCTTTGACGACCGTCGAGGGCTTCGAAGGGATGGTGTATCTACTCATCCGGTCGTCGAAGTCCTTCTTCCTTTGGATGATACTGGCCATTTCGGCCTCGAGCCTTTTCTTCTTCCTCCTCTCCATCTGCGCCGCTTGATCGGCGTTGAGAGTTTCGGCAGTTCTCTTCGACGTTGTAGTTGACGTCGAAGGTGTCTTCTGCTCTTTTCCCTTTGGCGTCGAGTGTGGCTTCTCGGAACAGTGCTTCGACGACCTGGGTGTGTCAAGAGCTTTCGCCGACCGGGAGTCCTTTTCAAAGGATCCGCTGGGCTGTTTGTCCGTGGACGCAGCTTCGGTCGTCGAGTGCTTCAACGCCGGTGCTCCTTTCGAGGACTTTGGCTGGGATTTTCGAGAGTCTGTCGGGGTTTTTTGGGTCGACGTGTCTCTTACCTCCTTCCTGGAAGTGTTATCGGTCTCTACGACCGTGCAGTCCTCTGGTCCCTCGGCGATGTGGTCCTCTTCCCCACTGGAGAGGCCCAGGTCCCGCAGCGACGGAGGTGGCCCTTGGCCCTGCATGCTGTAGTTTGCTCTCCTCTGTCTGTCCCTCACCCTGAGGGTCTTGGTGGCGAATGCTGCGCCGGCGTTGCAGTCGCCGCTTTGATGGTCGATCGGTAGGCAGAGGTTGCAGACTGGATGCTGGTCTTTCTGCGCGAACTTGTGGTGGCAGTTACGACAGAAATTGAATGGTGTCTTGTCCATTCCCGCGCTCAGGGAGCCCCCTGTGTGCGCATTCTCCGTTGGACGTCGAAGTTTTCTCTCGCCCGCTTCGTCGTCCCAGTAGTATGTTCTTTGTCTTGTGATGAAGATCTCCAATTTTTCTCGGTTTTTTCTTGCTTTCTCTTACTTCTTCTCTCCTTTTCCAACTCTGGAGCTCCTCACGACGATCCAGACCCACCGGCGGAAAAAAGAATCTGAAGATGGCGCCCTAGGGTGGGAGCTTCCGGAGGAAGCGCGCCGACGTCACGGGAGGACACCAAATGGTGGGGCGTCGACGCCCACCTGGGCTACACAAAAAAACAAAAAAAAAGACTACGATTCCGGACCCAACCACTACACCGCGGAATAATGCACAGCATAGTGAATCCAGAAAGATTCACGCTGCAAAACCCGATTTACTACACCTTGTAAATTCCATATGTCCGGAACCCTCCAGTGGATCTTTTCAATGTGGTGTCGAAAAATAGATAAAATACAGTCCATTTTTAGGTCGAGCCTAGCGCAGCGCGCATGCGCTGCTCTATGGGAGGCTTCTTGTGAGCACTCCAAACTTTCCCTAAACTTGTCCGTGTGAGTTTGGTAACTCCCACACATTTCATTGGTCATTGCGTGTGTCTTTCAAAAATGAAAGCACGCAAATGGCCAAAGGCGTGTTTGTCCCACCTTTTGTCTAAATGTTCACTCCCATAGCGTTTTGGTGTCGGGAGCGAGCAGCGGCGCGCATTGTGGCATCTGCATTCTTCCCTTGGATCATGTTACTAATGAAAGACAGCGCGGTCGCTTTCACTTTCGCGGCTGCGGTTTTTTTTCGTTTCTAACTTTTTTGACCTTGTTTTTTTTACAACCTAAGCGGCGGCACAGTCTAAGAATTCAATATAAGAAGTCAGGTAATATTTTGGTAGTTACATAAACGTGGCCTTCAATCCCCAATGACTTGAGGTTAATTGCGCTGGGCGTGATTTCAATGCCAAATTGCGGGAAAGCCTCGTTTACATCTGACTTCCCTGAGAACGTGTTTCCACGCCTCAGGAATAGGGCATCCTGGTGACGCGGGTTGGCATCCGAGGGACGGGGAGGTGAGGCAGGCTCCGACCTGCCGCAGTGCTCACAGCACCGGTGCGCAGTAACCATGTCTGGCGAAGTCGTTCTCGGGCGCAAGAACACAGACCAGCCGCCCCCTGACCCCACCGCCATGTCGGACCCGGAAGACGCCGACGAGTGCTGCAACGCCCTGGAGGCCCACCGGGTCAAGCTGATCGCCGTCATCGACCCCACGCGCATCACCCCCTACCTGCGCCAGTGCCGGGTGCTGAACCGCGATGAGGAGCAGGTCTTCAACGACCCCAGCCTGGTCATCCGCCGGCGCAAAGTGGGTGAGTGCGGCCGAGAAGCGTTCTCCAGACTTAAGAGTTCATAAAATGATCATTTATTTTATATATAACGCCCAATACTAGAGTTCCCGTTTCTAAGCGCTATATGTACTGTCTATTATTATTTTCCTCATGTAATAGTACTGATATGTTCATCTTGGAAGGCTGAGTTACATCTCCATTTCACCGAATATCCGCAGCTTGGGGGCGTGGCTTGCCTGCAACCAAGATGGCCGCTCGTGGGTTAAGCTCCGATCGCAATTGTGTAATCCCCCCTACATCCGTTTTAAATGATCCGTTTCGCCCCTTTTAACCCTCGAATCACATTCCCCCTAGCGTAGTGCACCTTCCGCAGTAACGACAAAGAAAATCAGTAGGGGCAGTCCGGAGATATCAAGCCTGGAGTGTTTGGCCGGTGAGAGACTGGAGCTTCGACCGTGACGTCGCACAGCGCTCCCCTACGCAGGCCCGAGCTGTTCGCTTCGGACCTTCCGGACTGGGACGGAGATTGCCAGCCAACTGCTGCGGCCCCAGCGCTTCCCGCAACATTGGCGCATATCGGATCTCCCGCTGGCGCTGTGCGGGCACAATATTTGAGACCCCCGGCTGATAGCGAGCGGGCAGGCGGGTGGTGGGGCCTCCTTGGGGGTGCGGGGCCTACGGCGTGCACAACACTCCACGTTACACGCCGGAGTTGAGGTGAGTGCCCGGGGCTGAGATCGAGCCGTTGCCTCCCTCCCCCCCTGTGTAGAGACGAGATCTGTGACAGCCGGCCCCCCCCCTTGGAGAGAGCAGACCCGTCTGCACTATTTACATCGTCTCGCCGCCCTGCACCCGTGAGATGCCGGTGGGCCCAGGTGGGCTGGTTCTTAAGCGGCTAGTCTGGGGGTAGCACACAACGCTATTCTCCCTCTGGCCCTCTCCTAAGCATTGGATCGAATCAGGACTAGTATCACCACTTCAGCTAGTCAATACACAGCTTTCTCCTGTGGCCTCCTAGGACACCGTACTTGGGACAGCTTGTGGTGCTTGTTGTGTCCGTGCCCCATTCCAATTAGTGACAGAGTTGCTCACAGTATTTCGGCTCCCTACTTGATAGGGGCCTTGGGAGGTCCTATTGAGTGGTTGATTGATCGATCTGCGGAGATTCTAAACACAATACACTATTGGAGCACCGCAGGGTGTAGAGCCTGGGAACTCAACTCCCCCATCGGGTGGCCGGGGTCGGACGCCTGAATATTTTCACGCCCTCACATCGCACTTTCAGCTATCCGCACCTCTTGCATCGGCCAAATAAGGGACTGCCTGCCCGTGTGGAGGTGCGTGCTGGGGGCCCATAACATGCACGGACACTGTAGGCATGGCCACCACTAAGGGCACCAAGCAGCCCCCTGCTGCGCGGTTGGCAAAATATGCGCATACCAGATCGGATGGGGCGGAGGGACATAAGATTTCACCCGACTCAAAGCATCCCCCAGAAGAGGATGCCCTGACCTTGGTTGACGTGATGGCGGCGATTCAAGGGGTTCGTACGGCGCTGGAGGCTAAAATTGATACTGTGACTACGGAAGTCACCCTGATCCGAGCGGACTTGAGGAATATGAGGGACAGAGTAAAGACAAATGAAGCTTCCATCTCCACCCTACAACACTCCACTAAAGGGTTGGAAACCACGGTTAAGCGCCTTCAGACCCAGACGGCAGATTTAGAGGCTAAGTTAGAAGATTATGAAGGGAGGGCGCGCAGGAATAACGTCCGAATTTTGGGGGTGCCCGAAAGAGCGGAGGGGCAGGCGGCGGATCTATTTGTGGAGGACCTCATTCAAAGGCATCTGCAGCCCCGGTCTCTGTCGCAATTTTTCTCAGTGGAGCGCGCTCACAGAATTCCGGGAGGCCCCCCAGGCCTGGGGCCCCACCGCGTCCTATCCTTGCTCGAATCTTCAATTTCCGAGATAGGGATGCTATCCTCCAGACGGCGAGGGCTGCTCCGCCACTCAAGTTCGAAAACTCCACCATAACCTTTTTTCCTGACTTTACCTACAAGGTGCAGCTACAGCGCAGGTCCTTTTTGGAAGTCAAGCGAGCTCTTAGGGGTCACCACTTGAAGTATGCCATCCTGTTCCCAGCGAAGCTCCGGGTACAGGATGATGGTAAGGCATGGTTCTTTCAAACCCCGGAGGACGCATGGGACTGGCTGGAGGGATGGCGATCAGCTGCGGCACGGAGGCGTTCCTCCCCGTCTGGAGAGCCTCGAACCGGAGAGGAATGACGCTCCAGGGACCACACTAGTGAGGACTGTATCTTGGCTGTTGTGAAAGTGTATGCCCTGTTGGGTTGTATTGAAGATGGTTGTTGGTGACTTTTGCTTTGTTCCGAATTGCCGCAGTTTGATGGTGGTCTTGGGTATCTGGGGGGTCCTTTGAGTGACCAGCTGCGTGATGTCTTCGTCGGTGTTCCTCGTTGGGACCCGGGGGAGCTGGTGGGGTGATTTTTTAGGTGGGGGGGGGGGGACAGTTTGGTATTATTGCTATATGTCAATCATTCATGATACGATGCTTTGCATAACGATTGATTTTGGGCAAGTCTATGGGTTTGAAAGGGGGGGGGGAGGGAAAATTGTGTTTCATGGATGGCGCTCTTGGGTTGTTTAGGCTGAGTAGCGTTCCCCTATATTTAGTCTGTTGTTGTTTGGGTATACAGGCACTCTGCAAGTTTGGGGGTGGGCAGTTTTAAGTCCACGTTGCAGGGAGGCAGGGAGGGGGGTATTTCTGAGTGGTATTTGGGGTTTTGTAGCAATGTTTTTATTTTGGTTTTTGTATGGCTCTTTTCAAGTGGTCGTTTTTAGCAACCTAAATTATGTGGATGTTAGTCTATCTGGGTGGATAATTAACGTTGGAGCATATGATTATTTTGTGTCCGATGCCATATGGTTCATGAGATGGTTCTTATCGGAGCGCATTTTCGCTTTGTCAGTGATATTTTTCTTTTGTGTTAGGGGTCAGGGGGCCCGCCTTTAGCTTCAAAGGATGAGCGTTGGTGAGTGTATGGGTTCTTTGCTGGGCCATCAAACTTCTCTCCTGGAATGTCAATGGTCTTGGTGATCGAATAAAGAGGGGTGTAGTGTTGCAGTATCTTAAACGCCAAGCGCCCGACCTGGTGCTTCTTCAAGAAACTCCTATCCAGGGTCCTTCTTACTGTGCACTCAACAGATGGGGGTATAAACTCATAGCCCATGCAGGTTATACTCGCGGCTCTAGAGGAGTCGGCATTCTTGTACGCAGCTCCTTTCCCTTTCAGGTTCAGAAAGTTGTACGTGACCCCTTGGGTCGATTTGTCTCGGTAAAATGGGAGGGTAGGTCGCTTAATGTCTCATGCTTGTATATCCCTCCGCGGTTGCATGCTACCACCTTGAGCGACTTGGGTACACACCTGTTAAATTTGCCTGAAGGAGACATGCTATTGGGGGGTGACTGCAATGCGGCTTTGGATGGGGAATTGGATCGCCTACCCCCTAGATCGGGCGAAACCTCTGGTAGATTACTATCTGAATTTTTGAGGGCACTCGGTATCGACGTTTGGCGAGTCTGTAATCCTAGCGAGAAGCAATATACCTTTCACTCAGGTGTGCACGGTAGTTTGTCGCGTATCGATTATCTCTTTTGTAAAGCTGCCCAGCTCCCCATGTTCGATAAATTGTCCCTTCTACCTAGGGGAATCTCCGATCACTCGCCCATTGTGACTTATTATGGGGGTATGTCCCCCGCTGGCCGGCAGGAGATGATTCTTCAGTCCTGGTATTTTAGAATACCTGAAATTCGTACCAAACTGACTGAGGCCACCCAGCACTATTTTGAAGAAAATGTAGGTTCGGTTCAGTCGGATGTTGTATTGTGGGAAGCATATAAAACCGTCATACGGGGGTGTGGGGTGGCGGCAGTGGCTGGGCACAAGAAGGAAAAACAGCAACAGCTGGAAGCTATTGAAAGTGAGATTTTGGCCCTTGAACGGGAACTAGTTTCCGATAGGTCGTCGGAGATCTCGCACAAATTGGCTGTCAAGCAAAAAGAATACCGGGATATTGCTGGTGATTCTGCTAGGGCTCAATACAGGGCAACTCAGCACAGGATTTATGATATTGGCGATAAAGCTAGTAAGTTGCTGGCTTGGCTTGATAGGAGGGATCTGGCGAATAGATGGGTCGCTGAAATTGTAGATGATAAGACCGTTCGCCATCATGATAGAGTAGGTATCGCTGATGCCTTTGCCACTTATTTTAGGGGCGTCTATTCTCCCGTGTCATCCTCCACGCAGGAGGAGGCCGTAGAATTGCTCGCAACGCTACCACTGCCGTGTCTAGACTCCCAAGAGGTCGCAGGGCTAGACCTGGCGTTAACGGCCGATGAAATCGCTAAAGCCATTTCCTCCTTGCAGTCCGGAAAGGCCATGGGCCCTAGTGGACTCCCAATTGAACTGTATAAGACTGTTGCTTCGCTTATTGCCCCTCCTCTGCTGCGCATGTACGACGCCAGTGTGCAAGAGGGCGTTCTCCCGGCTACGCAATGCTTGGCCAATATAGTCGTCATATATAAGCAAGGGAAACCTCCAGAGCGATGCTCCTCTTACCGACCCATTTCCCTCCTTGACCCCGAGGTCAAAATCTTGGCCAAAATACTGGCTCTGCGCCTCTCACCCCTCCTTTCCAAACTGATTCACCCGGATCAATCCGGCTTTATGCCAACCAAAAATACAGCACTTAATTTGCGTCGGCTGTTCGGGGTATTGGGGCGGGCCTCCACTACAGGAGGATTCGGTTATTATGTCCTTGGACGCCAAAATGGCGTTCGACATGATTGAATGGCCTTTCCTCTTTGCAACATTGAAAAGATACGGTTTTGGAGACCGGTCTCTAGCTTGGCTGCGACTCCTCTATTCAAAACCCCTGGCGAGAATTGCAGTGAATGGCAGCAGATCGTCAGTTTTCGAGTTGGGGCGCGGCACAAGACAGGGATGCCCACTGTCCCCTTTGTTGTTCGCGCTGGCGCTTGAACCTCTTGCGGTATGGCTCAGGGGGGACCCCTGGATCCAGGGACTAAACTGATCGCCGGAGTGGATGGACAAATTGTCCCTCTACGCCGATGATATTTTGCTTTATCTTGCCAATCCCCGGTCTTCGATCCATGAAGTGCTCCGTGTATTCACCCTATTTCAAAAATATTCTGGCTATACCATTAACTGGGATAAGTCCCTAATATATATCCTAAGTGGACGCCCTCCGCTTCTTCCGTCGGGTTGTGGTGCCAAAATTGTTATTGATGGCTTCCGATACCTAGGAATCTACATTACGACGGATGAGGCGGTTTTTTATCAACGTAACTTACTGCCCTCAGCGTCTTAGGGCAGATGTCCAACACTGGAGGACTCTTCCTCTCACGCTTCTGGGAAGGGCGGCTCTTTATAAAATGATGGCGCTCCCTCGCTTCCTCTATGCGTTGCAGAATACCCCTCATTTAGTTCCGGTTCAGTACTTTACCACCGTCGAGTCCGAAGTTCGCAATCTTTTGTGGAACAATGGCACACCCCGAATCGCCTTCACCAAACTTATTAGGACCTGGTATGACGGTGGCATTGCTTTACCATCCGTCAGAGCATATTATTGGGCCTCACAACTTACTGTTCTTAATCATTGGATGCACCGGCCAATTGACGACCCTGCATACCGGATGGATAGACACAATATGCTACCTGGTGCTTATTTGAGGGCATTGTATGGAGGGTCGAAACTAGAGCCCAAATTCACCCCAACCTCTACGACTGTCTCCGTCTGGCATCTTGCGAATTCAGCGCTGGGCTGGAGGGGCAGGATTACGCAGGCGACACCATTATTTGACTCCCATTGCCTGAGTGTGCTTGGACGGCAACCTGGGTTTGATAAATGGGATTTGATCGGTTTATCCAAGGTGGGCGACTTGTGGGTGAAGGGTGGTATGGTATCTTTCAGTGATTTGCAGCGGCAATACCAACTACATGATGGAGAAACGTTCCGCTATCTCCAGGTGCGAAGTGTACTGACCAAGGTGCTTCCTCGAGGTGAGGAATTGCCGGTGTCTTCCCCCTTGGCGGACAGGTTATTGGACGACTATCTCCCCAAGAAAGCCATATCTCTCTCATATCGTAAAACCCTCAATAATTCACCTGACCCCCTTGCCAAAGTCCGTAAAAAATGGTGTTCCGATGTGGGTGAGATTTCCGACGAGGAATGGAGGGAGGCCCTAGCGTCGCCCCGTGAGGTTGCAATTCGCTCCCAGTTTAAACTGATCCAACTCAAGCTCCTGCATAGGGCCTATTACACAAGCTCCGTGTTGGTCAAAATGGGTCTTCTGGACTCTCCATTATGTCCCCGTGGCTGTGGCCAAGTGGGTACGTATTTGCACCAATGGTGGGACTGTCCGATTCTCCAAGGTTATTGGGAGGACGTCGTCTCTACTTTATCTCAGACTTGCGGGAAGGTGGTGGAGGCTACCCCGAGGTTGTGTCTCTTGAACATTTGGGATGCCACTGATTTGTCTAGACCTGAACGGCTGTGGGTCACTTTGGGATTTATGGTGGCCAAACGCAACATCGCCAGAACCTGGAAGGGAGGGGTGGATTTGAAATGTGTTGATTGGGAGTCCGATATGGACTGGTGCATGCAGGCTGAGAGAGTGGTGTATGAAAGTAGAGGTTGCCCGGGTAAATGGATGAAAATATGGGCCCCCTGGAACAAGAACAGAGGCTGGCTGTGCGCTCCTTTCGCTGACACTTCTCCATTTGCTGTCGACAATGAATCATTGTAAATATGCATCGTCGGGATTATATGCAAACATGAATCCTTCACTTGGGCTCCAGTTTGATATGCCTTTTGTAATGTCCACAATTACTTTAGCTGACCACTTTCATTTGATTTATTTTGTGTAGGTTTAGTATGGTTTGTTTGTATTTGGTTGTTTTGTGTGATGTAATATTGTTTGTTTTTATAATAAACAGATTTTATTAAAAAAAAAGAATATCCGCAGCTTAATCGACCATGCCCTGCTGGCATGTAGTGTTATGAATGAGTGTCTCTCATGGCTGACGGCCTTGCATTTGATACGTAAGAACAAGTTACTTACCTTCGGTAACGCTTTTTCTGGTGGATACAGTATCTGCCTGTGGATTCCTCACTTAATGAATATCCCCTGCGCCAGCATTCCGCAGAAATTTTTCGTAGCTCTCCACGACGACGAGGTCGTCATGGCATCATGGCTCCGCACGCGGCTCCTCATGACGTCACCGGAGACATAAGAAGACCACGTCGGTGTGATGACGTCAGTTCCACCCATTTTTTCCATGCCACCGAGGCAAAACGGGCGAACCGACCATAGAGACAATGCATACCAAGTATACAGAATTCACACAAATACACTTAGTGTATAATAAAATGAGAAAGCTTGAATTTCAAACAAGACAACAATAAAACAATAGAGGTAACAAGGTCTTGAGTACATGAAAATACATCAAATAACTAATACCTCAGCTTTTATGGTATAAAAGGGTGGACAACGGGGAGGTGGGTGGGTCAGTGAGGAATCCACAGGCAGATACTGTATCCACCAGAAAAGCGTTACCGAAGGTAAGTAACTTGTTCTTCTGATGGATACATCTGCCTGTGGATTCCTCACCTAATGAATACAATCCCACAGCAGTACCTCACCCGGAGGAGGGAGTCCACCCTTCTATACCAAAAAGTCCTGTAAAACAGAGCGAGCAAAATGGCCATCCCTCCTCACTTCGGAATCTAAGCAGTAGTGTTTCGCGAAAGTGTGGAGGGAGGCCCAAGTTGCCGCCTTACATATGTCCAACACAGGAACACCTCTAGACAAGGCAGAAGTAGATGATTTAGCCCTGGTAGAATGAGCTCTAATGCCTACAGGAGGCTCCTTACCAGCCAGGGAGTAGCAAATCTTGATGCACAAGATGATCCACCTGGATAAAGTGCGCTTGTGCACCGCCTTGCCCTTCATGCGACCAGCATATCCAACAAAGAGCTGGTCATCTTGGCGAAAGTCCCTTGTTCTGTCCAAATAAAAGCTAATCGCTCTCTTTGGATCCAAACGATGAAGCCTCTCTTCCTCCTTGGATGGATGAGGGGGAGGATAGAAAGTAGGAAGGGTAATAGACTGACCTAGGTGGAAAGGAGTCACCACCTTAGGCAGAAAAGCAGCCCTGGTCCTAAGTACCAACCTTTCAGCAAGTATGGTCAGAAAAGGAGGTTTACAGGAAAGAGCTTGGAGCTCACTCACCCTCCTAGCCGAAGTGATAGCCACCAGAAAGATCGTTTTAAAAGACAAAAGTCTCAATGGACAACTATGCATAGGTTCGAACGTTGAACCCATTAAAAAAGACAACACCAGATTCAAATCCCACTGGGGCATAATAAAAGGAGTGGGAGGAAACATGTTTGTCAGCCCCTTAATAAATCTTAAGACTATAGGAGACTTAAATAAAGAAGGCTGATCAGGTAAACACAAAAATGCCGACAATGCCGACAGATATCCCTTAACAGTGGCCACAGCACAACCCTGCTGGGCCAAATGAAGGGAAAAACAAAGAACATCAGAAAGACGGGCTTTTAAGGGATCAATAGATTTCTCTCCGCACCACTTTACAAATTTAGACCACCTGTAAGAATAGACAGACTTGGTGGAGTGTCGCCTGGCCGATAGTATAACGTCCACCACGTCAGGCGGGAGAGAAAAAGAGTTCAAGTTGCCCCGTTCAATCTCCAGGCATTAAGGTGCAGGCTCTGGAGGTGGGGGTGTAGAACTTGCCCCTCCATCTGAGAGAGGAGATCTACCCTGAGAGGGAGACGGAGCGGAGGGTACAACGAGAGGTGAAGAAGGTCCGTGAACCACACCCTTCTCGGCCAATTCGGGGCGATCAATATGACTTGGGCCCGGTCTTGGCGAATCTTCCTCAGAACCCGAGGAATCAAGGGTATGGGAGGAAACGCGTAAAGGAGTTGTGAGCTCCAACTCAGCTGAAACGCGTCCCCCAATGCTCCCTGCCTTGGAAACTGGAGACTGCAGAATGACGGGCAGTGCGTGTTCTCTAGAGTGGCAAACAGGTCCACCTGAGGAGTTCCCCACGTCCGGAAGATGTGTCGAACAACCTCTGGATGAAGCCTCCACTCGTGGTCGGCGGAGAACTGCCGACTGAGACTGTCCGCACGCACGTTCAGCACCCCGGCCAGATGATTTGCCATCAAGCAAATACGATGGTCCTGAGCCCAGGACCAAAGCCGCAACGCCTCTCTGCAGAGACGGTACGACCCCACTCCTCCCTGCTTGTTGACATACCACATCGCGGCAGTGTTGTCCGTCAGGACCTGAACCGACTGACCGCGAAGGGAAGGGAGAAAGGCCTTGAGCGCCAAACGTATCGCCCGCAATTCCAGGAGGTTGATGTGAAACAACCTTTCCTCTGGAGACCAAAGACCCCTGATCTCCAGATCCCCTAGGGTAGAGGCCTCCGTTATCACTGTGGTCACTGATGGAGGAAAGTGGAAAGGCTTTCCTTGAGAAAGATTGCCCTCCACTCTCCACCAAGACAGATCCGCTGCAGCTTCTCTGGAGATCCTCACAGACTCCCTGAGATCTCCGTTGTGCTGATACCACTGCCTGCGGAAACACCACTGGAGTGCCCTCATGTGCCAGCGTGCATTTGTGACCAGCTGGATGCAGGAAGCAAACAGACCGAGCAGGCGAAGGACCTTCAGAACTGGAACAACTGCTCCATTGTGAAACAAAGGGATCATTTCCTGAATGTCGAGAATCCTTTGCGGAGGTGGAAAAGCTCGACACACAGTGGTGTCCAGTACCGCCCCTATAAACAGGTTGCGCTGAGAGGGCACCAGGTGAGACTTGGGTACATTTATTGAAAAACCCAATTTGTATAACAGCTGGGCTGTAACCTGCAAATGATGACTCACCATCTCCGGAGACTTTGCCTTTAACAGCCAGTCGTCCAGGTAGGGGAAAACTGGAATCCCCAACCTTCGGAGATGAGCTGCCACCACCGCCATCACCTTGGTGAAGACTCGAGGTGCGGTAGTAAGACCAAACAGAAGGACCGCAAACTGGTAGTGTTGCGACCCAACCGTGAAACGGAGATACTTCCTGTGTGACTTCAGGATGGGAATGTGGAAATACGCATCCTGCAAGTCGATGGACACCATCCAGTCCTCTTGTTGCAGCACCTGAAGAACCTGCGCTAGAGTTAGCATCTTGAACCTCTCCTGTTTGAGAAACAGATTCAAGATTCTGAGGTCCAGGATGGGACGTAACCTGCCATCCTTCTTGGGGATCAGGAAATACCGGGAGTAGCATCCCTGACCCCTCTCCTGCTCCGGAACCACCTCTATTGCACCTTTTTGTAACAGGGTAAGAACCTCCTTCTGAAGGAGCAGTAAATGATCCTCTGTGCAAAACCCCTGACAAGGAGGGTAAGGCGGGGGAAATTCCCTGAAAGGAAGAGCGTACCCATTTTCTACAAGATCTAGAACCCAAAGGTCTGAAGTTATTAGTTTCCAATCTTGTAGAAAATGAGTAAGCCGACCTCCCACAGGACCCACATAATCCAGGATGGCGGATCTAGGGCTGCTTTGCTGCATTACCGGGAGGGGTTGGGGAGGTAGAAGAGGAGGAGGAAGAGGGATGTCGTCCAGCTCCACGAAAGCGACCTCTGCCTTTACCTCTGTAGGATTTATACAGAGGGTTTTGCAGTTGCTGTTGCTGCTGAGGCTGACGGGAACGAAAGGAAGATTTCCCAAACCCACTGTACCTTTTGTATCCATAGCCCCTTGACTGAGGCTGTAAACCCAAGGATTTCGCCGTGGCCTTGCAGTCCTTAAATCTCTGCAACGCAGAGTCAGCTTTTTCCCCAAAAAGCTTGGAGCCGTCAAAGAGAAGATCCAAAAGAGCAGCTTGGACATCCGGTGAAAAACCCGAAGACCTCAACCATGCATGTCTCCTAGTAGCAACAGATGAGCCCATCACCCTTGCCACCGAATCTGCAGTGTCCAGTCCCGACTGTATTACCTGGCGAGCAGCCGCTTGAGAGTCCGCCAAGACTTCATTTAAATTACCCCGATCCTCCTCAGATAATTTAGGGAGAATCCGCTTGGCAGAGTCCATGAGGGCGTGAATGTATCTGCCCAACAGACAAGTCGCGTTGGTGGATTTTAACGCCATACTAGCTGACGAAAAACTTTCTTTGCAGACTGCTCAAGCTTTTTGAATCTCTGTCAGCTGGTGCTTGAGGAAATGAACCCACAGACTGCTTTGAGCATGAAGCTTGAACAACCAAACTCTGAGGTGACGGGTGAGAAGAAAGAAATTCAGGGTCCCCTGGTGCTGGTCTATATCTTCTAGAGACAGATCTAGAAACTGCCGGAGCAGTAAGGGGATTACTCCACACTTCCAGAATTGGCTCCGTCAGGGCATCATTGAAAGGCAAGAGGGGCTCAACTACAGAGGAAGGAGAATGAAGAACCTCTGTGAGAAGATTTGGCCTGTATTCAGCCATTGGAAGCTGTAAATCCAACAGTTCAGCTGCCTTCCTAATCACGACATGATAAGGAGCAACATCCTTTGAAGGAGAAGCCTTCTGTGAAGCAAAATCCACTTCTGGTGACACATCCAAACCACTTGCCTCACACAAGTCTTCAAACAAGTCCTCAGACTCATGTAATTCACCTTCTTCCATGTCACCAGCCTGATACTGCTCCTCCTCAATTAACCTTTGAGCCTCTCTTCTAGACCGCAGCGGCGTTGACGGCTCCGGCAGCGGCGTCGAAGGCGGATCCGTGACAGCATCCCGCGCCGAACGAACTCGAGAAGAAAGGATGCCAGATGGAGCCGGGGACTGACCATACGGCGTCGACATCTTCGGCGCCGGAAACTGCCAAGACGGCGCCATCGGCAAATAAGGCATAAAGGGGGCCGGAGGGTAATGCTGCGGCACACCCAAATTAAATGCCAATGGGCCCATGGGACCCGAAGGTGCTCCAGAGGGGCAAGTGACTCTGGCAAAAACGCCATACATCGCGTTCAAGAACTGCGATGGATCCGAACCTGGCGCCGGGAACGAAGGATACTGCGCCGGTTCCACCTCCGAAAGAGGAACCTCCGGAGTCGGAGCCACTGGAGCCACAGGTGGAGCCACAGGAACAGCAGGAGTCACCTCATCCACTGGATTCGATGCACCATCCGGAGCATCCACAGACGCCGGAGACTGCGCCGGCATGCCCACATAAGGAGACCGGACCAGAGACATCCGTGGAGACTCGGAAGGAGAAGGAGAAACAAAGTCTTTGACATGACGTCGAGGAGCCGGAGAAGGCGACTTCGAAGCCCGAGACTTCGACGAACGACGTCGAGACCCATGCCTCTTCTTCTTCTTGTGCCTTCTCTTCGATCCACGCAAAGTCGACGACTCCGACTTCGATCGTTTACGACCCCTTTTCTCCTTCCTCACCTTGGACATGTAGAGTTTAGCCTCTCTTTCCTTCAACGCCTTCGGGTTCATCTTCCTGCAAGAAGAGCAACCCTCGACGTCGTGATCACTCGAAAGACACCAAAGGCAGTCATCATGCGGATCAGTGATCGACATGTGACCTCCGCATTTCTTACAAGGCTTGAAGCCTGACTTCCTTTGAGCAGACATGTCGAAAAGAGAAACAAATAAAGTCTCGAAACAATGTAACAGTAGAAAGATAGGAGAGTCCCAGAAAATCCGTTAGCGTCGACAGCGCGGAAAAAAGGGAACTTACGTCATCACGCCGACGCGGTCTTCTTATGGCTCTGGTGACGTCATGCGGAGCCGCGTGCGGAGCCATGATGCCATGACGACCTCGTCGGCGCGGAGAGCTACGAAAAATTTCCACGGAATGCTGGCGCAGGGGATATTCATTAGGTGAGGAATCCACAGGCAGTTGTATCCATCAGAAAATCCTGTACAGCTACATTCACTGTTTAAAGTGGACGTGTGAGGTTGCCAGATACCACTTGTCATCAGGGGCAACATTTAACAACCTCATGAAATATGGGAGTTGCAGTTTTGGGGCATTTCAACTGAACCAATTAGACTAACACACCCGAGTACAATGACTTGTGAATGAGTAGCCATGTACATGGTGCTCATGGTGACATGGGGGTAACAGCATGCAAATGTGGCTTTACTCTGAACTTTGTAGTTGGGTTTATAAATGTCATATTTTTATGTTCGTACAAATGCAAACCAGGACGAAGAGTGAGGCAGCTTAGCAAGTGGCGGAATGCTTTTAAATTTGAGTTATTCTACAAATGTCAACTGCGTTGCACCGCCAAATCGGAACCAGGATGAAATGCATCTAATTTTTAAACATCTTTGAGAATGATGTGTATTGCTGGCTGATAAACTCACTTTTAAAGTGGAACTGTCTTTCAGCTGTAACATTAGTCTGGCTTTCTTATCAAAATAATTGAAGCTAAGGGTGTGCAACCCAGACTTGGCAAGCCCACAGCTGCGCCTCGAAGGGGAGCGGGGGAATGTGCGGGGTGCAGAAGAACACAAGAAGGGAATCTTTTCTCTGCAGGTCACTAGGTTGTATGTGCCTCTATTCATTTTATTCATAACATTTGAGAGTTTCAGAAAGTAAGTGTCCTTAGAGGGGGTCTTGGCGCTAGAGCAAGGCATACATCATGTGGTATATTGGCATTAGATACCCCTTAAAGCTGAAGTACCCAGTAAACATCCCCTCTGTACCATGCTGTAGCTACAGACCAGACCGTGCAAAACATGGCTGTTGACGTGTGCCTGTTATAGGATGGCAGGCGTGTATCCTTAGAATATCGTTGGCGATAGATGGAAGTCTGAGTTTCTGCTTCAATCCTTGACTTTACCTATTGTGTATTACCACATGTCCATTATTATTCTCACACAATGTGCTTGTGCTTTGAGTCTGTTATGAAATCCCTGCAGTGGGTGGAGGTTGGGCAATAATGCTTCTGTGTTGACAATATTACAAAAAATATTAATATAGCCTGCTGCAGAGGGTTGAATCATTGGTCACAGGCTACCTCTCCGAGTTGTAGGGTCGAGTTGTTGGAGGGGACTTTGAACGCCCTTGGATGAAGGGCTAAAATGCTCTTAGAACACTCATTCCACTAACACATTTTAAAAACGTTACAGCCAATAGCTCTGTCTAAACACTTATAAGGCCCCAAAGGCGAGACTATTGGCTATGCCAATGCTTGTTATAAATTGGTGTTGGACTTCTAAAGTGTCTTGTTGATTTCTTCTTTAATTGTTTTGGTGCTGTTTAAATGCTTACCACTTATTCCTTTGTGTAGGCCTTGCTGGTCAGAGCCACAGCTGCCCACGGTTGAGCTGAAGGTTTAACAAACTAAACCTATAGGTATTAAAGGGGTTAAGTATTACACAGTGAGGTTGCCCCACTACACCATATAATACACCCCATTTCCTCACCCTGGGGCTTTCTCAACTTTTTCAAGCACTTGGATTCCATGTCTGCTGAAGTGACTGGGAATGCATTTGGGTTGACCTTACTCACCGACGACTGCACTGCAAGATTTTCTGGCGTGGAGTCAAAAAGTCTGGAACTCTCTAGGCTGGACGACGGCGCCGTACAATAAGCCGGTTCACCCACAAGGTGTCTGTAAGGGCCCCATTAAACAGAAGCAATGGCTCTATATTGGTTTGTCTAGGACAGGGGTCTCCAACGAGTAGCTTGTGAGCTACTGTAGCTCTCTAGCTACCTCCGAGTAGCTCACCCGTGTGCAGCCCAGCTTATTAAATTAGAAAGCTGTTGCTTGGTTGAATTAATATACATATAACAAAATTGAAATCATACAACACAAATATTAGTATTAGTAGCTCTCAATGCGTTTGATTGAACATAAGTAGCTCTCAGTACAGAAAAGGGTGGAGACCCCTGGTCTAGGATGAAACGCCTCAGTGAGGACACTGCTGTTCACCTCCATTGTGGGCAACTGTAGGTGAAAGGCCTCTTCTGCCCTCCGCATGACCGTTGTGGAGGAGGCACTATCTTCAGTAGCAGGCCTAGGTGGAGAAACTAGCCCACTATCTGGTGATGTGTCCAGGCCGCTGGCACCCTCGTGCATCTCTGTAAAAAGACTGCACAAAGGGGGCCCACGAAGGCACAATCACAGTAGGCCTTGGGGTCATGTTCCAACGCCAGGCACATCAACAATAGGAGCAAAAGGGGGATAAGGAAATCAGACCGCCCCCCACTCCATCAATTATAAACACAACTAGGTCTGACCTCCAAGAGCAGTCAGTCACAAGTTTGAGAGACTCCTGGGGGTTACTATATCCTTTCGAGAACACCTTCCCAGTACAGTTCCGTTCAACAATCCATGAACTGATTAGTCCTTGCTGCTCCAATTTAAAAAGAGATTGTCAATAACCACATCACAAATGAATACCACAGTGGTAAAGAATCCTCACATCAATGTGTGGATCAAATTCATCAAATGAAAAAAAGTAAAAAATGTGAGAACGGTTAGAAAGCACCTCACGTGCGCAAACCCACAGGGCTCCTGGATGGTACTCGCCAGTGTGCCCACGTTATCATCATTGGTTGCTTTCGTAACCTTGGCAAATGAAAGAAGGAGAAAGGAAAAGAGGTGTGTGTTAGAATTCCACAGAGGTGGAAGGTCAAAGCAACATAGAAAGTGTGTGACCAACAACACTGAGGCTTCGTAATTCACTCAGTGTTCAGTCGTCCCCAACCGTGCAGAGAGAACAAAGTTCTCAACAAATTAAAAATGAGGTATCACTCACATACAACACCAACTTTATTCAATGTTGTGAGCGTCCCCAGTTTAAAAAGCAGGCATGTATCTGGCCACTTTCATTTGCCAAGGTTACGAAAGCAACCAATGATGATAACGTGGGCACACTGGCGAGTACCATCCAGGAGCCCTGTGGGTTTGCGCACGTGAGGTGCTTTCTAACCGTTCTCACATTTTTTACTTTTTTTCATTTGATGAATTTGATCCACACATTGATGTGAGGATTCTTTACCACTGTGGTATTCGTTTGTGATGTGGTTATTGACAATCTCTTTTAAATTGGAGCAGCAAGGACTAATCAGTTCATGGATTGTTGAACGGAACTGTACTGGGAAGGTGTTCTCAAAAGGATATACCAACCCCAGGCACCACAGACAAACCTGATGGGGATCTGACACAGACGTTCGTTTGCAACATGCCTTTGAGGTTTAAACCCTGAAATGTTAGGGGGGGGGCAACATTATTTCCTAGCACACTTTGATTTTTTTTTTTTTAGCAAAAACATTCTCAAAGAGACAAAGGGTGGCCCGGGACTCGTGTCTGGGTCCAAGGAATGAAAGGAACTGATGTCAATGTGCATGGGTGGTGCTTATATGAGGCTCTGCACATCACTTCCGGAAGGAAAGGATGTGGTGAAGGAGCCATACGACGCCGCCTACTGGCATGCAGGGATACTACTAACGTTTTCCGATCTAGTCTGACACCTGGGCAATATTCACAAGGTGAGGAATCTGCAGTTCTATCCGAAAAATTCAGTTAAAGCACTACCTTCACCTGCAGGCATGCACATCGTCAACATGCTGCATGCCACGCGCGCATATCCTGCCATATCCCGCGGCTGAAGCAGGTTTTGCCTCTCACCTCCTGCCTGTAGTGCACGATATTCTTATGCACCTGCAGCACCTAATATTTAACTTTCCGCGTACTTTCTAATGTTCAGATTTGATTTCCCACTGTGCAAGCTAAAGGTAATTGCATTTCTTTTGCTCTGACTGCATGCAAGTAAAAAACTCAAGTTTAGGTAACTACTTCCCCGCTTCCTCTCAGCACAGCAACAGGTCTGCTCTGCAGGTGGAAATCTAAATATTCTGTTAATATCCTCTACATGTACCGGTATCACCTTGTCTAAATGTCAGTACTGAATCATGTTTCTTGGTTTTATCTCTATGACACCATTGACTACGACACAGTTATTCATATAGCATGTTGTTGAAATGCTGATCTCTAGCAGCACAAAGCATCGTAAAACAAAACCCTGCAGTGCACATCTCACCACCTCACCTGCCGATCGTCGGGTTATCAGCATTGCCGCACCAGCCACACTCAAAGTTAGGCAAACACTCTCGACAGGTGTTGAATCTGGAGCAGTCCATGCACTGTGGCACCGAGTGGACACTGCAAGGCAGGAGAAAAGCGTTACAGGAGCAGGAGAGGGTAGGAAGGTAACATACTTGGAATTGGAATTATGACTCATCGGAATTTACACTTAACTTGTGAACATGAACCATCTCAGGTTACAGACGAGCCTCTTTTCTGTAGTATGAAATATGTTGATCTTAACCCCCCAAAAAGTCTGCTTTTAAGCATAGTCAACTATATCCTTCAAAAGGGTCTTTTAGACATGACAACCGTGAAAAACTGTCCAGACTTCAACGCCTCCTTGAGCCAGTCATCAAGACCTTGTGTCCCAGCAGGCACTCCTCTGGCCGCTGAGATGCAGTTTCTTTTGAAGCTCAGCATGAGCAGTGTACTCAGCAGACACTCCTCTGGCTGCTGAGATGCAGTTTGTTTTGAAGCTCAGCATGTGCAGTGTACCCAGCAGGCACTCCTCTGGCAGCTGAGATGGTTTGTTTTGAAGCTCAGCATGTGCAGTGTACCCAGCAGGCACTCCTCTGGCAGCTGAGATGGTTTGTTTTGAAGCTCAGCATGAGCAGTGTACCCAGCAGACACTCCTCTGGCTGCTGAGATGCAGTTTGTTTTGAAGCTCAGCATGTGCAGTGTACCCAGCAGGCACTCCTCTGGCAGCTGAGATGCAGTTTCTTTTGAAGCTCAGCATGTGCAGTGTACCCAGCAGGCACTCCTCTGGCAGCTGAGATGCAGTTTCTTTTGAAGCTCAGCATGTGCAGTGTACCCAGCAGGCACTCCTCTGGCAGCTGAGATGCAGTTTCTTTTGAAGCTCAGCATGTGCAGTGTACCCAGCAGGCACTCCTCTGGCAGCTGAGATGGTTTGTTTTGAAGCTCAGCATGTGCAGTGTACCCAGCAGGCACTCCTCTGGCAGCTGAGATGCAATTTGTTTTGAAGCTCAGCATGTGCAGTGTACCCAGCAGGCACTGCTCTGGCCGCTGAGATGGTTTGTTTTGAAGCTCAGCATGTGCAGTGTACCCAGCAGGCACTCCTCTGGCAGCTGAGATGCAGTTTCTTTTGAAGCTCAGCATGTGCAGTGTACTCAGCAGGCACTCCTCTGGCAGCTGAGATGCAATTTGTTTTGAAGCTCAGCATGTGCAGTGTACCCAGCAGGCACTCCTCTGGCAGCTGAGATGGTTTGTTTTGAAGCTCAGCATGTGCAGTGTACCCAGCAGGCACTCCTCTGGCAGCTGAGATGCAATTTGTTTTGAAGCTCAGCATGTGCAGTGTACCCAGCAGGCACTGCTCTGGCCGCTGAGATGGTTTGTTTTGAAGCTCAGCATGTGCAGTGTAGAAACGTCAGATTTACAGGGGAGGCAGGGAGACTGGTCATGAATTCAGTGAAGTTTCCCATGACGGCGCATTGGGATTTCCTCCTCCATCATGGGTCTTCATTAATAATCATCAACACTGAAAATAATCACAGGCTCATCCCCATCAAATGGAGGCGGGAAACTGGTCTAACAGACAAGCACACATGCTACTGTTAGCAAACCAAGCAGGCCCGCCGGGAAGCTTGGGCAACGTGTTCCACTTGGGCATCTGTCTGGAGTCAGAGTCAAGGCGCTAAGTGCAGATAATGAGCCATTCCGAGGAAGGCTGCAGTAGCCACAATTGTAAAGAAAGGTTTGGCCTTTTGTGTACGGTTATTGCACAAGACAATATATCAGGTGTCAGAGTACTGGGATAACTCCAATCCCACACACGAGGCCAGAACAATCCATTAAGCCGATTTTCCCCACACTTGAAGCAGCTGTGACTATGACCTCTGGGGTGCATGTGTGGAAGCAAGAGCGGCTGGGGGGGGAGCTCTTCTCCCACCCCTCGAAGCACCAACCGTAGGACCACTGGGTCTCGTGCCTGTGAGTTTTGAGCTGCAGTTTCTTCAATGAGAGGAGCACGGGTTCACTGATGACCCCAGCTCCTTCTCATCCAGACTGCCCTGCTACCTTGGATCACCTGTGGAGGACTCCGGGGGCACAGATTCTCAAACACTGTAGGAAGCTGGCTCTGTATATACTATACCAAGGTGAGGTATAGTGTGCACAGAGTCCAGGGGAACCCCAAAGGTAGGCAGAGGTAAAAGTAGATAGCACCTTACTCTCTATTTGTGGTAGTGTGGGGGAGCAGTAAGGCTGTATCAGAGGATAGTGTTAAGCATTTGTTGTACACACTCAGTCAGAAAATGATGTCACACACTCAAAGACTGAACTCAGGCCAATTTGTTTGTATAAAAATATTAAGTTATTTTATTTCTAGAACCAAGCAAGCCTCGCACAGGTAAGTGAAATAATACTTTGCAATACTTATGCAATTAATTACAGTTGAATGCAGGTTCAAATGCAGTTGGTTGATTTACAGGTAAGTCAATAATCAGAAATACTTTTCATTTACTTTGTAGATTACAATACTCGTTACTTCTTGGATTACTTTTAAAGTTACTTTTGCTAATCAGTGTGATGCCTAGATATCACTCAGACATTTCCTAGACAAAAGGTAAGTAATTCCCTTTTGGTACATTAGCAGTTTTTCAAGTTTTCATACAAACCAACTCCACACTTACAAGAATTTTGAAAGAAAAGCAGTCAATGCAATCCTATGGGAGGAAATGAAGTACAGGTAAGTACTTAGTTTTGGGAGTTGGTTTTCTGGGGTTAGAACAAGGGTTCCCCCAGGGTCAAGGATGCACTCTCAAAGCACCCCCAGCGGCACTAGGGCGGCCGTGTGCAGAGTGCTGAGGCCCAATGCTATCCAATGGGAGATAGGGGCCTCCGGTTGGTACCTGCTCACAAGCAGGCCACAAGGTTGTGGGAGCAAAGCTCCTGGCATTATGCTCAGGGCAAAGGGGGATCCGAGTTAGCACACAAGGTGCACCCGCAGCGGCACAGGGGCGGCCGGATGCAGGGTGCTGTTTTGGCATCGGGTGCCCCGTTTTCAATGGGGATTGCCGGTTTTGGCTGCAGGCTCAGTCCAGGAAGTCTTCCGGGAGGAACCAACAGCTGGGCAGGTAAGTTGGAGGGCTCTGGGACATAGGTGCACCTTGGGTTCTCTTCTCCAGGGCGCAGGGCGGCTGGATGCAGGGGTGTCTTTTGAGGTCGGATTTCACCTTACCAGGCCACTCGCAGTTGGGGGGGGTCTCCGTGCAGATGCTGTAGGCGACCTCGGGGAGTCCTGGAGGGGGTCAATCCACAGTGGACTCTGACTCTAGAGTGCTGGGACCTCGCTGGGACCGGCGGGCCACTCGGGCCGTAGGCGTCGGGTGCAGTGGTGGTTCCAGGCGTTGTGTTTCTTTGTTGTCAGCAGGCACAGAGTCTTTCTTGGTAGTTTCTTTTGAACAGAGCTGCTGTTCACAGGAGATCCGTGTTTTGTGGAAGGCAGTCAGTCCTCCTAGGGGTTCCGGAGGTCGCTGGCTGCAGGACAAGGTGACTTTTGGCGCAGGATCTCTGGAAACTGCAGACGGGCCGGTAGAGCTGGGGCCAAGTCAGTTCTTCGCAGCACTCTCCTCTGCTGGGCGTCTTCTTTCGTCCTCCTTCTTCGTAGGTTACAGGAATCTGTCTTCTTGGTTCAGGGCTGCCCCCTAAATACTGTAATTAGGGGGCGTTTTAGGGGTCTCGAGGTCAGTAGCCAATCGGCTACTGACCTTAGGGTGACTACACCCTTGGTGTGCTCACCCCACATGGGGGAGTGGGCACAATCCCTAATCCTGATTGGAGAGTGCCTGCCATCTGCAAGATGGCGAGCACTGACGAGTGGGCTTCACCTCGCCTCCCCCACCTGAGGGGTGGGGTTGGCAGAGGTGGGCACACCTTCTGGGCTGCTCTAATTTTTCCCGCCTGTCTTCCCGCCGAAAAGGAGGGGAGACAGGAAGGTGGCCTGCTCCTGATAGCAGGAGAGGCTGGGGGTCGCATTACAAAGGCAGCAAGGCCTTTGAAGCTCCCCTGCCACAGATGGCTCTTCCTGACCTGGAGGAGGTGTGACTACCTCCGCCCAGGAAAGGCTTTGTTTCTGGGCTCAGGGAGCAAAGGCTCCCACCCCAGGGGTCCAGAGACATGTCTCGTGGTGGCAGACTGGTGTGTAGCAGTCAGGGAACCCACCAGAGGCTGGCCCTTTTTCAGGGGGCATCTCTAAGATGCCTTCTGAGTGCATTTTTCATTAAATCCCACACTGGCATCAGTGTGGATTTAATGTGCTGAGAAGTTTGATACCAAACATCCCAGTTTTCAGTAAAGCCATTATGGTGCTGTGGAGTTTGTAATGACAAACTCCCAGCACCATATACTCTTAATGGCATTACTGCACTTATAATGTCTAGAATTGGTCTAGACACTGTAGGGGTACAGTGCTCATGCACCTGTACCCTCACCACTGGTATAGTGCACCTAGCTAGAGGGGTGACTGATCTATGCCAGGGCAGTGGGTTGTAGGCATGGCACACAGGGATGCGTGCCATGTCGACTCTTCACTTTGTTCTGCACCAAAACACGCAGCCTGCAATGGCAGTGTGTGTGTAGAGATACAGGGCCTCTAAGGGTGGCACAGTAAGTGCTGCAGCCCTTAGAGACCTTCCCTGGTCACAGTGCCCTTGGTAGCCATGGTACCTTTTACAAGGGACTGACATGTGGCCAGAGAGGTGCCAATTGGGGGTACAAGGTACAGTTTTGGGAAAGAACACAGGCCCTGGGAACCGGATTGGCATGAACCCAGGGCACATCAAGTCAAAGAGCATTAGTAGCAAAACGAGGGGGGCTACTGCAACAGAAACACAGCTTCCTACACACGCCTAGTGTGCGAAGACCATGCAATTCGGTTCCCCGCTGAGTGAGCATGGGTTCCATCTCTGGAGGACTTTGTCTCACCAGGCTCCTCCCAGGCCAGTGCCAAGCAGCAGATGGTCCTCTGTCGTGCATATCTGTAAAAAGACTGCACAAAGTGGTCCCAGTCAGAGCTAATCACCCCGGCAAAGCATGGGAGCCTTCCTCTGGCCAGAAGAACTCAGTCCGAGGCACTAAGCAACATGGTGGGCTGCCAGGAGAAACCCAAGCCCAGGGGACCCCTCCATGCAGCCCTGGAAACAATGTCTGTAGGAAAGTGCCCCTTTTAGTCATGCCCTGGTCTAATTGTCACACAATTGCCACACAATTTAGCAACCCTGTAAGTCCCTAGTAAGTGGTACCCCGGTACCTAGGGCATGAGTACTAACGAGGGTCCCTAAGGGCTGCAGCATGTATTATGCCACCCTAAGGAACCCCCATACAAATTGAATGCAGCCTGCCACTGCAGATTGCATGTCATGGTGCAAACTATGAGTGAAAACATGACATGGCACACTCACTGTGTGCCATGCCAAAGTCACTGCATGTAATATATGTAGGCCTTGTAGCCCTAAGGCATGGTGTATTATATTGCATGTGATGGCATATGTGCATGAGCAGATATGCCTCTGTGCTGACTAGTTCATTTACTAGATGGTACAAGTGAACATGGAAACCATCTTAAGTACATGTACTGGTCATTAAGAGTTCCCCAGCTACATGATGGCTTCACTGAAACCTATGGTGTTTGGAATCAAACACCTTTATTAATAAATCCATACTTATCCCAGTATTGGATTTATTAGGACCTGCACCAAGAGGACACCTTAGAGGTACCCCCCTGAAACCTACTAGTCCCGCAGTGTGCTGGCTGACTCGTATTGTCCAGCCTGCCACCACAGACAAGCTTCTGACTCCCTGCCACTCTCTGAGGCCAGAAACAATGCCTGCTCCGGTTTAAGGTGTTCACACCTCCTCCAGCAGGTTGGCTAGTGATTTGGCATATCAAGGCCAGGGACTTCAAAGTCCCTGACGCCTTTGATATGTGACCCTGGCTTCTCCCAGTCATGGGAGATGCCACCCCCTGCCCTGAAGGCCATTTGGCACCAGGATAGGTGGGGAGTTAGCTATGCAGTAGGCGTGTTGCACCACCAGGCTAGTCACACCCCTAAGGTAGGCTGCCTGATGTGCTCCACGAAAGAAGGGTTACACCATTTTGTTTTTGGTGGAATTACGAACTCTCCATCAGTTATTTATACTGCGCCGCTCTTCACCCCAGAGGGTACCCTGGCGCCAAGGTTTCGCTGGTCTCAGTCGAAAAGCCAGGTCTTAAATCCCCTTCTGAATTCCACCAGGGAGGGTAATGTTCATAGGTGGAAGGGTAGGTTGTTTCTCGACCTCTGCTGTGGCTTTGGTGAATGCGGGGTGTTTGTGCGAGGGCTAGGGAGGTGGAGCACAGGTGTCAGGCAGGTTGGTGGAAGTTTAGGCGGTGGTTGATATATGCTGGTCCCGGTTGTGTAGGGGTTTGTAAGCGTGTCAGTGTGTTGAACTAGCAACTCTTCTGGACAGGAAGCCAATGGAGGTTCCTGAGGTGGGCGGTGATGCAGGGCCACTTGGAGAGGTTGAGAATGAGTCTGGCTGCTAATTTCTGTATGGTCCGGAGTTTGAGGATTTGGGCGGTAATACCGGTGTAGTGCGTGTTTCCATAGTCTAGCTGGCTGGTGACAAGGGCGTGGGTGACTGTCTTTCTGATGTTGGCTGGGATACATCTGAAGATTTTTCAGAGCATGCAGAGGGTGTGGAAGTAGGAGGAGGTGACTGTGTTGATTTGGCGCTACAGGGTGAGTTTTCTGTCAAGGGTGATGCGGAGGTTGCGGGCGTGGTCTGTTGGTGTAGATGTGGGTCCGAGCTTGGGGGGTCACCAGATGTTGTCCTACAAAGAGGTGTCCTTACTGAAGATCGGAACTTCCGTCTTGTCAGTGTTGAGCTTCAGGCAGTTGGTCCTCATCGAGTAGGCGACACTGGTCATGACTTTGCGGAAGCCTGTTCTTTTGGTGGATGGGTCTACGGTGAGTGAGGATGAGCTGGGTGTCGTCGGTGTAGGATATGATGTCAAGTCAGTGGGATCCGATGATGTCAGTGCGGCGTGTCATGTAGGTGTCGAACAGGGTGGGGGTGAGTGCTGCTCGCCCACACTACCACTAATAGAGCACTTTGGGTTTTACATTGAGCCCTGTACACTTTTGGGGAGCCCCTGAACTCTGTGAATGGTATAACCACCTAGTGGCATACCATATACAGAGTCAGATTCCTACAGTTTAAAAACAATAAACATTTTTATGTTTGATAGACCACAAACAGCATAGATAATAAAAGTTAATAAACATCAGTGAATATGCTATGTTATAGAAATAGCGATTCAGAATGTAAATGTGTAGACGAAGACAGCAATAAGGACCTGCAACTACGGAGGGGTTACTTTCACTCCGACACCGCTTAGTATAACATCAATCTGAGGCAAGGATAAGTGAGCTCATACCTGTCATACCAGTCCCGGCAGTCACCATAAGGGTACTTGGCGAGATAGGCGGCAAAGAAGAAGCAGCTGTGAGTGGACTGGCACCATGCGCACTGGCTGGAGTTGGACAAGCACTCATCACAAGTGCTGCGCCTGCAAGAAAGAACAAACAAGGAGTTAGGAATCCTGGCATCCTCGCAGACATCCCTGGGGAACCACAAGACAACCTCCAACTAAGCAGCCTCCTCAAAAGGCATCTCTGTGCAGCCGCTGGACCACACTGGTTGACCAGCCTCAGCTGGCATCTGTGGTGATCCAGAGCTATCCTCCACCCGGGTTCAAAGCATCACTATCCAAGCTGGGGGGATATTCACTAGTGCCCACCTAGAATGAAGAGCATACACAAGTGTTTGGAGGTGCAGTGGAAGTGGGTCTGCGTCTACCCTTCTGCTGCCTTTCATAGAATACCTGCACCATCACAACCATGTCCAGGGATCGATTAAGTCCACTCAGGCTAAACAAGAAACCCCAAAGCAGTCTCTGACAACTGACATGGACTAGGCAGCATCCAAACATGCATCTGGGAAAACAGTGCTACTGTCCACCAAGGCTGAGCAACATCCAGGCAGACATTTGGGGGTAAAGTATCACTGTCCACTCAGGCTGAGCAGCATCCAAACAGCATCTGGGGCTGCAGTGCTACTGCTCATCGAGGCTGAGCAGCATCCAAATAAACATCTGGGGGTTCAGTACCACTGTCCACTCAGGCTGAGCACCTTCTAAACAGGGATCTGGGACTACAGCGCTACAGTCTACCTATGGTGAGACGCAGCCTAACAGACATCTAGGGATACAGTTGTACTGTCCACTTAGACTGAGCAGGGTCTAAACCTGCATCTCTCGATATGCTGCAGTCCACTCAGGGTGTCCAGCATGACTGGATGGATACAAGAATTGAAAAGCAGGAGGCCTCCCTAACTGCAATAGCCTGCCCTTCAGGGAATGATAATTGTTTACTTGTCTTCTGAGTAGGGCCAACATCAGGGTGGTTGAGGAAGGAGGGGTCCAGGAGCGGAATGTCCCTGTGCTTTACCATTCTTCCTGCCAGACCTGGTAATAGGGTCCAAGATTGGGAAGGTGTCTCTGTGACAGATCTGCACATAGAAAGGAATTTGCCGGTGTGATGGAAGGTGGTAGGCTTCAGCCCACGAGGTAAAGGCCTTTTTAGTAGCCCAGCAAATACACAACTATCTGAGATGATGAGTAGGAGTCTGCAGTGAAAGGACAACCACTTTGGAGCGCAAGGCGCACTGAGGCAGCTAAGAAAGATAAGGGAAACTGATGCACATAAACATCGAGGGAAATCTCCATATAGTCACTGAAGGTGGGATTACTTTGGCCTTGCCCATTCCTCTGGGCTTTGAAAGCCTTAAAGTTACTGCAACTGGAGATGATTGACCCGTTGAACAAGTTACCACTTGTGAATCAAGTTTTCTCGAAGTCAACTAGTTTTCCAGTGACTTTTCTTTATTTTAACAGTATTTTAGATTTTTAAAGTAAATTAATGGATTTGGCCAATTTAGCCTATTTTATAAGCTGCAAAAATATTTAGTGTCAGATGGAAAGACTTGACCTTCCTAACGTAAGACGAAAACGGAACACAAAGGAAGATACATTCAAGAAGTGCCCTGGGATCCCACACGTGGACGAGAGTATTCAGTGTTAATGATTATGAACAGAGATCCCCTGAAGGAGAAGTAATAAATCTCAGAAGTAAGGTGGTGATCAGATGCACTACTGGCCGCTTGCTCTTTAACTATTGTAAAGAGATTGAAATATACAAGACGCAAAGTGGTAGAAACCTGGCCGTCTGCTCTCCTTGGAAAGGATCACGGCGACACACTGTAGTACACATTCTCTACCAATGTGAGTAAATTGCATTTTGACTCAATGTACCTCTTGTTCCCTAAAGTATTCCAGCCTCCCAGTCTTCACCAGTGTTTGCACCTTCCATCATCACCTTCTCTGTGTTTCAACGTTTGTGTCTGCTTGTGTCAATGTGCCACTGCGCTACCGTGTCTCCTGTGCCTCACTTTGTCAAAGTCTCCCCACCCGCCCTTAACTCCTGCCTCCCCTCATGAGTCTCCAAGTCTTTCAGCTTATGTCAATGTGCCACTGCGCCACAGTGTCTCCGGTGCCTTACTTTGTCTCCCAGCGCCCTGTTGTAGCCTATGGTCAACCGGTCTCTTGAAGACCATAAGAAACACAGATGAGTTGGAAAGAAATGGAGAGAAACTGATGAAACACAGAGACGGGAACACATGGACACAAGGAGGCAAACATGAAGGTACTTTCACCACAGTGTAGATTAGATTAAAGATTAGATTAAAATACTTGTAGAGCGCATGGCTGCTTCGGCAATGAGGCGTCCCAGCGCTAAAGCAGGACGAAGTGGGGAGCAGGCGAGGAGTTAAAGTTGAGAGAAAAGCCAGGTCTTCACAAGCCGTCTGAAGACCTGGTGGTCAGAGTTGCTGCGGATGTGTAGAGGAAGAGAGTTCCATAAGGCGGGGGCCAGTCGCCTGAAGGAGCGACCGCCAGTGTACCCCTCTGAAGTGATCACTAACCTCTAGTTGTAGTCTAGGGAAGACATGTGCATATGGACGAGTCCCTGTACTCTCAAGATAGCCATCTAGGCTATGGTGTAGTGGGTTTATGGACTGGTCTCTGTACTCTCTGGTGACGGAGCTTGGAGCAGCAGGTGAAGTGGAGATGGTCAAAGAAGTGTGGTTGTGTGTAGTTGCAAAGTCTGGGGTACTTGAATGGTGATTGTTGGCATTCGGCAGTGTACATATACTGGTCTCAGTAGTAATGGTGGCAGAGCGTGAAATAGCAGATGAGGTGGGTATTAGAGCCTGCAGCAGCTGGCTGATATGCATATGGCAATGTGCAGTGTTTATGCACTGGTCTCTCCACTCGCTAGTAGAAGGGTTAAGACAAAGGGGAAGGAGAGGGTGCCTGTAAAAGCTGTTGCAGAAAGTGTGAGTGTGCACGTGCGTGCATCTGGTCAGTGAACTGAAATCAGCTATGAATATGGACTGGTCTCAGTCCTCTCTGTCAACAGATTGTGGAGTAGCTGATACAGCATGTGGGGGTTTATTCGTTTCAGCACTTACTGGTTGCAAAGCCTTGGGCAGTTGGCTGGTGCGCGAATGGCACTGGGCAATCTTCCACGGCGGCTGCAGAGGAAGTCTCCCTTCTTGCTGCTATTGATCTGCCACTCACAGTACGGATCCTGATGCAGGAGACAGAGCGGAAGAAAGGAAAAGACCTTTAGGTCAAAGGCTCTCAGCCCTAGTATAACCAATCAGCCCTCACCTGGCTTGGACAACCAATCAGCTCTCTGCAGACCTATTCACACCGGTCTTTTATAATTCATTCTTTCATTGAATTCCCTCTCAGTAGTCCTGTTAGTGCTCACTTTGCTGCAGTCACACCATTAGCAGCATGCTTTTACAATATAAACTTTCACATTGGTGCCTCCAAACGCCATCAGATCTTGAAACCTATTCCCGCTCCCACGAGCCCTTACACAGATTATCAGTTCTAACCATGCACACTATCTTGTCTCACATTATGGCTCAGACACAGTTTTAGAGGTCGCATCCAAGCACTGTTGCTTTCAAACCTATAAGCCCTTATCTTTATGATTTTGTATTCAATCGGCTCTCACTTTGGAAATCACTCCTTACAACCTCCTGGTGCTCTCGCATCTTACAGCCTCCACCCTGGTGCACACGATCAACACTTGCACTCTAGCCTCACTCACCTGAACGCTCTCACACAGGATCAGCTAGCACCTTGCTGCTCTCACAAACTAGGTGCGCTCAATCATTACACTCTACATAATCTCTCACACCCTAGCAGCTCATCTTCAAGGTCTGTCACCCCATCAACCGTGACCTTCATGTTTTGGCACCATATCCGCTCTCACCTTGGCACAGGCCTCACAATCCCGGTAATCTTCACAAAGGTGACAGTTTCCTGGTGTCAAGATGAGCTGTGTGGCTCCTCCTCCACAACGCCCAGGGGGTTCGCCCACAGGTATCCGATGGTGGCAGGTACTGGTGAGAAGGCACCACCCACAGCCTTGGTCGGCCAGGCAGGCCAAGCATGAACTGTAAGAGGAGCAGCTCTCCGATCGATGCGGTTCCAGGAAAAGGAAGGAGATCTCCTGCCCAAAGAAGGAAGTGATGTTGAAATTGATGTGAATATGAGATGCACAAGACAAATGCATTATATTTAGTAAACTAATTAGTGACAACTCTGGACACCATGGACTACTTTAATATCACTTGTTTATCTTTTCAGTATCATGTATTTCATGACCTCATAATCCAAGGTTGGAACTAGCCTGGATTCCTAGTATACAGTGCTGCTCCGGCTTGTAGGAGACTAGCCACTACACTGTTCTGTGCGGAGAGGAGCTTGCCTGACCACTAACTGGATTTCTGGTATGCGATGCCGCTCTGGCTTGTGAGAGACGACAATCTGAACTGCTCTGTGTAGAGAGGTCCTGCCGTGCAGGAGGGTCACCTAACTTTAGATCTACATGGAGGACGGCTCACAGAAATAAGCCAGCCCATGAGCCTCAAGATCCCCGCAGCCCAGCTGGTCTGAAATGAATGCATGATGACCACAGAAAAGCATTATCGAGTCGTGCAGCTGCTGAAACTCTTTCCTATTTCATCACTGGTGAGCCTAAACCGACCTGAGCCCATCATGTACCCTTAGACTGCCTGTATCTGTCCTGCCCCAGGCCCAAATGTACCTCTAGGAAATGCACCTACTTACCCCGAGCATGAGGCCTGAGGGTTCTGGCCGCTCTGACTCCACAGTCATCTGAACAATCTCTCTCCCCATTATGGTTACCAATATACGGCCATTTTAGGTCATGGTTCCTCCCTAACCTAAAAGTCCAGGTCCAAATGGGAAGTGGTGAAGCTTGAGGTCCAGTGAGTCCCTCAAGTCCCATACGTGCCCCAGAAACAGCAGAACGCGGGCTGTTTCTCTGACATAAAGCACCTATCTTTCTAGATACCTCTCAGGTACAAATACTACAACTGAAACCCTTAGAAGTTTGGGCATATAATGGTGGTTATCCAACATTCAGTGAGTACTATAATGGACACAGAGACTGCTTGCACCTTAATAACTTAACAACTTAATCTTCTCAGTTATCTGCTTTTACCCTGGAAACTCAGCAACTGGCATGTTACCCTTCCGAGTTGTCCCGTGTTGAACCCTGAACCAAAGACCACTGAAAAAGAGGGAGGGCTAGACGTGATAGCAAGAATGCTTATAGTATTCTATTTGTCAGGATCCTCTGTCCTCTTTACTGAGAACTTCTTAGTAGGCACTGTAGTAAACCCGAAGGACGCAAGACTGTACCAGAGTGCAGCCCCTATAATGCTGGCCATGTGGTTAATGATATAGGAAATCTAGTGCATGAACACTACCAAAAAAAAGCTGAAGCATATATCAGGCCCAATAGGTGACAGTTCTGTCAACGTTTCTGCTGTTTTGATGTCCATATCATATTGTACCTGCTATTTGCACCGAAAGCCCTATTCTCCTTCAAAGATCTGGTTTACTAAATGCTTTAAATGTGTCCTGTTGTATAGGAGTTTCTATTATTTACCACTTATTAGAGTAAGTTGTAGTGTCTTGCTTTATGAGAATGTTGCCTTGTGACCATGCAAGGAATATGGAACCCCAAGGTTGCTAAGGAAGGCTGCGGAACTTGTCAGTTGACAGTTGCCAGTCTCCGGTGCTGGATGGGGTCTCTGTTGTCAGCAACTCAATAAAGATAAACTCAACTCTATTACTACGGCCTCCTGTGTTCCCGAAGAGGTGAATCTTACATTTGGCGACGACTGGAGAGTAAGAAGGCGATCACCGCTTACCTTCTTGAGACCTCAAAACGCCATCCTGCGGAAGACCCTCCTGCCTCTCCATCGGGTCCAGCCTCGTCTGGTTCAAAAGAGAAGACGCCCAGTATCCGGTCTCCATGCTCGATATCATTTCCGATATCTCTTAAAATACCGCAGACATCGCGTGCTGGTAAAGCCCGCTGCGGCACGCGAAGACATCGAACTATGTCACGTGAGTTGAGGCGTTGCTAAGGTACGATCTGGCCACGAAGACATCGACGACGCGTCCTTCACATTACGTCACGTGAGTTGAGGCGTTGCTAAGGTACGATCTGGCAACTTGTTGCCTCGCAACCGTACTCTCTGCACTCTTCCTCACCCACAATTCCTTTTTCTGTCGTGTGACGTCATTGCGTTGCCTGCGCCATCTTGGATTGGGCATTAAGCATGCCACGGCCTTTCACCGCTGGCGCGCACAGCAAACACACTTGATTTCTTTTATGGTGCGCTGTGCGTTTCTACTCCTGCTGACGCACACAGCTTACCGGCAAGTTGACACGGTACGGCGTTTCTTTGTGCTGTTATTTTCAGACTTTTGAAGGAATAGGCGCTGATGCGCACAGCTGTTACTCTCTTACTTTGTGTTCATCAAGGATTTTGCGCTGATGCACACAGCTATTTACCTTCTAATACATTTTGGGGTCATTGTAAAGGTGTCTACGTGGTGGAGGAGTCTGCGCTGTTACACGCGACCTTCCACTCTTTTACGAAGGAGTCTGCGCTGATGCGCACAGCCCTTTATGTTTCTCTGGAGGAGTCTGCGCTGATGCGCACAGCCTTTTACATTTCTCTCATTTGTCTGCATTGATTGAGTCTGACATCATTAAGTTTTGTATCTAGTGCTCCTATTTATGCTCTGTTGCCTTCTTTCCCTTCAGTGATTGTGTGCTTCAAGTCATCCTAGAATGCAAAACGTACCTGCTCCACCCTTTTTCTTATCTTCCCCTGGGGAGCCAGCTCTTCCTTGGGTAAAGTGGAAGAAGGTTTTTACCCATTATGCGAGGGTTTGTGGTACATCTCTCAGCGCTAAGAGGAAAACCTCCCTTCTAATGCATTGCTTGGGTTCAGAGGGGCAAGAGGTTTTCGAGCACCTTCCTGAACTCTCGCATGGTGATGCCATGGGTCTAAATGAATTTGAGATCTCAGTAAAAAAACTGGATTTACATTACCTGCCAAAGGTTAGCACTGTTCTCGAAAAGGTACCATTTTGGAAGAAGGATGCAGAGACAGGAAGAGTCGGTGGAGCAGTACATTACTGAGTTACGCAAACTTGCTTCTACGTGCAATTTTGCGGCATCTTTGGACGAACGACTCCGAGACCAATTCATGTTGGGCTGTAGTATCGATAAAGCCAGGGATAACTTGTGGCAGAAGGACAATCCGTCGCTACACGAGGTTCTTACCATAGCTAAGACTCATGAGCACTCTAGGGCCTGTATTGAAACAATTCGTAAAAATGAACCTTTGAACAAGAGTGGTGGGAATGGTGTATTGGTGGTTGAGAAAGAAAAAGTAACTAGAACCAAAATCCCGGTTAAGGTAGAGAACAAACCTTCTTTCTCCAAATCTTTCTCTGGCAAGTGCTTCAGATGTGGCAATCCTGGACACATGGCTAATTTTAATGCTTGTCCGGGTTGGAAGATTACGTGTAGTGTGTGTGGACGCAAGGGCCATTTTGCAAAATGTTGCAGATCAAGTAAAGATCTAAAGAAAGTCAGGGAAGTAGATCTTTATGATGATGATTTAGAATTAGAGGAGGTAAACATCGGTCAAATCAAGGGATCTGGTAGTAATGGTCCCATGGAGGTGGTGCTAATTAATGATGCACCAGTAAAGATGCTATTTGACTCAGGAGTCAAGGTGACATTAATCCCTAAGTCCTTCTTTGAACAACATCTAGTGAAGAAAGTTAAGTTGTCCAAACCTGATATAAGACCAAGGTGGTATGGCGGAGAAATAATCGATCTCTTGGGTTATTTTTGGGGAACGATTGACTTTAAGGGTAGGATCATCCCCGGAAAGGTGTACGTGTCTATGAAGGGTGATTCACTCATAAGCTGGTTCCATCAACGTGATTTGCATGTGTTCTTGGACCCTAATGAGAATCCTCCTGTGTGCTTGAAGGAGATTCCGTCCGTTAGTCAAGTTGTGATGGGTGGAAACTATGGGTCAAGGAGTTTCCTGAGGTGTTCGACAGCAAACTTGGGTGTCTCAAGAACTACGTGCATTACATCAAGGTTAGGCGTGATTCTGTACCAAAAGTAGCTAAAGTTCGGGGTGTACCCCTCTTAGCAAAGGAATGCATGAAGGTCGAACTTGACAAGTTAGTTGTCAATGGCATCATACAAGAAGTTGAGGGCACAGAGTGGCTTTCTCCAATCGTTATGGCCCGCAAGGCCAATGGCGAGGCCAGGCTGTGTGTGGATTTGAGGGAGCTCAATAAGGCGGTGGTAGTGGACCATTACCCTCTACCCAACATCAGTGAAATGTTGTGCTCGCTAGGTGGTGCTAAACATTTCTCGTCCCTCGATTTGACCTCCGCCTACCATCAGGTCAAACTGCATCCCATCTCTCAAGATCTTACGGCCTTCGTGACGCCGTTTGGCACTCTAAAATTTTTGAGGATGGCCTTTGGTCTCATTTCCGCCGACTCTGTATTTCAGAGGGTCATGGAGCGTATCTTGAGGGGTGTGGATGGTGTGAAGACCTACCAAGACGACATCCTAGTGTTTGGTGTTGACACCAAAGAGCATGATAGCAGGATGAGAGTGGTCTTAGGAAGATTATGTGACGCAGGTCTGACTTTAAGAGCGGACAAGTGCCGCTTTGATGTGGCAGAGATTGAGTAGGGCATTTGTTGTCCGCTAATGGCATCAAACCAAAACCGGTCCTTGTCAATACCATTAGCAATCTTAGAGTTCCTCAAGATAAGGTCGAACTTGTGAAGTTCTTAGGGATGGCTGAGTTCTATCATAAGTTCATTCCCAACTTTGCTGGAGTTACGGAACATTTAAGAAATCTCCTAAAGAAGGGGTGTGAGTTTGTATGGTGTAAGTCCTGTGATGACGAATTTCAGATTTTGAAAGTCTCTTTGAACAAAGCTCCTGATCTAGGTAGCTTTGACCCAAAGAAAGCATCTTATTTAATGACCAATGCTAGTTCTAAGGTTTTTGGTGCTGTGCTTCTTCAGAAATCTGGTGATGAGGAGAAAGCCATCTCGTTTTTGTCCAGACCCTTGAGAGCTGCGGAGTGCAATTATTCGGTCATTGAGAGGGAGGCCCTCGCTATATTTTGGGCCATCCGCAAGTTGCGCAAGTTTCTGTGGGGCTGTAAGTTCACAGTGTTAACCGACCATAAACCGCTGAAGGAAGTATTTTCGAGGAAAGGTATTGATTTTGTGTCTCACCGCATTCGAAAATGGGTTGTGGCTCTACAGGAGTTTGATTTTGTGGTTTCCCATCTTCCTGGGGCCAGTAACACGTTGGCCGACTGTCTATCTAGGTTAGGTGATGTCCATGATGATGGGTTTGCAGTTCCTGGTGAAGGTGAATGGTTTGGTGGTGGTGAACTTAAGGAGGAAGTTGATGTCTGCTTGATTAGCGAGGGCATTGTTTCTGAAAATGAATGGAAGGAGTCTTTGGCCAAGGACGAGTTGTTACAAAAGGTTGTGACTATGGTATTGGGCGAGTGGTGTGAAAAAAAGGACTGGGGTGAAGAACTCAAGGGCTTCTGAACGGTCAAAGAGGAGTTGTCTGTTGTTGACGGTATTCTCTTGAGGGGCTGTAAGTTGGTTTCTCCTCGCGATCTTTGGGAACGGTTGCTGAAGAGCGCCCATGCCAGTCACATGGGAATTGTCAAGACCAAGGAGAGAATTAGGGAAGCTTATTGGTGGCCTGGTGTTGATGGTCATGTAGAGAGGGTTGTTAGAAATTGTACAGAGTGTGCTTGTAGCGATAAGATATTAAAGTGCAGGACACAACCTATGGTAACGAGAAAACAGTCTGAGGGGCCTTGGTCTGACATTGCCATAGACATTCTGGGTCCAGTCAAAAGGAACGCACGTGATCGATATGTATTGGTTTGTATGGACATGCACTCACGAGAGATTAAGGTTGTGAACTCTGTGGAGTCGACAGTCGTTTTTGACTTTTTGGAAGAGTTGTTTGAGAGGGAGGGTTTCCCATCTTCTTTATTGTCAGATAATGGCGTCCAATTCACCTCCAAGATCTTTGAAGAGTTCCTGTCTTCCAGAGGTATCAAGTGTAGGAAAGTGGCTCTGTATATACTGTACCCAAGTAAGGTTCAGGGTGTACAGAGTCCACAGTCCCCAGAGGTTTGACAGAGGCTAAAGTTAGATATAACCTTACTCTCCAAAGAGGTAGCTTGGTCGAGCAGTAAGGCAGTATCAGAGGACAGTGTAAAGCATTTGTTGTACACACTCAGTCAGCAAATGAAGCCACACACTCAAGAACTGAACTCTAGGCCAATGGTTTGGGTAGATAAAAAAATATATGCTTGTTTTATTTTTAGAACCAACAATAGGATCAAAGTATACTTTTCTCAGTATGAGATGCTTTGGTTAATTACCTACAAATAGGCAATAGACTTTTTTATGGTAATAATCACAGTTGATGCAAGAGGCAACACAGGGTCAAATATACTGCAACATTGAGCTCAATGGAAAATTATGATTAATTACAATTGATTACTTTGCAGAGTACTTTTCTAACCACAGGACTGGATCCTGGATTCAGTCCTGGGACACTTCCTGTAAACAGGTAAGAAAAAGCGTTTTGGTTATTGTAGTGATTTTTGAAGAATATTACTGTATTTCAAAAGTTGACACTTAGAAACTTTTCTGGATAAAACTATCAATGTTATCCTATGGAAGGAAATGCAGTTTGCAAGCAAAGCAGGTTTACGTTACTTTTGTAATCCAGTGCTGGGTTCTCTGGTTCAGCACTGGGGTATCGACCTAAAACAGGTAAGTAATTACGTTTGTATCGTTGGCACGATTTTTAAAGAATATTTGTAAAATACAGAAATCGACACTTAGAAGAAGTTTCACAGAAAACCAGTCAATGGATCCCTATGGAAGAAAAGTGAGTTAGCGGTAAGTAATATTGCGATTACTTTTTAGGGCCAGTGTTGGGCACTCTGGTCCAGCACTGGGGCCCCTCCTAATACTAGGTGAGTATTTTCGTTTTCGTGACTCGGTTGATTTTTGGTGAATATTCTAAAGTTTCAGAACTCCACACTTAGAAGAAATTTCGCAGAAAACCAGTCAATGGAACCCTATGGAAGAAAAGTGAGTTATCGGTCTTTGGGTAAGTACTTGACTGGCAGAGTTAAGGTTCTGGGCATAGACTCAGGGGTCCCCCAGGATCAGGTAAGTACAGTTGTTACACCCTCAGCGGCACAGGGGCGGCCGGGTGCAGAGTGAGTAGGCCCAATGTTATCCTATGGCAGGCGGGGGGGCCCCGGGTTGGTGGCTGCTGGCAAGCAGGCCACGCGACTGTGGGAGCAGGGCTCCTGGTCACTTGCTCAGGGCAAATGGGGAAGTAGGTTAGGATAGAGGTTGCACTTCCAGGGGCACTCGGGCGGCTGGGTGCAGGGTGCTTTTGAGCCGTCGGGCGCTCAATGTTAACCAATGGAGGTCTTGGAAGGTGAAAAAAGGCTGCAGGCTCGGGGACGGTGATTCTTCAGGGACGACCAACACTTCAGGAGGTAAGTTGGGGTCTTGGAGGATAGGTAGACACCCAGGAGCTGGGCACAGGGGGCCGTGGGGCGCCGGGTGCAGGGGTGTCTTTTGAGGTCAGGAAATCTTACCCCCTGCTGGTCGCGGTTGGAGGGGTCCCTTGTCCTGAGGCTGCAGGCGTCGTCTGGGTCGTCGAGGAGGGTCCTTGGGCACTGGATTCCAGGTCAGAATCGCCGGGGGGACGTCCTCGAGGTCTTTGGTCACTCAGGCACAGGCTGGACTCGGCGGGTGCAGAGTGTGCAGGTTTCGCGGCTCCGTGCCAGGGCCGGGTCTTTGGTAGGTTTTCTTTTGAGCAGTACCACTGCTCGTGGGAGTCCCTGGGTCGAAGGCTGTAGCACAGAAGTGAGGTCCTCCGGGGTTTGTGAGGTTGCTGAGGCCGGGATTCCGCAGGAGCAGGTTCAGAGGTCGACAGGCCGGTAGGGCTGGGGCCAAGTCAGTTGTTGTCGCCTCTTTGTTAGCAGCTGCACGGCTGGTCGTCTGGCTTCGTCTTCTCTTCTTGTTTTCGGATTTGGGAACTGAGGAAGGAAGGTTCAGGGAGCCCCTAAATACTAAATTTAGGGGTGGTTACAGGTAGGTAAGGGCAGGGACCAATGGGTCCCTTCCCTGGGGTGGGTACACCCCTATTCTGCTCCTCTCCAGTGGGAGGGGGCAGGAGCCTGTCCCTGGTTGGCTAGGTCCCCCATCCTCAAGATGGCGGGGACTCGAGTTTGTGCTTCACCTCGCCTCCCCACCTTAGGGGTGGAGTTGGCAGAGGTGGGCACAACCCATTTCCTGCCTCTGGTTTTCCCGCCGGTTCTCCCGCCAGGAGTGGGGGTAGAACCAGTGGGGACCAGTTTGCTGGAAGCAGCAAATGGTCTGGGGAAGCTCAAAAGGCGGCAGGCCTTTGAAGCTCCCCCTGCCCATCCTGGGGGAGGGGGCTTTGGCACCTCGCCCCAGGATGTGCATTGTTTCAGGCCCCTGAGAGCAGAGGCTCTCGACCCAGGGGTCCAGAAACATGTCTGGTGGTGGCAGCCTGGGCAGCCACTCAGTCCGGACACTGGAGGTAGGGTTGGTTTCAGGGGGCATCTCTAAGATGCCCTCTGGAGTGCGTTTTACATTAAATCCCACACTGGCATCAGTGGGGGTTTAATGTGCTGAGAAGTTTGATACCAAACTTCCCAGTTTTCAGTGTAGCCATTATGGTGCTGTGGAGTTCGTAATGACCAACTCCCAGCACCATATACTCTTAATGGCAGCACTGCACTTACCATGCCCAAGAATGGACTTGGGCACTGTAGGGGCCCAGGGCTCATGCCTCTATGCCCTCACCACTGGCATAGTGCACCCAGCTAGAGGGGTGGCTGACCTAGGCCAGGGCAGTGGCTCGTAGGCATGGCACACAGGGATGTGTGCCATGTCGACTCTTCACTTTTGTTCTGCACCAAGACACGCAGCCTGCAAAGGCAGTGTGTGTGTGTAAAGGTACATGGTCCCCAAGGGTGGCACAACAAGTGCTGCAGCCCTTAGGGGCCTTCCCTGGTCACAGTGCCCTGGGTACCCATGGTACCATTTACCAGGGGCTGACCTGTGGCCTGGGATGCCAATTGGGTGTAGGTATCAATGCAATTTTAGGGAAGGAACACAGGCCCTGGGTACCTGGTTGGCAGGAGCCTAGGGCACACTCAGTCAAAGCACATCAGTAATTCAGCAAAAAGTGGGGGCATACCATGCAAGAAAGATGGCACTTTCTCACATCAAGCATAAGAAAGCAGCTCTCTACCATCCCAAAAGCAATGGTGTTGTTGAGAGGTTTGTGAAAGTTTTGAAGGAGACTTTGCAGCAGGCCAATGTGTCAGGATTAAACTGGGAGCTAGTCATGAGAAAGGTGGTCAGGGAATATAGGTTTACTCCACACTCCTCTATAGGGGTTTCCCCTTTCCGCCTGTTCAAGGGAAGAGTGGCAAACACTGAGGTTTGTCCCTCATGGGTACTTTCTAAGAGATCTATCGTTGATGATAATGTTGGGAGTGTGGAAGGATGGAAAGAGAAGGAGAGGCGGGTGCTGGCAAAGCGGAAGGTTTGATGACCGTAAAACTGTGAAAGAAACTGGTTTCTGTGGGAGACTGGGTTAAAATTAAGTCTCCTCGCTTGAGCACAGGTTGTTCCAAGTTTAGCAAACCTTTTAAGGTTATCAAGGTTTTTAAGAATGCCATTAAGACCAATGACCACAGGGTGTGGAATCTGAACAGGGTATCTAAATGTCATCCCACAGTTGTGTCTGATTCCACCATTCCCACCTCTGTGTCAATTCCTGAAGATAGGAGCTCGAGACCTCATAGGGCTGTCAGACGTCCTGCAATCTCGCAACCATATTTCTTTGTAATGCTGTTTCCTCTGTATGTTGTACTTACCCTTATGCTCATGCTGTTGTTTCATTGTATATTGGGGGAAGGTGATGTAGTGTCTTGCTTTATGAGAATGTTGCCTTGTGACCATGCATGGAATATGGAACCCCAAGGTTGCTAAGGAAGGCTGCGGAACTTGTCAGTTGACAGTTGCCAGTCTCCGGTGCTGGATGGGGTCTCTGTTGTCAGCGACTCAATAAAGATAACCTCAACTCTATTACTACGGCCTCCTGTGTTCCTGAAGAGGTGAATCTTACATAAGTCTTAATTGCTCAGCTTTACTATCCCAGGAGAGTTAAGTGTCCAAAGTTAGGGAGCTAGTTATCCAATTGGAATGCAGTAGGATTGGTGCCAGGACTGGCTTTAGCACTAGTGGTGCCCAGTGCAGCAGTCTTATTTTGTGCTCTCCCAATTACCTCCATCGCCACGGATTCTCCCACTACCACCCTCCAACAATGCCCCTGTCTCTCTCCATAGTCCCTCTCTCACATACATTTCATTTCTTTTTATAGCGCTACTCATACCAGTGTAGGGTGTCAGTTTACATCACACACATTGATGACGGTGATTCATACATGTGTAAATCAGTTAATAGGAAATGTTAGATAAGACAATGAGGATTACAAGGTGAAGAAATCAGATGTCCTCCATACTGGTAGGCAGTATATTTTAAGAATGTTTGGTTTGGAGAAGAACAAACTCAAGATTTAAGGCATACCACAGTGGTTGAGGTTGGCTTTACTAATAAGAATGTATTTCTACCTAAACAAGCCCCTTTTTAGCAACATTACGATAATGGAAGACTGGGGGAAAAACATAACGTTCTAACATATACCATGTAGTTTGCAGGCAGCTCTTTGAAGACAGTTCATAGGTCACTGTGCTCTGTGTTATATTAGGATTGTAACTGATTAACTGCAAGTAACAAAAGGATCTCTGTGAGAAAAGCAGTAATCCACTGAACTATCCACATGCATGGAACACATTCTTTGCAGCAGGCATATTAACCCTCTGCACACCGTAGATGACTCAAAACTGCCACTAGACAAAACCCCAGCTCTCTCCAGCAGGAACATTAAATTACCAGAGTTATCTTGACATTTTCATTGTTGCCTGAAAACAGCTGGACATACAATGAACTCTGCAGCAGGTGCTTGGAAAGCCATAAGTGATTTCTAAACACCGCTCTCCCCCACCCCCAAAGCTCAGCGCCAGGTGCGGCTGCACTGGTCGCACCACCCTAAAGCTAGCCCTGATTGGTGCCCCTGCAACATCAGTGAAAAGAAGAGCGTCAGTCCAGTAACTACTGCTTTCTCCAGAAGCCCAAGAAAAGGCTTTAGTAATAGCACAGTACTTCATCCAGGTCCTCGTGGTTCTACATAAATCTCTAGTAAATACACATAGTGAAAGGTAGCGTTCTTCAGTTCTTGGACACAGATGTGACCGTTTCTTTTGAAGACCAGGTCCCTCGCATTAGAACTGGCCTGGTGCGAGCTACACACTCGGTCAGGGAAACACTGGTCACTTATGTCTGGGTTGGAAGGAACCTGCAAAGCTCAAGCTCTTTGGAGACTCGACCACCACAGGAGTGCAAAGCTTCTGGCGATAGTTTTAGCTGGATATGCTCATCCCAGAATGTTGGTTTTACTGGTTTCAAAGACACAGTGATAGAGGTTGCATATGAAGACAAACGTTTTGCAAATTGAAAAATGTACTGAGACAGTAACGTCAAATGTAACATTAGTAATTATCATCTGGTCGGCTAGTCCCTGTGAACACCGCCCACACCTCACACCCAGTAAACACTTCTGCAAATCAACAAATCACAGCTCTAAAACAAACAATGGGAGAGAACACAAAAACAGGTCTACCAGCAAAGTGCACAGGCAACGGCATCATGTGTTGCGTTTAGGCATAATTTTCTTATTCCAAGTGATTTGTTTTATCACTTCAACCTAAAATTCACAGATACATGCAAAGGGATTGGAAATTATGTTATACATGTCGGCCACATAGACCCAAAGCACGCAGGAACCTAAATCTCAAATGAACCTCACTTAAAGGAAGATGTTAAGCAACCCGTTGTACCCAGACTCCTTTAGTTTTCGAACTATCAATACCAGTAAAAGTACAAGAGAGGACTTACGCTGCCTCCCGGTATCCCAGTGCGGTCCCACGTCAGGGTGAGTTCGCTGGTTTGCCCGTTACCAGAGTTGTTGAGGTAGCCTTCAATCTGCACGGCATACTTGTTTTCTCGTTCAGGCCTAGGGAACAGTCGCTCTCCACTGTTCCTCTGGAGGGGCCGTCTTTCCTTCTCCTGCTGAACAGTCCAGCGGCCCACTTCCTCCTGTAACAAGAGAGGTTTGGGGTCAGATGGTTGGAGTAAATCCTCCCACTAGGCTTGAGTGGGTACTAAGGCACAGAATGTTATGTATGTGAAACAGCAGTTTGTCAGCGCTGGCATCTATCACAGCTTCAAACAGTGCTAAAAGTTAGGCTGGGGATGTTGAGTTGTTTCACATAATGCACTGTCTGTTAGACTATCCAGTCATTCTGAACACTTCAGGAACCAATACTATATGGATCTTGACAGTTTACCCCAAGGTTTCTTGCCACCTTAGCGGATAGGGGGGTTCGTCCAGCTCAAAAGGCCACCAAGAGAGTGACCATAAAGAATTAGACCTCCCTAAAGGGAGTATTTCGGTCTTGCTCGCATCTGGACGGTCTTTCGTCCCAGTAGCAACCTCTGAAAGGCACAGTTTGAAAGTGACTCAAGTTGCCGAGACATTATTGGATGCAGATATAATAAGCTGGGAGTCATACGATATTATTTCAAAGCTGAATGGGAATATCAGGTTAGCCAACGATACCGTAAAAACAGTGAAAATGGTTTGATTCATGAATTAGCCATATGAAACCCCACTTTGAAGGGAAGACGAACGGGTTGAAAAGGGGGTCAAAAAGACAGACTGGGATCAGTTCCTTTAACAAGAACACAACCAGCCTAATGCAAATCCACACATCCCAAGACTGAAGAGTCTCTAGAGCAGTATGGCGTGCCAGACCGCGTCCAATGCTGTCGACAAGACACCACCAGAGCTGCAGAGCCCGCGCAAGGGCGAGGATGGCTCTGGTGTGTTCAGAGCAAGGCAGCTTCGGTGCTGTTTTGAGAGTGGAACGCAAAATGAAATGTGTGAAGTACAAAATTGGCTGCCAAATATTCAGAAAGTTGAGAATTAACAAGATTTTCCCAAATTTTGGAGGAGCCTGGGTGAAGAGATACTGACCTGTAATTGGCTATAATAGCCAAGTCAGCTAAGAGTTTCGTGAGGAGAGTTATAACTTGGATTGGTTTCCATGCCGTCAGCACTGATGCTGAGACAAGCGCGAGGGAGCTATGATGTTGAGGGCCAGGTTAAGAACATGCGGTAAACAGGGATCAATAAGAGAACTAGACCTGTGCGAGGTAATGGGTGAGTGAACATCCTGAATGAAGATAGTAGCAAAACGAGATGGTGAAGACCCTGAGGATCACATCAACCTGACGCTGAGCAGGAAGGTCTGAGATAGTGTGCTGGTCCGCACAGTTAGAAAATACCCTGGTAAGCTTTTCTTGGAAGAGTGATGCAAGGTTGTCGCAAAGAGATTGCGAGGGATGGATCAACTGTTGACAGGCAGGAGAAGAGATCAGAGATCTAACAAAAGAGAAGATTTCTCAAGGAGCATTATTTGCTTGCTCGATTTTTGTGGCATAGAAAGTGGTGTGGCCCGACTTAATTAACAGACTCGCACTAACAAAATATTTTTCAAACTGAATGTGGAAGTCTCTCTATGATTAAGGGTGTGAGTTAATGCCAAAGATTCCTTCATATTACACGCAGTTAAAAAAAAAAAAAAAAAATGAAATGACCTCTGAGCGAAGGACTTAAGGACCAGGAAAACATTCATTGCTGATGGAGAAAAATACACATCTTATTAAAATGCTAATGTGTGTAAAATTCTAGCTAGGATTCACAGCTGGACATAGATTAATATTGTCAGTGAATGTGATTCTTTGACAAATGCAATGCTTGTGAATGAGGTGGAGACTGAGCCTGCAAGGGCACAAGGACATCTGGGAGGAAAACAGGAACACCTATTATGCATGGAAGATATGAGGGCTGATGGGTAAGGCAGAGGTGCCTACTTGTGTAAAACAGAAAAAACACAGTAGGGATGCCAGGTAATGTGAGGGCTCTCTTCCTTGATCCAAAGAGGCCTCATCAGTTACTGCGACGGCTACAATTAGCGAGAGAGGCGTGTAGTCAGGTAACAAAGGTACCTTTCGTGCAAGAGAAGATGTGACTCTGATAATGTAGGGACTCCTTGAGCATAAGAGAGTAATGTGAGGCTATCTTTTCTTCCGAGGGACCAGCAAAGAGCAAAAGGTCAGACAGGTTATTTAAAAAAGGTGACAGGTTGCACCACCTTGGAAGCTATTAGCAGGGACAGTTCCTACCTAATCACCCCCTTTCAGATTGCTTGGCAAACATAAGACTTACCATGCTCTCCAGAGTGTTGGGAACTCGGGCCAGCTTGGCAATGACAAAGAGCCTCTGAATGCGAGCCCAGACAGATACATCCTCTGGAGGCTGAGCGACGCTGGCCATGGGGTAGATGAATCCTTTGTAAACTAAGGAAACATCCATCTCAGTGCTCGGGTTCAGAGTGATGGTCGTACTTCGCACAATAGAAACCTATAAAAGACAAAGGTCAAGTCGTAGTTATATAGACATAGCCACCAGCAGCAGACTCAAGCCACCATACACTGATACATAGAGTGGCACCAGATGCACTTTATGAGCAAGCAGCTGTGGTCCTGGAAATCAAAAGATACAAACCACCTGGTGCACACTTCAGCTCTTACACACCAACAAAGAGCTGCCTAGGGCTCAATCTGAACCGCTGCGCACTAAAGACAGTCACCTTGTGCACTCTGAGCCACTGCACACCAAAGAGTCACCTCGTGCACTCTGAGGCACTGCACACCAAAGAGTCACCTCGTGCATTCTGAGCCCCTGTATACCAAAGACAGTCACCTCGTGCACTCTGAGCCACTGCACACCAAAGAGTCACCTCGTGCACTCTGAGCCACTGCACACCAAAGAGTCACCTCGTGCACTATGAGCCCCTGTATACCAAAGACAGTCACCTCGTGCACTCTGAGCCACTGCACACCAAAGAGTCACCTCGTGCACTATGAGCCCCTGTATACCAAAGCCAGTCACCTCGTGCACTCTGAGCCACTGCACACCAAAGAGTCACCTCGTGCTCTATGAGCCCCTGTATACCAAAGCCAGTCACCTCGTGCACTCTGAGCCACTGCACACCAAAGAGTCACCTCGTGCTCTATGAGCCCCTGTATACCAAAGACAGTCACCTCGTGCTATGAGCCACTGCACACCAAAGAGTCACCTTGTGCACTATGAGCCCCTGTATACCAAAGACAGTCACCTCGTGCACTATGAGCTGCTGTAGGAAGCTGGCTCTGTATATACTATCCCAAAGTGAGGTATAGTGTGCACAGAGTCCAGTGGAACCCCAAAGGTAGGCAGAGGTAAAAGTAGATAATACCTTACTCTCTATTTGTGGTAGTGTGGGGGAGCAGTAAGGCTGTATCAGAGGATAGTGTTAAGCATTTGTTGTACACACTCAAGCAAGAAATTATGTCTCGCACTCAAAGACTGAATCAAGACCAACTGTTTGTATAAAAAGTTATTTTGTTATTTTTTCATTACAAGAACCAAGATTTACTCAGTAGCAGGTAAATGATACTCTTCGTACAATGTTACTTTTCCAAATACACTGTGCACTGGTTTTAGAGGAACATTCAAATTACTTTTGCAGTCGAGAAAATGGATTGGAAGCTGTTCAGAACACTTGACATTACTTTCATATTACTTTGTAGTTCGTTCTAGTTCAGCATGAAACAAGCTGAAAACACGGTTAAGCATCATAGGACATTAGTAAGCAGGTTAACTCTTTTAGAGACACTAAGTTACTTTTGTTGCAGTACAAGACAGTTCATCACTTAGAAGATTTTTCAGAGAAAACCACCATACAATCCTATGGTTACATTGTAACTAGCTGCTCAGCCAGTGTGAGTGTTCTGTGTGGAATGTTGACATGAGTGGAATGTTTGGGTGCCTGGTGTGTGTGTGTGAGACAGTTGGGAAGATGGGCTGAGCAGCTAGCAGGCTGCTCCTGGTGGGGCTGCTATCCCTACAATCTATGATGTTGAGAACTAAATAAATTACTTGAAAGACACCACCTGGTTTCGTCTGCGGTGTCACCTCTACTCATGGAACCAGTTTATTTCATTTGGCGACGAGGATTTGGAGACTTATCCACGCTCTACAAGGGATCTCAAGGTACTATAAGATGACAGTCCAAGGATGTCTACAAGTTGGATGGAACCTAATGAAACTACTAGCGCAGAAAGCACTTGGAACATGTAAAGATTCACTATTGACCACGCAGACAGCGCAAGTACATTTCCTGGAGGAAATGGTACACAAGAGACAACAGAGGAAGTGTGGACATAGATGGAAAATGATCCACAAGAAACAAAAGAAATGCAGCATCAAGAAAAAAGTGAAATTGGAGCAACACGCCTCGTAGCCCCACCAGTGTCCATCACACCGGACAGTCCTTACCCAGGCGTGCTCTGCTCACAAACATCACATCTTTTGGACTGCAATAGAAATAAGAATTGTCTCTTACTTCAAGCTCAACAATAATGCTGTTTGCCTCTCATTTTGTCTGATGGGAATTCTCATTTTATTGCGGTGTACGCTCGCAACAACTTTGGGAGACGTCAATTTCTGCAAGTCTGTCAACGCAACGTGTCAGCGCAAGATTTGCGGAAACTCTACTTGTGTCAGCTTCACATTGTTTACTGTACATGTCTCGTATGAGTACACACGTGTTTTCGACATCGCCCCATATACGTTGGCAGTACGGGGACTTTTGGTGAGATTATTTAGGTCTTTTGATTTTTATGTTTGTTGGCCCATTTTGAGGCCTCACAAGAGGATTGCCAGTTTAACCGCTGCTTAGTGGTTTGAAAATGGTGGAGCGTGCCGTGCACAGTCCGCGCGCTCTTACCTGCACGAGGATCTTGGTGTCTTCTTTTATGACGATCCTACCCTGGTTCTTCTTGTGACGATCCTGCCTTGTTGCGCGGCAATCTTGGGTGCACGCACACGCCGTGAGCCACCCTGCCCTGGCGTTACAGCGTGCCACCATCTTGGGTTTAGAGGCTGCAGGAGTTCAACGGGGCCGTGAAATGTCCTGTGGTGTATGACAGCACACAGCAGCTGGGTTTCTTTTCTTTCGAGTAGACCCTCCGCAGCACTGCCATCCACGAGCCGCATTTTATCGTCATTTTGGTTCTCATGATTGGTGTATCCTGCAGTTTTCTTGTGCACTATCGAGGGGCACGAAAATAATGACTTCGAGAGATACTTGGTGCCGGATCTGGTATGTTTCTTTTCTTCATATTCACGGATAAGCAGTTGAGTGTAGCTTCGTATAAATACATAAACTGTCTTTGTTAGCTAATTAGTGAGACATCGCTCACAGGATGACTTTTTGCATCTCGTTTTTTCTTCATCTCTTCACGTCGTTGGATTCTTTTGGACAGATGCTCCTCACGATTGCTCCCCTCGAGTAATTGGTCTATTTGGTTTAGTAGCAGTGTCTGGGTGTATCTTTCACATTTTTTTTGTTTCTTATGGTACAAGTTGAATCAGTTTCATACATCTGAGGCATACGCTGAAGAGATCACATCTGTAGTGTGCCGTGAAATAGTGCATACCTGGGACTGTTGGTGGTCATTGTCACTCTGGCAGGTGTACTTTGTGATGCCTAAGTTTTACTTGTGTCTACTTTGGTTAACAGGTTTCGCATGGGGTGCTCTGTACCTGTGTGTGTGCCCAGAGTAGCACAACTCGGGTGAGAGGTCGCTCACCGGCGAGAGTTATGGGTTTTAAAAACATTTCAACATGTTTTCATTAGCGGTTTGCTTGACATAATTTTTAGTAATGTTTTATGATGCCACGGTTTATACTGTCTTATGTGTGTGGCAAGTTTTCGGCCGTTTGTGTGTAAGTCGCCCCGCGCATCACTTTTTGTTGTAGTGTGAATTAGTCACTTTGTACTGCACGTTGGTCATGTAGTATGTGTTATTCTCCTTGTGCTTCACTTCTTTGTTTGTCGTAATGGGTGTTAGTCCCATTTACAGTCCGCATTATGGGTTGTAGTCCCATTTTGGCAGGGTGTCTTGGTTGTGTTCCTTACATAGGAATACCTACATGGGTGCGGTCCACCCATAGTTAGGATTACGTACATGGGTGCGGTCCACCCATAGTAAGTTAGTACGTACATGGGTGCGGTCCACCTATAGTTTTTGTCACAATAGTAAGGTGTACGTACATGGGTGCGGTCCACCCATAGTGTCTGTTTCATATTTATGTTGTACGTATATGGGTGTGGTCCACCCATAGTGTATGAGTTCTGGGGGTGTTTCCCCATTTGTCTCGTCACTGTGTAGAGTTCCTGTAGTCTTTTTCTACTGTGTTTCTCTGCATTTTGTTTCACATGTATGGTCATGTGGTGTTTTTCTTACGTCTTGTCAGTGAGTTAAACGTTATTTGCTCTCTCTTTATCTTTTATCTTTTCATTAAAGGAGGAGGATGGTGATAGTTTGTGTATATCTGTTCACCCTTCTTTCTTCCTTTGTGTAGTCTGTTTCCCTCTCGTGGTATGGTTTTTACCTTTTACCCCTGGGTTCTAGACCTGACTTCTTTTGAATATTTTGTGTATAGTTGTCATGTTATGTTTATTGTGTTCCCTTTTACATTGTAACTAGCTGCTCAGCCAGTGTGAGTGTTCTGTGTGGAATGTTGACATGAGTGGAATGTTTGGGTGCCTGGTGTGTGTGAGACAGTTGGGAAGATGGGCTGAGCAGCTAGCAGGCTGCTCCTGGTGGGGCTGCTATCCCTACAATCTATGATGTTGGGAACTAAATAAATTACTTGAAAGACACCACCTGGTTTCGTCTGCTGTGTCACCTCTACTCATGGAACCAGTTTATTTCAGCTAGGTTTACAGGTAAGTAAACGGTTTTAGGAATGGAGTTTTAGGGGGGTAGAGCCAAAGTTCCCCAAGGTTCAGGTTGGCCCTCAAGGGGCACCACCAGCGGCACTAGGGCAGCCGGGTGCCAATGTTAGCCAATGGAGCTAGAGGGCACCTCGTTGGGGGCTGCTCATAGGCAGACCACTCTGTCTTGGGAGGCAAGCTACTGGGGTTAAGGTAAGGGCAAAGGGGGTCCCAGGCTAGCAACAAGTCCACACCGAGAGCGGCGCAGGGGCGGCCAGGTGAAGGGTGCATAAAAGGTGTCAGGAGCCCAATCTCCCGTATGGAGGATGCTGGTCGAGGAAAAGGCCTGCAGGCTGGAGGATGAAGTTGAAGAGTGACTGGACACACGGACACAGTCGGTCGGGCACCTCAGGGCTCAGGGGCTGCGGGTGCAGGGGTGTCTTTTCGTGTTGGGTTCTTCTTACAGGTTCCAGTCGCAGTAGGTGGGACCCTTCAGGATGAGGCTGCAGGCATCAAGGAGAAGGTCGGTGAAGGTCGTCCAACGCTGGATCACAGGTCAGGATCACCGGCGGGACCTCGCTGGGGTGTTGGGCCACTCGGCCGTGGGTGTCAGGTGCCGAGTGGTGAGGACTAGCAGATCCGACTAGATCTGGAGTCCTGGCTTGGGTTGGAATTGGACAAATCTGGTGTCCACGGGAGATCAGAGTTCTTTGGGAAGACAGGGCAGCTCCCCAGGGTTCTTGGAGGCTGCTGGCTGCAGGACACACCAGTTTCAGCTTGCAGGGGTTCCAAAGAAGGAGAAAGGTCGGTAGGGCTGGGGCAAAGGCAGTTGTCGTCATCCTCTTCTTCAGCAGCACGGCTCATTGGTCCTTCTTGTGGAGTCTAATCTAGCTTCTGGGTTCAGGGCTGCCCACTAAATACTATGGCATCTCATGTGCACTCTGAGCCCCTGTACACCAAAGACAGAGCCACCTCATGTGCACTCTGCACACAAGCAGCCAGAGCCAGCTGCTGCATATTTTGAACTTCTGCTAGCAGGCACTCTACAGCAACAGCGATCTATATTTCTGAGATTCCCAACTTTTTCTACACTTTTTTTTACTAACGGCCCCTTGTCCCGCTGGAAGTTCTTCGGACTGTAGGTTGATCTCGAGCCCGGAGTCCGATTCATGAATGGAGAGGGCTTCTTCCTCCTCGGCGGCCGATTCTTCCATCTCTTCTTGTTAGGAATCTTCTCCGAAGATATCCGGGGTGTACTCGATGTTCTGTCTCTGCATGTCCCTTTGTTGAGCCCGACGATCCTGCAAAGTCTTTTTTGATCAAAAAGATAGACAAGCGTCACAATCTTCCTCCTTGTGCTCTGGTGATGAGCACAAGTTGCAGACTTCGTGCAGGTCGGTCCGCGGATACTTGGCATGGCACCAGGGACAGAATTGAAACAGAGTCCATTCCATCAGCGGTAGACTCGACGAGTATGACGGAGTGGAAGTCAAGTCAAGTAAAACTTTATTCGATTGCTTTTTCAGACAATCATAAAAGTACATTAAAACACACAACTTGTTACACAGCAAATTTTAAAAAAGATAAAATTATTTTGCAATTAATTATAAAAACATTCAATTAAATGACTATCCCTAACTCATTGTAGGCTAGATGGTTATATTACAATGCGTTTCCTGTACAAAAGTGCTTTTTTTAAGAACATTGCTACCCTCCAGGCTATGTGTTCATTTTCCAGGAATTGTAGTACTGTAAACGCAGGGCGACATTGTCTAATCCCCGAAGATTTTAGAATTGGAACGATCCACGTTTTTCTAAAATCGATATAAAATCTACAAAATAGAACAACATGAATGGTGGATTGTTCTGAATGGTTATCACAGGGACACAGTTGCAACTCTCGTAACCAATCATTCATTTTTGGAAAACTTACAAGTTTGTGAAAGATCCCATGTCTGAATCTGGTCAGTAAAAACCTGTCGTAGCCACCCGGTACTATCATTAAATAAGATTGAATATAAAAAGTGGTTAAAATCGTTTGATTATACTGTACAGTGGGTTTAGTGATCTCTGCCGAAACTCTAATTGTATCTAATAGCAGTAGGCCCTCTTTTTTTTAACTCTTTCCCCTCGCAATGGTCAGCATAATGCTGGGATCGGTAAAATATTCTAAGTGGCCTAGGTCACCCATAAAATCTCGGACATACCTTAACCAGGGGATGGTTAAAGCCCCTTCCAATTTCAGACTATCCAATAAAATGTCCTGGTTAAGCGTAGTTTTTACCGATGTCCAGATCCTATGCCATAAGAGGATAGGCTCCATTTTTATGAGGTCAGCAATGTGTGGTACGCCCATCTCGGAATGGCAGACATACGATGATGTACTGCTCGGTACTGCTAAGATATAACGTAAAAACGCATTTTCCACTTTTTGTAGGGGGTGTACATCAACAAAACCCCATATCCCTGCCCCATATATGGCTGTGGAAATACATTTAGCCTTATAAATCTGGATGAGCTCAACCGGCGGCCTCCTACCCAGCTTTCTTGAGAAATTAGCAAGGGCTGCTGTAGTTTTTGAAAATGCCAATTTTTTTGCTAACACTGCTTGTGCCCAATGGTCGTTCTGACCAAAGAGTATACCGAGATATGAGAATCTCTTAGTAAACCCTATCTTCTGCTCATCTATATACATATCCCTACACCTCTGACTGCCTTGACCATACCTCATTATAAAAGTTTGAGGTGTTCACCCTAAGGCCAAGGTTGCTCATAAAGGCTGCAAAGCTATTTAGAACCTTTTGCAGTCCCACTTGAGTGCGTGACATCAGAACTGCGTCATCCGCATATAGAAGAGCAGGTATTGGACGTCCTGCTATTTGGGGAAGGTCTTGGCAATCTTTGATCAGTGCTTCACCCAGACCATTAATATAAAGGTTGAAAAGAAAGGGGGCTAGCACGCAGCCTTGCCTAACCCCCCTCCTTATCGGGAACGGGGCAGAGCACTCACCATTGATACCATATCGCACTCTCGCCTTTGCGTCACTGTATATCCGTCTAAGGTAAAGGATAATTTGCGATTCCACTCCCATATCCTCGAGGATCTCCCATAGCTTGCTGTGCATAACAAAGTCGATAGCTGCTGTGAGATCCACGAAAGCTAAAAACAGCCTACCCTTCTTCACCCTTGTATACTTCCCTATAATAATATTTAAACTCTGTTCTACGGTCCCTAGACCCTCACGGAAACCGTATTGGATCTCTGATAGAACCTTATTATCCTCGGCCCATTCTTGTAGTCGTTCTAAGATAATTTGTCCTACCACTTTTATCAGGGAGTCCAATAATGAAATCGGCCTATAGCAGCCAGGGTCCTGGCGATCCCCTTTTTTGAAAATTGGGACTATGATCGATTCCGCCCAAGTTGTCAAGAAATGGGAGGAACAGCTTGCAGTGGTTACCTGGGTTATAAGCGGTCCCCATAGGGTCACATTTGACTTGTATAGCACTACAGGGACCCCATCCGGCCCAGGGGCCTTGCCACCCCTACTTGCTGATATAGCACGATTTACTTCGTCCAGTGTAAACTGGAGATCTGTATGGCGAGTCAAGGGTGCCAGAGCAACATCCCCATAATTTTGAGTATCTGGCGACTCAACTCTCCCCTCGCCATTATACACCATGGAGAAATGCTGGATCCATTGTTCTTCTGTTATGGCTATATCTATTGTCGGCACTCCTCCAGAGGTTAAAAAGGGTGCCTTCACTGCCTTCCAGAAAGCTGAACTATCTTTTGATAATGAGGCCTCATGCAGGGATGCCCATGCTTCATTTCTCAGGGATGCTTTTCGTTCTTTAAGTGCTTGCCTATAAGCCCCTCTAGCCTGTCTAATATTGCTTGGGTTTCTTGGGGTCTTATGTAATTCATGCTTTAGGTTGGCATATGCTCGTGTGCACTTCGAATCAAACCACCCCTGTCGTTTCCCTTTATTGCGATTCTGTACGAACAGGGCCTCCTTTATTGCTACCGAGATTTCTTGGAATGAGGATAAAACACTATCAGGTGAAGCGGTTTCATTCAGACAAACAAACAAAAGCTAGTTTGCATTTAGTTATCACTTGTTTTGTGATGTCTAAGGGATCCACCGTCGACCAGCGCAGAGAGTAACTGTTTGTCCTGTTAATTATTAGATTTTCTAAGACCTTGACAGTTTCATCCCGTTTTCTAGATCTTTTCGGCAATAGGACAGAAATGCTCAATGGGAAATGGTCACTCAGTGAGTTGTCATGTATGGTAAAAGATTGAAGTCTACTTGCATGGCTATTTGACACCAATATGTAGTCTATGGTGGTAAAGAAACCTCTACCATTAAAACCCACATTTGTCACCCCGAGTGGGACGGGTATACCCAGACGTGGGTCCCGTGCTCTCCATGCCACTGGAGTCAAGCTATCCTGGCTGATGAGGGCTGAAAGCCCGAAACTGGTCCTAGGATGCTTGTTTCCAGTCCAGGGAGGACCTGGCTTGGCAGTTCGGGCTGGACTGTTCACATTGGGCGCAGGGTCAAGACTGATTTGCATATGGCTGGGTCCAAACTGGAATGGCATGGTGAGCAAAAAAACGATGGATTTAGGCCCAGATCTCTGTACTGGGGTGAATGTACGACATTGTTCTGCATTCTGTCCATCAATTGTTGTTTTTGCATTTGTCACCCCGAGTGGGACGGGTATGCCCAGACGTGGGTCCTGTGCTCTCCATGCCACTGGAGTCAAGCTATCCTGGCTGAAGAGGGGTGAAACCCCGAAACCGGTCCTAGGATGCTTGTTTCCAGTCCAGGGAGGACCTGGCCTGGCAGTTCGGGCTGGACTGTTCCCATTGGGCGCAGGGTCAAGACTGATTTGCATATGGCTGGGTCCAAACTGGAATGGCATGGTGAGCAAAAAAACGATGGATTTAGGCCCAGATCTTTGTACTGGGGTGAATGTATGACATTGTTCTGCATTCTGTCCATCAATTGTTGTTTTTGTATTCTGATTACTGGCACACACTGACTCTTCTCTCATCTCGGTAATAACCGATGATAAGAGGTAGTTATTTATATCTTTTTGCGTATAGTCAACAGTTATTTTCATATTGGGCAGTTTATCAGTACTATAGTCACTAGGGTCATATTTATGAATTGGGCAAGTGTCACTAGAATAAAATAGTCAGTCTATGTCTTCTAAGGTGTTAAATGTGTCAAAACGATTACTAACAGGGCCCCTATATCTATACTGCAGGTTACCTGAATGGCTCTCCTCCAGAGGTTTATTCCAAAAAACGCTTGGTGGTTGGTAAAAATACCCTAATGGCAAGATGTTAATTTCCTGGGCCATAATGAACTGGTTGCCCGCCCTATCAAGGATGGATTGTACCAAGTTCGGGGACCTGAAGGTCAAAACCACACAGTCACTTTCTAGAAGCTTGTTTGTTTTACCGACCCATCCTATTCTTCTAGCCATTTTGAACTCTGAGAAGAGAATATTAGTTAAACCTGTTCTGGCGCTCAATAAGTGCAATGACTTATTCCTCAGGGTTGTCCAATGTTCAGGGACATGGAGAGGTAAGGGAGGGACATTTGCCAGCACAATCGTGTACGGTGTTGCTTCTGGCGGAAGATGCAGGGTCTGGTTTGGGTTTATAATGTGCCTTGGGTTAGACCTTTGAGAGTTCTGAGTGTTCGTATCTCTCCCTGCTTCTCCTAGCTTAGGTATCCTTGTATGTGTTGTGGCACTATTATAAGTGTTAGCAACCTGTTTGCCTGCAGTGCCCGAGCCCGCTATGCTACGTAAGTGCCCTGAGTATTTTGAAGATAAAGATGCTGCAGGTTGTTGGGGGGGTTGAACTAGGGCTGGCGCTTCGGCAGTGCTGCTGTAAGTAGTTACATAGGGTACTTGTCCACTCTCAGAGTTAGTTATAGGTGGACTTACCCCAATTCACGGCCCCCCATTTACCAGAAGATTAGGTTCTCTACCAAGATGCGGGCAAATATTTGTAACCAGCCCCTCCAATTTAGTGAGTCTCTCATCTATTTGCGATAATTTCTGTGACAGTGGACCAATTAGAACCGATACCATAATCTCAAGTCTCTTCCAGAAATCCTCCTCGTTTGACCGTGGGGGTAGTCTGGCGGTTTCATTTGTCTTCAAAGTTAAACAGGCCCCTTGTTCACAGGTTCTATCACCAGTTGTAGTTTCGCATCTCGTTGCCTTTGGTGATTTTTTTTGTTGTTTCTGGGGCCCCCGGCCCTTTCTTTTTTTGGATGGCGCTCACTATTACTGTCCTGCCTTGTTTTGGCCCCTAGTGGTTATATTTATCCTGTTGGCTAACTCGGGGGGGGGGGGGGGGGGAGGGGGAGATTTCAAGATCTGTCCCCGATTGTTGTAATTGTCTTACTTGGGGGGGTAGGGTCTTGTGAACTATTTACGTGTGCGGACGATTCCTGACCTATCTGAGGTTCTAGCGAAAGCCGACGCTCTGTTAACTCGATCTCGTGTAGGAGGGCTGACTCCGCCCTCAGAAGAAATGCGTCAAGTGTCCCCACAACTCCCGGGGCACGCTGATCATTGGCAGACTTGCGCCTGCTCATTTTAACACCCCTTAGTAGTAATAAAACAAGATGAAAGCAAGTTGTAAAGTACCTTGTTCAAATGATGCACATAAAGTCCAGAGTCCAGATGTTAAAGGGGTGGCCCAGCCCGGCCTCCTCCGGGCGCAGACGGGCCCGCCCTTGGCCCGGGCGGGGCACGCCCGCACGCGTCCCGCGCTGCGGGAGCTCGCGCCCGGTTTTAAAGCGCCTCCAGGCACTTGGAAATTATGCAAGCGGCTCCGGCCGCGAAGGCTCCTGGTGCTCGTAGTGCCCGCAAAACTGACGGGCTGCAAATGGGCTGAAAGCGGGTCCCGCGCTGCGGGAGCCCGCGCCCGGTTTTAAAACGCCTCCAGGCGCTTGGAAATGATGCAAGCGGCTTCGGCCGCGAAGGCTCCTGGTGCTCGTAGTACCCCCAAAACTGACAAGCTGCAAATGGGCTGAAAGCGGGTCAAAGAAAAGGCCCGAAGGCCGCTCACGACGTCTTCTGGATCAAAGACGGAGTTTTCTCGCTTTTTTCGACTCGCAGGAACAAAGGAACGCGTACGAAACAATACCAACAAGGGTACAGTGGGTTGCGCACCGAGTGGATCCCAAAGAACGGTCTCGAACCGGAGCGCCACAAACCACGTCCGTACCCAATGGCGGAAAGAAAACAATCTAACAATGGAGTTGATGCTGATGCGCAGTATCACCGAAAGGAGGAGTCACCTTACCTCGTGACTAGGAAAGACGTCTTCGAAGAAAAACAACTTGCAAACATCCAGATCAAACACTAGATGGCAGGAGTATGAAAAGCATGTGTATCTACAGCACACATGCCTCAAACATATTGTTATAGTCATCAACTTTTCTTGCTGTGCATCACACAGAAGTTTATTTGTCCTGAAAGCCACAAATTCTGCGATTCCCCCTTTAAAGCAGAGGAGCTGGAAAGCGCTCCAAGGCCTTCCCTTTACCTTGTCTGGTTACAATGAGTTCCGAGGCCCTATTGACTGTATGTGACTACAGAGTGCTCCGGGGTCTCCATCTGACATTGCTTTGCTATGAGAAGGTATGGTGTACTGTTTTCAGAGAGCTCCCTAGTTACCCAGATTGGTTGCAAGGAGTTTTGTTACCCCTTTAGAGACTCTCAGAGTTTCTGGGGTTTTCTACTCTTAGGCTGCCAGGCCTTTTAACACTTCTAGCCAGGAAGTGTTCGGAGATCCCCCTTGTTGTACCTGGTTGTAAGATGATGTGCGCCTCTCCTGCAATACCTGGCTGTGCAGTGTTTACAGATGCCCTCACTGTGCCAGTCTGAGGTGTTCTAAGGTGCCCCTTCTAATATTTGGTTGCAAGGTGTTCTATGATTCACTTGTTAAGTAATTTGCTTTGAGAGTTTCCATTGCCCTGGCCTTCTAGAGTATCAGTTGTACCTTGTTAGGCTGTGGGGTGTTACTGATTTCCCTCTCCCCTTTTCATGTGTTACTCTGATTTATTCTGGTGGTTCTCTCTTTTGCCTTGCCTGGCTGGGCATGTTCTGGTGTCCTCTGTGCCAGGAAATCTTGGTACCCCCCTTTGCATTGTGTCGTTGTGAGGAGATCTTGGGACCCGCTTTACTTGGCCTGATTGGGCAGTGGTCTAGTATTCTCTTGTCTGAGAGGTAGTGTGGAGTCTGTCTAGGGCATGGTCTCGGTCCCTCTTACCTGTTCAGCCAGGAAAGTAGTCTGTACCCTTTACCTGCTTTGCCACAGAGGTGGTTTGTTGGCCCTCATTTACCCAGTCTGCCATTGAGGAGTTCTAGAGTCCCACCTAAATTGATTCCCTGGGAGAAGGCCTGCAGTCCCTTTTACCCATCCTGCATCTGCATGGGAGGAGGTTTGAGGTCCTCTCAACTAGCCTTGTCTAGGAAGCGGTGGGTCAATTTGGGAGACAAGGGTCTCATCCAGTCTTTCTGTGAGATCTGCCTTGCAGAAGAAGCTCTAGGATACCTTTACCTGCCATCTGTCGGGGAAGAGGGTCAGTTTTATTCCACCTGGGAGGTGGTCTGTGGTCTCTCATATCTGGTCTACCTCTGAGGTTGGAAGTATCTCTTACTGGGCCCACCTGGAGGGTGCAGCCCCCTTTAACTCTGTCCGCCTAGAGTGAAGTCTGGGATATAGGCAGCAAGGGAGCCAGGAGTCCCTCTTATCCAGTCTTCCTGGGAGGGGGTCTGCTGTCCCACTGCCTGGACTACAGGGGTGACTTATCTCTCCCCCTAGGACAACATCTCTGGTCTCCCTTGCCAATCTGCTGGGGAGGTGTTCTGGAGTCCCTCTTACTCAACTGGCCTGGGAGGTGGTTTAAGGATCCCTTACCTTATCAGGCTGTGAGGTGTTGCGTGGTTGTTGGTAGGTGATCAAGTGCAGCCCTGGCAAGAAGTTGCTTTGCTGACATCCTTCCAGAGATGTAAGGAAGACGGTGTTTTGGCCCCACCAGCCGTAGGTGCCAGAAATTTGTCCAACTCGACAGCTGTCACGATCTGCAAAAGACGACCAGAGTAACAACTACAACCCATCAACGGGCAAAGTTCTCGGAAACAGAATAATATTGATGTAGCCCCTCACCAGAAACTGCCATGCACGTCTCATTCTGCACACACCAGCCGAAGGCGCCACCAGAATGCGGGAGGGAGAAATTATTCCCACTGAATGCCAAGCAAGCCTGGCAGTCTGTCAGCAACCTTGCCAGGCCAAGGCATCCTTTATTTGGACACTATAGAGAAAAAGACCAAACAATGCAGTTACGTCAGTGCAGACATCCCCCCCTCAACATCAGAAATTATTCTGTCACCCTGGTGGCAGCCTTCACCCCCACTCTGTGACTCTCACCAGTGGAATGTGTGCGGCAGTCCTCTTAAAGAGATGAAACCAAAGTGGAGGCATCTGAAATAAACATCTGTGCCTGCACTGAATAAATGTGGCTCGCTGATCCGGTCACTTCAATAACTTGTAGGAAAATCCTCTCCATGAACTCCTATCTTACCTTTTCATTCAATTATTTATAACAGTCTGTAGGAAGCTGGCTCTGTATATACTATAACAAAGTGAGGTATAGTGTGCACAGAGTCCAGTGGAATCCCAAAAGTAGGCAGAGCTAAAGTTAGATATCACCTTACTCTCTATTTGTGTGGTCGAGCAGTAAGGCTTTATCAGAGGACAGTGTTAAGCATTTGTTGTACACAATCAGCAAATGATTTCACACACTCAAAGACTAAACTCCAGACCAATTTTTTTTGTATAAAAATATTCTTTTAGTTATTTTATTTCCCAGAAGCAAACAAGCCTGGCACAGGTAAGTGATGAGTACTTTGCAGTAAATATACAGATTATAACACAGTTTTGATTGCAATTGTAAATTTACTTTGATTCGATTACAGTAGTGTTACTGATAATGCAATGCTTTTCAGAAAACAGTACATATACTTTGTATAGGATTTTGAGTACAATTACAGGTAAGTTACTTTTGAGATTACTTTTCTTACACAGTGTAGTATACCTGGATACTACACTGGGACATTTCCTGTAAACAGGTAAGTTAAATCGTTTTTGTTAGTGCAATTTTAAAGAATTTCTTTAGGTTTTCAAACTCAGCACTTTTCAAGAAAAACAGTCAATGTTATCCTATGGAGGAAAATAGTGTTATCGGTTTTAGGGTAAGTGTTCGGTAGTGGCAGTTGAGGTTCTGGGGGTAGACTCAGGGGTCCCCCAGGGTCAAGGATGCACTCTGGTTACACCCTCAGCGGCACTTGGGCGGCCGGGTGCAGAGTGCTGAGGCCCAATGTTATCCAATGGGGGAAGGGGGGCCTCCGGTTGGTGGCTGCTGACGAGCAGGCCACTTGGTTGTGGGAGCAAAGCTCCAGCAATTTAGCTCAGGGCAAATGGGGAAACAAAGTAGCACCAAAGGTGCACCCTTAGCGGCACTAGGGCAGCCGGGTGCAGAGTGCTGTTTCGACGTTGGGCGCCCTGTTGTTTGCAATCGGGAACCTCCGGTTTGCAAAGGCACTGCAGGCTTGGGGACGAAGGTCTTCTGGGTGCGACCACCACTTCAAGAGATACGTCGGGATGTTGGGGGTTGGTTAGGCACCGTGGGTTGGGTCACCCAAGGCCGTGGTGCGTCTGGTGCAGGGGTGCCTTTTAGGGTCGGATCTTCTTACCAGCTCCTGATCGCGGTTGGGGGGACCTTCCGGTTTGAGGCTGCAGGCGTCGGCTGGAGGCTTGAGGCAGGTCAGGGGTCACCGGATCTTGGGTCAGGATCGCTGGGGAGACCTCTTGGTGTTGGGCCACTGAAACTCGGGCCGTGGGCGTCGGGTGCAGAGTGGTGCAGACTCGCAGACTTTGCCGGACCTGGAGTCTGTTGGTGAACAAATCTGGTGTTCACGAAAGACGGAGTCTTTTCTTTTGAAGGCAGGGCAGGTCCTCAGGCATCTTGAGGCTGCTGGCTGCAGGACCCAACGGAGTTTCGCTTCTGCAGGTTCGAGGTGGGGACAGGCCGGTGGGGCTGGGGCCAAGTCAGTGGGCGTCCTCCTCTTTTTAGCTTCGGCACGGCTGTTCGGCCCCCCTTCTTTTCTTCTTCTGGTTTCTTGTCTGTGGAAGCAAGGTTCGGGGTGCCCCCTAAAAACTAGATTTAGGGGCGTTATAGGTAAGTGAAGGTTGGGACCAATGGGTCCCTTCCTTGGGATGGGTACACCCCCTATTATGCCACTCTCCAGTGGGAGAAGGGCAGGAGCCTGTCCCTGGTTGGCTGGGTCCCCCCATCCTCAAGATGGCGGGGACTCAAGGTTGTGCTTCACCTCGCCTCCCCCACCTTAGGGGTGGAGTTGGCAGAGGTGAGCACACCTCTCTTCCACACTTGTTTTTTCCGCCGGTTCTCCCGCCCAAAGTGGGGGTCAGAACAAGTGGGGACCAGTTGCTGAAAGCAGCAAGTGGTCTGGGGAGGCTCACAAAGGCGGCAAGAATTTGAAGCTTTCCCTTCGTGGACCCTGCCCATCCTGGGCAAGGAGGCTTGGCACCTCGTCCCAGAATGTGCATTGTTTCAGGCCCCCGAGAGCAGCAGCCTCTCGACCCAGGGGTCCAGAAACATGTCTGGTGGTGGCAGCTGAAAGCAGCCACTCAGCCAGGACACTAGACTTAGGTCGTTTTTCAGGGGGCATCTCTAAGATGCCCTGTGTGTGCATTTTTCATTAAATCCCACTCTGGCATCAGTGTGGGTTTAATGTGCTGAGAAGTTTGATACCAAACTTCTCGGATTTCAGTAAAGCCATTATAGTGCTGTGGAGTTCGTAATGACAAACTCCCAGCACCATATACTCTTAATGGCAACACTGCACTTGCAATGTCTAAGAATGGACTTAGACACTGTAGGGGTACAGGGCTCATGCCAGGGCAGTGGGTTGTAGGCATGGCACACAGGGATGTGTGCCATGTCGACTCTTCACTTTGTTCTGCACCAAAACACGCAGCCTGCAAAGGCAGTGTGTGTGTGTAAGGGTACAGGACCTCTAAGGGTGGCACAATAAGTGCTGCAGCCCTTAGAGGTCTTCCCTGGTCACAGTGCCCTGGGTACCTGTGGTACCATTTACCAGGGACTGACCTGTGGCCAGAGACGCCAATTGGGTTTAGGCTTCAATGCAGTTTTAAGGAAAGAACAAAGGCCCTGGGTACCTGTAAGAAACTGGCTCTATATATACTGCACCAAAGTGAGGTACAGTGTGTATAGAGTCCAAGGGTATCCAGAGGTTTGGCAGAGGTTAAAGTTAGATAGAACCTTACTCTCTAAAGTGGTAGCTTGGTCGAGCAGTAAGGCAGTATCAGAGGACAGTGTAAAGCATTTGATGTACACACTCAGTCAGCAAATGAAACCACACACTCAAGAACTGAACTCTAGGCCAATTGTTTTGTATAAAAAAAATATACTGTTGTTTTATTTTTAGAACCAAGCAAGCCTGGCACAGGTAAGCATAAAAATACTTTTCAGTAGTAAATTACTTGTATGAACACAGTTCAAAATTGCAGTGTAACTTGTACTGGTTTTGGTTACAGTTTTAAGTAAGCAGTTTGCAACAAATTGCAGGTATAGTACATTCAATTGAATGGGCTTTTTAAGTAAAATGCAGTTAATTACTTTTCAGATTACTTTTGCTAACACAGGACTGGATCCTAGATTCAGCCCTGGGACATTTCCTGAAAACAGGTGAGTAAATGCGTTTTGGTTAAAGGTACGATTTTTAAAGAATATTATTGCATTTCAAAAGTTGACACTTAGAAACTTTTTCACAAAGAACCACCAATGTTATCCTATGGAAGGAAATTCAATTCACAGGCAAGTTACTTTTTTGTTACTTTTCTTACTCAGTGCTGGACACCTAGGTTCAGCACTGGGACCTTTCCTGCAAACAGTTGAGAAAATTCGGTTAGGTTATTTGTGCGATTTTTAAGGAATATTCTTAGTTTTCAAAAGTCGACAGAAACTTTTGGAAGAAAAAGTGTCAATGTTATCCTATGAGGAAAAATGAGTATTCGGTTTTGAGATAAGTAATCGGTCTTTTGAGTTAGGGTTCTGGGGTTAGACTCAGGGGTCTCCCAGGGTCAGTGATGCACTGTTGTTGCACCCTCAGCGGCACTAGGGCGGCCGGGTGCAGAGTGTTGAGGCCCAATGTTATCCTATGGAGGATAGGGGGACTCCGGTTGGTGGCTGCTGGCAAGCAGGCCACGGGGTTGTGGGAGCAAAGCTCCTAGGGTTAAGCTCAGGGCACGTTGGGGACCAAGTTAGCACCAAAGGGGCACCCTCAGCGGCACTACGGCGGCCGGGTGCAGGGTGCTGTTTTGAGGTCGGGTGCCCTGTTGATTTCAATGGAGATTCTCCGGGACAAAGAAACACTGCAGGCTCGGGGACGAGGATCTTCCAGGAGCTACCACCACTTCGAGGGGTAAGTTGGGATGTAGAGGGTTGGTTAGGCACCGTTGGTTTGGGCACACAAGGCCGTGGGGCGTCGGGTGCAGGGGTGCCTTGGGACGTCGGATTTTCTTACCCGCTCTGGTCGCGGTAGGGGGGGTCCTCTGGATTGAGGCTGCAGGCGTCGTCAGGTGGCTTGAGGCAGGTCAGGGATCGCCGGATCTCGGCTCAGGATCGCCGGGGGGACCTCCTCTGGGTATTTGCCCACTCGAACTCGGGCCGGATTCGGCGGGTGCAGAGTGTGCGGGATTCGCGGTTCCTGGCTGGCACCAGAAGCTGCAGTTCAAACACGTCCGGTGTTCACGGGAGAAACAGCCTGGAAAGTGAAGGCAGGCAGGTCCTCCGGGGTTTTTGAGGTAGCTGGCCGCTGGACACGCCGGGGTTTTGCAGGAGCAAGTTCGAGGGGAGACAGGCCTGTAGGGCTGGGGCCAAGTCAGTGGGCGTCGTCCTCTTGTTAGCTCTGCACGGCTTCTCGTCCTTCTTCTTCTTCTTCCTTTTCTTGTTGTTGCTGGATCTGAGGAAGAAAGGTTCTAGGTGCCCCTAAATACTACATTTAGGGGCGTTACAGGTAGGTAAAGGGCAGGGACCAATGGGTCCCTTTATACAAACAAGACAAGAAGGCAGTGGTGGCATCAACAGCAGCACATCAATCCTATAAAAAACCAGAGTCTATATTTCAACAAATAACAGATTCCCAGTATTGGTGCCTCTCCAGGTCACAAAGACATCCCACTACCAAAGATGTCACTACACGGTAATTCGTCTGAACTTCCGTGTTCTTAATGCAGAAAAACACTGTGCCTCGGCACTCCTAATGTCCTTATTTTAGTCTTCAGCCAGTAAGCAATAATCCTCAAAATAACCATGAAGCTGCTCACAAAAAATATATATCAATCTTAATAAATTGTTACAAGAATTTTTTTGGATCATTACAAGAAAGTTTTAATTGTCCAACGTCAATGCTCCACTTTGCAATCAACAATCATATTTCAATGATTATGTTTGTCAGTCCAGCATAGTAACACAAATAATATTTGAACAGATGAAAATCATGTTCTTGATGTTTCCTCAGTGTCAAAGGATGATGGCAGCCGACACGAGTTTCGTTACTTACTGTAACTTCTTCAAGGCTTCAGTTCTTAAGCTCTCCCGCTATTCTACGTAAGGAACAGCATATCAAATTTATAATAAAAGAGTTCAAGGAATCCTTATTTAAAAAGCATCGGGATTTCAAGAAGTCGTTTGACAGATCCACAAGTATCGATACTTTTCGTTGTGGGACCGGACTGGACGGAGAAACATACGGCGGGATCGCCAAGGACTAGGGGCATATCACAGCCCTTGTGCACTTTACTTTTAAACAGTGCGAGATTTAAGGTGCCATCCAAATAAGTTTGTTGTCTGATCATAGACACGTCTTTCCCGCGTTAGGCGTGACAACTACTCTTACAACAGTGGCTCGTTTATATAGACTGAACTTTGGATCTGGGATCTGGACATACTTTTCCAGGAACCCCTCTTGGGAACAATTTGATTCTCACGTGGATCTGTCAAACGACTTCTTGAAATCCCGATGCTTTTTAAATAAGGATTCCTTGAACTCTTTTATTATAAATTTGATATGCTGTTCCTTACGTAGAATAGCGGGAGAGCCTAAGAACTGAAGCCTTGAAGAAGTTACAGTAAGTAACGAAACACGTGTCGGCTGCCATCATCCTTTGACACTGAGGAAACATCAAGAACATGATTTTCATCTGTTCAAATATTATTTGTGTTACTATGCTGGACTGACATACATAATCATTGAAATATGATTGTTGATTGCAAAGTGGAGCATTGACGTTGGACAATTAAAACTTTCTTGTACTGATCCAAAAAAAATTCTTGTAACAATTTATTAAGATTGATATATATTTTTTGTGAGCAGCTTCATGGTTATTTTGAGGATTATTGCTTACTGGCTGAAGACTAAAATAAGGACATTAGGAGTGCCGAGGCACAGTGTTTTTCTGCACCAATGGGTCCCTTCCCTGGGGTGGGTACACCCCCTATTCTGCCACTCTCCAGTGGGAGGGGGGCAGGAGCCTGTCCCTGGTTGGCTGGGTCCCCCCATCCTCAAGATGGCGGGGACTCGAGGTTGTGCTTCACCTCGCCTCCCCCACCTTAGGGGTGGAGTTGGCAGAGGTGGGCACACCTCTCTTCCTCACTTGTTTTTCCCGACGGTTCTCCCACCCAAAGTGGGGGGTAGAACCAGTGGGGACCAGTTGCTGGAAGCAGAAAATGGTCTGGAGAGGCTCACAAAGGCGGCATGCCTTTGAAGCTTCTCCTTTGTGAACCCTGCCCATCCTGGGGGAGGAGGCTTGGCACCTCGTCCCAGGATGTGCATTGTTTCAGGCCCCCGAGAGCAGCAAGCTCTCGACCCAGGGGTCCAGAAACGTGTCTGGTGGTGGCAGCCTAGGCAGCCACTCAGTCAGGTCACTGGACGTTGGTCGAGTTTCAGGGGGCATCTCTAAGATGCCCTCTGTGGTGCATTTTACATTAAATCCCACACTGGCATCAGTGTGGGTTTAATGTGCTGAGAAGTTTGATACCAAACTTCTCAGTCTTCAGTGTAGCCATTATGGTGCTGTGGAGTTCGTAATGACAAACTCCCAGCACCATATACTCTTAATGGCAGCACTGCACTTACAGTGCCCAGGAATGGACCTGGGTACTGTAGGGGTACAGGGCTCATGCACCTGTACCCTCACCACTGGCATAGGGCACACAGCTAGAGGGGTGACTGATGTATGCCAGGGCAGTGGGTTGTAGGCATGGCATACAGAGATGTGTGCCATGTCGACTCTTCACTTTGTTCTGCACCAAGACACGCAGCCTGCAAAGGCAGTGTGTGTGTGTAAAGGTACAGGGCCTCTAAGGGTGGCACAATAAGTGCTGCAGCCCTTAGAGGTCTTCCCTGGTCACAGTGCCCTGGGTACCGGTGGTACCATTTACCAGGGGCTGACCTGTGGCCAGAGATGCCAATTGGGTTTTGTCTTAATGCAGTTTTAGAGAAAGAACATAGGCCCTGGGTACCTGATTGGCAGGAGCCCAGGGCACACTCAGTCAAAGCACATCAGCAGTTCAGCAAAAAGTGGGGGCATACCATGCAGAAAGAGGGCACTTTCTCACACAGTCACTAACCAAACATTACTGACAAATAAAAGAGACAAGAACAGTAACTAAGGAGAAATGAGCTTCCACCTTTTACTTAAGCAGAACAAAGTTTGAAGTGGTCTGGTGTAAGTGAAGCCGGAGTGCCTGCCAGCGCGTGGGACCAAAGATCCGGAATGATCTGCACCCATAACGTTCCCTGCTGTATTGAGGGAGAATGAGAAGGAAGAGGAAACCAGAGCACAGGGTTCAGCAGGGTATGTGAGGTAAAAGCCAGTCGGACAGTAGCTTGAAACTAGGGTGACGGTAAACTTTGCACTAAGTATAACACTTTCGAGGTGTAATATCAGTAGCTAATGCAACGAGCAGCATGCAGCCGAGATGTGACCGAACTTGACAAGTCCACAAGTCGGCCACATGGTCACGTTTTGCAGACTCTTCTTTGTTGTTCTGAGCAGCCAAAGTATATGGCATTGCAGTATTCAAGGAGGAAGAACATCAAGGCGTTCAACTCGTGAGCAAGTTTATCAGGGGAAGAAACAGTAAAATCTTCTTCAAGGTGGGTATTGTCAAGAAGAACAAGTTACTTACTTTCGGTAACGATATATCTGTAAGAAACATAGGTTAGTTATAGATTCCTTACCTTAGAATTACCCCCAGGCGTCAGACTGGATCCGGAAAGTTTTTCGTCAGCAGTACCTCTGCGCGTCGAAAGGTGGCGTCGGTCGGATCCGCGTCCGTCCTTGGCGTCGTGGTCGCCGGGATGACGTCGCGGTAGCTACTTAGACGCCGCCCTCACGCGCTGACGTCAGTTCTGTACACGACTTTCCGCACCAGAAACGCAGAGCCATGCAAGACACTGACCACTGGTGCACAAAACTAGGGCCCTGAAAGGATGTCCTTAACCCTAGAAGTCAGCTCGCAGAACGGGGAGGATGGGTGGGGCGGTAAGGAATCTATAACTAACCTATGTTTCTTACACATATATCGTTACCGAAGGAAAGTAACTTGTTCATCTGAAAGAAACAGTTATAGATTCCTTACCTTAGAATAGATACCCCAGCAATACCAACCCCGGAGGTGGGTCTGCGAACCAAGTTCACAACAGAAAGTCCTGGAGAACAGAACGGCCAAAGAAGCCATCTCTCCGGACTTGGCTGTCCAGGCAATAGTGTTTAGTGAACGTGTGCAAGGATGCCCACGTAGCTGCCTGGCAAATCTCATGCAGAGGAACTCTTCGTCCCAAAGCATTAGTGGCTGCCGTCGCCCTGGTGGAATGGGCACGGAGCCCCACTGGAGGCTCTTTTTTAGCTAGAGAATAGCAGGCTTTAATACACAAAACGACCCATCTAGAAATGGTCCGTTTGTGTACGGCCCGACCTTTCTTGGCGCCCACGTACCCAACAAAGAGCTGGTCGTCCACCCGGAACGGTTTGGTGCGATCCAGATAAAAGGAAAGCACACGTTTTGGGGCCAGACGGTGAAGCCTCTCTTCCTCTTTTGAAGGATGCGGAGGAGGAAAGAAGGTGGGCAAAGTGATGGTCTGCCCAATATGAAAGGAGGTGACCACCTTGGGAAGGAAGGATGGACGAGTTCTTAGGACAACCTTGTCCGGATGTACAGCCAGAAAAGGAGGTTTGGATGAAAGAGCCTGGAGCTCACTCACTCTTCTGGCAGATGTGATGGCCACCAGGAATGCAGTCTTTAGAGTTAAAAGTCTTAAAGGACAGTTGTGAAGCCGATCAAAGGGAGCGCACATCAAATCGGTCAAGACCAGATTCAAGTCCCACTGAGGCATAACGAAGGGGATGGGAGGAAAGAGGTGAGTTATGCCTTTTAAGAAACGATTAACAACCGGGGACTTGGAGAGAAGGCTGATCAGGAAGCCGAAGAAAGGCAGAAATGGCCGAAAGATAGCCTTTGATAGTGCCCAGAGCAGAGCCCTGCTGGGCCAAAGAAAGGAGGAACAAGAGGACCTCAGAAAGGGGGGCAGAATGGGGATCCACAGCCTTTGCTGTGCACCATGCCACAAATTTGTTCCATCGGCAGGCGTATACCGTCTTAGTGGAGGGACGCCTGGCTGCCAAGATTACATCACAAATTTCGGGAGGCAAGTCGAATGACGTCAACTGTCACCGCTCAATCTCCACGCAAGGAGGTGGAGACTGGACAGGTTCGGGTGGAGGACCGTCCCCTGCTGCTGCGACAGAAGATCCTCCCGAAGAGGCAGGCGGATCGGAGGATCGATGGCCATGTTGAGCAGCTCGGGATACCAAACTCTTAGTGCCCAATCCGGAGCCACAAGAATGACTTGGGCCAGGTCGCGCTTGATCATCTTCAGCACTCTGGGCAGAAGTGGTATAGGCAGAAAGGCGTACACAGACCACAACTCCACTCGCGACGGAAAGCGTCGCCTAGCGAGTGCCGCCTTGGAAATTCCATGGCGCAGAATTGCTGACATTGCGCGTTCTCTTCGGTGGCGAATAGATCTAACCAAGGCTCTCCCCACTGTTGAGAGATCTTGCACCACCTCAGAGTGAAGACGCCATTCGTGATCCATCATGCACCTGTGGCTGAGTTCGTCCGCCCTGGCGTTCAGGTAACCTGCCAGGTGTTGAACCACCAGGGATATGCCCTGATGTTCCAGCCATGTCCAGAGGCGGAGGGCCTCTTGACATAGGGTCCACGACCCCACCCCGCCTTGTTTGTTGCAGTACCACATGGCGGTGGTGTTGTCCGTGAACACCTGCACAACCCTTCCCCGGACAGAGGGAAGGAATGCTTTCAGTGTAAGCCGGATCGCCCGCAGCTCCACAAGGTTGATGTGGAGCCCGGACTCCGCCGGAGACCAGAGGCCTCTGATCTTCGCCTCTCCCATGTGACAACCCCATCCCAGCAGTGATGCATCATTCACCACTGTGAACTCTGGTTGAGGAAGGGAGAGGGATCTGCCGTTGACCCAATGCTGGTTCGTGAGCCACCACTGCAATTGGTGTGCAGTGCCCTCTGAGATCTGGACGCAATCGGACAGATTCCCCTGATGTTGCGCCCACTGGAACTTCAGGTCCCACTGCAGAGCCCGCATATGCTACCTGGCATGATCCACCAGCAGGATGCAGGAGACCATCAGGCTCAGCAGCCGGAGGGTCATCCTGACCGAAACCCGGGATAAGGGCTGAAAGATCGGAATCATAGCCCGAATATCCCGGACTCGCTGCTCGGGAGGATAGACCCGAATCCGCGTCGTGTCCAGAACCGCTCCGATGAAGAGGAGCTTCTAAGAGGGAATCAGGTGTGACTTCAGCACGTTGATGGAGAACCCCAGCGAATGCAGGAGGTCGGCCGTAGTCTGGAGGTGGGGGACGACTGCCTGGGGTGAGCCCGCCTTCAACAACCAGTCGTCGAGATAGGGGAAGACTGGAACCCCTGATCTGCACAGATGAGCTGCAACCACCGCCATCACTTTCGTGAACACCCGAGGGGCGCTGGTAAGGCCGAAAGGGAGCACGGTAAACTGAAAATGCTCATGGCCTACCATAAACCGCAAGTAACGCCGGTGGGCCGGCAGGACGGGGATGTGAAAATAGGCGTCTTGCAAATCCAACGCTACCATCCAGTCTCCAGGGTCGAGGGCAGACAAGACGTGAGCTAACATCAACATTTTTAACTTCTTCTTCCGGAGGAAGTGTGAGAAAGTGCCCTTTTTCTGCATGGTTGTCCCCACTTTTTGCTGAATTGCTGATGTACTTTGACCGAGTGTGCCCTGGGATCCTGCTAATCAGGTACCCAGGGCCTATGTTCTTTCCCTAAAACTGCATTGAAGCCTAAACCCAATTGGCATCTCTGGCCACAGGTCAGTCCCTGGTAAATGGTACCACAGGTACCCAGGGCACTGTGACCAGAGAAGGCCTCTAAGGGCTGCAGCACTTATTGTGCCACCCTTAGAGGTCCTGTACCACTACACTCACACACTGTCTTTGCAGGCTGCGTGTTTTGGTGCAGAACAAAGAGAAGAGTCGACATGGCACACATGTCTGTGTGCCATGCCTACAACCCACTGCCCTGGCATAGGTCAGTCACCCCTCTAGCTGGGTGCACTATACCAGTGGTGAGGGTACAGGTGCATGAGCCCTGTACCCCTACATTGACTAAGTCCATTCTTAGACCATGTAAGTGCAGTGCTGCCATTAAGAGTATATGGTGCTCGGAGTTTGTCATTACGAACTCCACAGCACCATAATGGCTACACTGAAAACTGAGAAGTTTGGTATCAAACATCTCAGCACATTAAACCCACACTGATGCCAGTGTGGGATTTAATGACAAATGCACACAGAGGGCATCTTAAAGATGCCCCCTGAAAACTAACCCACCTCTAGTGTCCAGGCTGAGTGGCTGCTTTCAGCTGCCACCACCAGACATGTTTCTGGACCCCTGGGTAGAGAGCCTGCTGCTCTCTGGGGCCTGAAACAATGCACATCCTGTGACGAGGTGCCAAGCTTCCTCCCCCAGGATGGGCAGGGTTCACGAAGGGGAAGCTTCAAAGACTTGCCGCCTTTGTGAGCTTCCCCAGGCCACTTGCTGCTTTCAGCAACTGGTCCCCACTGGTTCCGACCCCCACTTTGGGCGGAAGAACCGGCGGGAAAAACAAGTGAGGAAGAGAGGTGTGCCCACCTCTGCCAACTCCACCCCTCAGGTGGGGGAGGCGAGGTGAAGCACAACTCTCAGTCCACGCCATCTTGAAGATGGGGGGACTCAGCCAACCAGGGACAGGCACATGCCCCCCTCCCACTGGAGGGTGGCATAATAGGGGGTGTACCCACCCCAAGGAAGGGACCCATTGGTCCCTGCCTTTTACCTACCTGTAACGCCCCTAAATCTAGTATTTAGGGGCACCCCTGAACCTTGCTTCCTCAGATCCAGACAAGAAACAAGAAGAAAAGAAGAAGGACCGAACAGCTGTGCAGCAGCTAACAAGAGGAAGACGCCCACTGACTTGCACCCAGCCCTACCGGCCTGTCTCCCCCTCGAACTTGCTCCTGCGAAATCCTGGTGTGTCCTGCAGCCAGCAACCTCAAAAACCCCGGAGGACCTGCCTGCCTTCACTTCCAAAGCCTGCTTCTCCCGTGAACACCGGATTTGTTCAACTACAACCTCTGGCAGCAGCCGAAGACCGCGGATCCGCCCCACTCTGCACCTGCCGTCCACGGCCCGAGCTCGAGTGGGCAAACACCACGAGGAGGTCACCCCGGCGATCCTGAACAGAGATCCGGCGACCCCTGACCTGCCTCCAGCCGACGCCTGCAGTCTAAATCCAGAAGGCCCCCCTAACCGCGACCAGGAGCTGGTAAGAAGATCCGACCCCGAAAGGCACCCCTGCACCCGACGCCCCACGGCCTTGTGTACCCAAACCAGCGGTGCCTATCCAACCCCTAACTTCCCAACTTACCTCTCGAAGTGGTGGTCGCACCCAGAAGTCCTTCGTCTCCCTGCCTGCAGTGCTTTTGCAAACCGGAGGCGCTCCATTGGAAACAACAGGGCATCCTACGTCGAAACAGCACTCTGCACCCTGCCGCCCTAGTGCCGCTGAGGGTGTAACAAGAGTGCATCACTGACCCTGGGGGACCCCTGAGTCTACCCCCAGAACCTCAACTCCCACTACTGAATACTTACCTAAAAACCGATAACCATATTTTCCTCTATAGGATAACATTGACACTTTTCCCTGAAAACGTTTTTAAGTGTGGAGTTTTGAAACCTAAAGAAATTCTTTAAAGTTGTACGATTTAACAAAAACGCTTTTACTCACCTGTTTACAGGAAATGTCCCAGTGCTGCATCTAGGCATACAGCGCTGAGTAAGAAAAGTAATCCAAATGTAACTTACCTGCTATTTTACTGAAAATCCCATTGAAGTCCATGTACTGTATTTACAAGTGATTGTATTTCTCTGAAACAATACTGTAAGTCAAACCATAGTACATTTATAATTGCAATTGAACTGTTTTACAATCAGCATTTACTACTGTAAAGTATTTATTGCCTACCTGTGCCAGGCTTGCTTGGTTCTAGAAATAAAATAACTAAAAGAATATTTTTATACAAAAACAATTGGTCTGAAGTTCAGTCTTTGAGTGTGTGAATTCATTTGCTGACTGAGTGTGTACAACAAATGCTTAACACTGTCCTCTGATACTGCCTTACTGCTCGACCACACTACCACAAATAGAGAGTAAGGTTCTATCTAACTTTACCTCTGCCTACCTTTGGGGTTCCACTGGACTCTGTGCACACTATACCTCACTTTGGTATAGTATATACAGAGCCAGCTTCCTACAGGAAGCGATTGACACTCCTGAGATCCAAGGTAGGACGCAGGCCCTTGTCCTTCTTGGGTACCAGAAACTAGTGGGAATAGCAACCACGACCTACTTCTGGGGCAGGAACGTGCTCGATGGCTCCCTTGGTCAAGAGAGCCGTAACTTCCTGTTGGAGAAGGCCCAGGTGATCCTCCGACATGTGATGGTACTGAGGTGGCATGGCTGGAGGGGTAACCTCGAAGGGGAGGGAGTAGCCCCTTCGGACTATCTGCAAAACCCAACTGTCCGACGTGATGGTGCGCCTGTGGGGGAGGTGATGGCGGATGCTGCCGCCCACTGGCGATTGATGGGCCTAAAAGGTCGGACTAGGAAGGTTTGGAAGCGGAAGCAGAGGGGGGGGGGTTGGTGGACTGGCCCGCTCGCTGGCCCCCAGAACCACGGCGGTGGTTCCCACGTCCCCGGCCGCGCGAAGGTTGTGCAGCTAGCGCCGGCCTGTGGCTCTGGGCGGCACGTAGTGGGGCACCCCTTCCGCAGCCACGAAAGGGGCGAAAAGCAGACTGCGCAGGGCGAGTGGAGAGGCCCAAGGACTTGGCCATAGCCCGTGAGTCCTTGAAACGCTCTAGAGCGTGGTCTGCTTTGTCGCCAAAAAGGCGACGGCCATCAAAGGGCATGTCCAGAAGAGCGCTCTGGACATCCCCAGAAAAGCCAGTCGATCTCATCCAGGCGTAGCGACGAAGGACTACCGACGTGGAAATCGTCCTGCCTAGAGAGTCGGCGGTATCCAGCCCACAGCGGATGGTAAACTTCGCTGCATCTCTCCCTGCGGCAATGGCCTGGGAGAGTACGGTCCGGGCCTCCTCCGGACACTGAGGCAGCACTTGCACAACCGTGTCCCACACAGAGTGGGAATAACGGCCCAATAGGCATGCGGTGTTTACTGACCGCAGTCCCAAGCTGGCGGAAGAGAAAACCTTCTTCCCAAGATGATCCAGCTTCTTGGATTCGCTATCTGGTGGTGCGTTAGGGAATGCGCTCTTGGAAGTAGAAGCTTGGACCACCAAGCTCTCCGGGGTGGGGTGTTGGGAGAGGAAAGTGGGGGCGGTGGCGTCGGGCAACCATCCTATCCACGGGAGCCCCCGTGTTGGGCCTGGACCAAGTGCCCAAAAGGATGTCGGTCAGGGCTTCATTGAACGGCAGCAGGGGCTCCGAAGAGCTCGCTGCCGGTTGAAGCACCTCTGTCAGGAGGTTAGTCCTGACTGCCACCGTAGGAAGCTCGAGGTTGAGGGCCTCGGCCGCCCTACGCAACACCATTGCGTATGACGCTCCCTCCTCTGTAGCCACGGTAGGAGGAGACAACATGCCTAGGTCTGGGGAGGTATCCAGACCACTTGCATCCCCCAGGTCCTCTCTCCAGTCCGGATCGTACTCCAACTGGTCTGACAAAGGGTCCCCAGACCCCTCCCAGTCTTCCTCACCCTCCTCTGGTTGCCAGGTTGGCTGAAAATGGCCAGGGTGGAACACAGGGGCAAAAGTACCGATCGGCGTCGGATCCGGGGTCGGCCGACGCCGGTCCGGCTCCGTGTCCACGTCGAGTTGGAAGCCGGGGTCTATGCCGACTGGGGGGCCAGGCGGCATCGGCAGCGGACGCGGTGCCGGTGGAGTCGGCGCCGGTGGAGGTGTCACAAGGTCGACCGGCGCCGATCCGGATCCAGGCCTGGATCCATGGGGGCCCTGCGGCGCCGGAGCCGCCGGCAGGGAAGGCCTAGGGCCCCCAACCGAGTCCGCAGGGCCCGAAGGCGTGCCGGCGGAGTCGGGCTGCCCAAAGATGGCATGAATGGCTTCGTAAAACTGATGAAGCTGGGCAGGGGTCGCTCCGGGTCCCGGAAAGGGAGGGAAACTCGAAGTCGGCCCTTCAGGCTTTGCATGCGGAGCAACAGGAGTGGCACCGCCCGCATCCCTTGTCGCGTCAGCCGACCGAGGGGAGAAGTCGAAGAGCGACGATGCTTCTTTGACTTCTTCTTGTGCTTCGACTTACCTGACTGTGAGAAGTTGGCCTGGCATATGCTGTCCACTAATTATAGTGGGCACCTTGCACCAGTCCAAATCGACTCTTATGGTAGATAGGTTTAAGACAACCTTTTAAAGAAAGCTATCCTAGTGGTAGCTGTGGAGAGCAGCCTTCAGGCTAAGTCTCGGAGGAATGTAAAGCAGCTTGTTTTACCATATAATCTCTTGAATCACCAAATGAAAAGACACCACACAGGTATATATATCAAATATATATGTATTTATTTCTAAATAACTCTCTACTAATCTCTTTATGAGATTAGAAGACAAACATATGCACAAATCAACGTTTCTCAATAAGTTAAGCACAAAATATGGCTGGGGCCCTAGGGGCGTACCAGACCATATACTAAGTAAGAGACTTAGAAACAACGACTTGCAAGGAGACAAGGCCTAGGGCCTTCAGAAGTGCTGGGGCCTCACAAAACCACCCAAGGCAGGTAAGTAAAGGACCCACGGGGGACGCGTGCAGTGTGGATACACAGGCGCGAATCGCCGTTAACTTCAATGGGGCAAGTCGCGGTTGGAAATAAAGAGTTTTAGGATACTTCGGGAGAACCTACAAGCAAGTCACTTACAGGGTAAGTAGTTCTAGGGCCCACACCCACAGGAGCACCGTAGTGCTGGAGTTACCTCACCCAGGGAAGCCGGGTGCACAGGTGTCCTTTGGTGTCGGGTCGCGGCGTCGTTTTCAATGGCGAACAAAGAAGACTTGCTGCTTGCGGGAGCTGAAGAAGTGTCCGGTGGAATCCAAGCCTGGATTCTGAAGAAGGATGACCTGAAAGCAGAGGGGACAGTGTTCAAAGTCACTTGGCAGTGACCCGGGGCAAGGAAGATGGATGCCCACCGTCGTCGGTCGCTTCAGGTCGGTTGCAGGTGCCTTGACTCTTCAGCCACGTGGTCCAGGAGGCGTCGACGACGACCAGGAGCTGGATTCGGTGTGTCTCTCGACGTCTGCAGCTGACTGCGGTGTCGGCAACTCGATCGGAGCCAACAAGCCTTGGCAGCCGCAAGTCTCGGGGAGATGAAGAAAAGTCGATGGCGCAGACCAGCAAGGTCTGTGGAACTCACCCAGCGAGGGTAAGTCAGGGCAGGCCTGGAGCAACCAGGGGAGCCCTTTGGTTTCTTTAGGAAGTCTTCTGGGGACCCACAAGCCAGCGGGCAAGGGATCGCGAAGACACCTCGGGCGGAATCACTCAACAGGGGCCCACGGTCACTCGGGACGGTGTAGGCCTCTGATCTTCGGAGGGATTCCTGCTGGAGGTCGGGACCACACGTGGTCCAAAGCACAAGTTCGTGGAACGTTGTGAAGGGGTTGCACTCGACAATAGTGCACGGTACCCAGGGGTCGCGGTTCCTCGTTACTCGTGGGGTCCACTTGCCTCAGCTTCGCTGGGGACTCACGATGGCCTGGGAGAGGTCAGGAAATCCACTTCCTGGGCTGCAGGGACTTCGGACTCCGGCGGGAGCGGCGTAGTTTGCGACCGTCGTTGTCGTTTTGGTGCCTGCCAAGCAGGGGAGTCACTCCTTGACTCCAAGGGAGATTCTTCTGTCTTCCAAAGGTAGTGGAACGTCGAAGGGCCAGGATTCTTCTGTAGAGCGTCGTCCAGGGGTTATCTGCTTTGCAATGGCAAGGTTCCCCCTCTTATACTAAAAAGAGGGGATGGACTAGCTCTATGACCCCACCTATGGGAGGGTCAAGGGAGGGGGTGGCTACACCCACTTCCCTTTGTCCAGTTTCGCGCCAGAGCAGGGGCAGGTAGCCCCTGAGCTGGTTTGAACTGGCATATGCACAGAGGAGCCTTCTGCTCCCCCAGTGCAGGACTTCAAAGCACTCTAAGAGTGCACCCACCCAGCCCCAATACACTAAACCCTGTCTGGGAGGTGGTTACACCTCCCTGTGACAGGATGCCTATTGTTGGGCTTCCTCCACTGTGAGTTTCGGTCATCAGCAGGAGGGCAGCCCAGTGTCTGTGACTGGTGGCATCCATTTTGTGATGCCAGGGCTCTTTAGGATTCTACCGCGTTTCCACAGCAGGTACATGTCTTATCCCTCTAGAAGGGTGGAATGCTACCCCCGCCGCCAAGATTGGCGGGGGGTAGTATTCCAAGATGTTTGACACCAAACACGACATGTTTTGATGCAGCCATTCCAAAGTTAGCATTTACCGCGAGGATATAATGCACTTAAATAGTATATGGTTTAACCGCATCCACAAACAGCACCAGAGAATAGACTCTGAGAGCTGCAGAGGGGCCCTGCTCAGGCAGAGGCACCCCCTCACATAGAAGCCAAGCACCCTGCCCTCAGGATTGATAGGGCCTGCCTTAGGGGTGACTGATAGGTTTATATGTGTGTGCAGGAGAGATATAGGAAACCTATATCTCAGTGAGGGGTGCTAACACCACCTCACCCAGGCTGCAGTAGCAGGCCTGTGGTGTCAGATTTAGACTGCTTCCCAGGGGTGGCATAATATATGCTGCAGCCCCTGGTAGGCCTGTGAAGTACCTATGCCCTTGGCACCTAAGGTACCATATACTAGGGACTCATAAGGCACCACAGTATCCAATCACTAGTGCACCTAGAGTGCACTCCATGTCGTTTAGAGAGAGCAGATAGACTGGGGCCCTGAATAGCAGGGTCCCAGTCCAACTAAGTCATAAACCAGCAAAACACCAGGAAAAAAGTGGGGGCAACCATATAGTCAGATTCCACCTTCCTACATAACCCCCCCAAACGAAAGGAGATAAGGCTAACCTTGGCCAGTTGAGCCTTTATTGACTAAGTGGCCATATAAGGAAGCACCTGCACTAGCATGGTTGCCCCCTGTCTTATGGTCCACTAAGCAATCCCTCACCCTAAGGGTATGAGAGGGTCTCCACCATGGGGAATCACTACCTGTGGTGTGCTTTGGTAAAGTACCAGGCTGGTGAGGTGTCTGAGTAGGGAAGTGAGGCCCTAGGAATGTTGGCCTCAGCTTTCTCAGCTCACTGGTCACCATGTATGCCTGTCTTTCCATGACTGAGTGGTACTTTGCTCTAAGGGTCAACCTTTGACTGCCTACAGCCGTGGGTTGGGTCCCTTTGGGTGGAACACTGGAGGGACATGGCATGTTTGGAACCTTTTGGTCCCAGGTTTGCCCTTGCCTAACAGAGTCCTTCTGGGGGAGGTCCCTACATAAAGGTATGGGGGATCCCTCAGTGGGTTGAGGAATTTCCACCTGGCTAGGGCTACTAGCCGGGGTGCCCCTAATCTGCTGATGGGGGGTTCCTCTGGACAGGGGGCCCTGGGGGGTCCACTGACCTCCCTGACCTCTGCAGCCCTGGGCTGACTGAGGCAGGGTAGAGAGGGGCAGGTTACCTGCTCCAGACTGGGTACCACCTTGTAAGGGTCCTCTGCCATCAGGGGGTGGCCAGGCCAGGCCTGACTACCTCTGTGGCAGTTCCTTCACTAGGGGTAGGGTCAGTTCCCTGAGGAGGCTGACCCTTACCTACTGTCTGGAGGGAAGAAGACTTTTCTTCAACCCTTGTGCTCTCTTCTGGGGGAGAGTGGGCCATTCTTCCAGGCTCCATCTCTCCAAAATCTTGGGCTGGGGCTGTGGCCATCACAGCCCCACTAACCTTTACAGGGACACCCAACATCTTCAGATGGGTTTGGTGTTCAATTTCAGCCCAGGCTGAAATTTCCAGATCATTGCCCATCAGGCAATCTACAGGTAAGGTTGGGGACACTGCCACTCTCTTTGGGCCTGTGACCCCCTCCCAGCTGAGATTGACTATGGCCATGGGGTGATCTGTTCTGACACCATCAATGTTGGTCACCTGGTATTTAAACTCAGGTAAAAGCTGGTGAGGGGGGACTAGTTTCCCTGCCACCATGGTGACACTAGCCCCTGTGTCCCTAAATGCCACAGCTTTCTGACCATTAATTATTGGCTCCAGTCTGTACCTGCCCAATGCTATGGGACCCATGGTAAAGGTGGCATATCCTACACCACCATCAGAATCTGAGGAGTCTGTTGAGGGGGTCCTGTCTAAACTAGGGCCCACCTCTGTTCCTCTTGCAAACGCACCTAACTTTTTGGGTGCACTACTCCCAACTGGAGGATTACTACTGGTAGTACCAGGAGGGGTGGTAGTAGTTGTTGGAGGAACATTTTCTTTATTGCCATTCCTGGGACAACTGGGATCAGATTTCCAGTGCCCAGGCTTTTTACAGACATGGCAATAGGGTTTCTTTTCAGGAGAGGAAGGAGTTTGGGACCCACCCCCAGAAGAGGAATTTTGGGGCCCTGTAGTGGACTTATCCTTGGATTTATCCCCACCTTTCTCTTGGGACTTGGTAGAATCTTTCTTGTGGTCACCACCCTGATTCTTAGGCCTTACCCTGGTTCTGACCCATTTGTCTGCCTTCTTTCCCAATTCTTGGGGAGAGGTCAGATCAGAGTCCACCAGGTACTGGTGTAAAAGCTGGTTTTGACAATTATTAAGGATCTGTTCTCTCATCATTAGATTATAAAATCCTTTGAAATCAGTAACCCTACTGCCAACCAGCCAACCCTCCAGAGCCTTGGATGCACAATCTACAAAGTCTGTCCAGTCCTGAGTCTGTGCCTTCTGGGTATCTCTGAACTTCAACCTGTACTCTTCAGTGGTTAAGCCAAACCCATCTATCAGTGCACTCTTCAGGACCTCATAATCATCAGCATCCTCCTCTCTAACAGTGAGGAGCTTGTCTCTTCCTTTATCTGAAAAGGAGAGCCACAAGATTGCTGCCCACTGCTTTTGGGGGACCTGCTGTACTCTACAGGCCCTCTCCATAGCAGTTATCCACTTGTGGATATCATCCCCACTCTGGTAGGGAGGAACAACCTTGCTCAGGTTCCTATGGTCAGGAATATATTATCTGCCTCTAGGGACACTGTTGCTGCCACCAGGGGGTTCTAACCCCTCTTTTCTAGAAGCTCTCTGGATCTCCAGGGCTTCCCTATCCAGTGCCAACTGCTTGGTTCTGAGGGCCACTTTGGCCTCTTCATACTGGAGCAGTTTGCACCTTCTCTCAGAGGAGGTCTCTCTTAAGGAAAAGTATGAGCTCCTCTGCTGGACAAATTCTCTGCCAGAGTGATAAGAGTGGTCAGATTCCCTGGAAGGGGATCTGTGCCTCTCCTCCTCTCTGTCAGTTCTCTTAGGGAGAATTCCTCTGTCCTTTTCAGGCCCCTTGGAGCCTGGCCCTTCAATCACAGAGTCTTGGTCATTCTGATTTTCATCATCTGACCCAGATACTATGACTGACCCACCCACTGATTCAAACCCTTTAGCTCCTAGAGCCAATCTAAGGTCATCTGCTGTCAGCAGATCTATCAGGTGTAGTGTTGAGGGACTCTGTCCTAGCCTCAGGTGTCTGTCAACACACATGGCTCTCAAGTCAGAGAAAGCCATGTCCTTATACTGAGGCTGAGTGGATCCACTGGGTCCACCCTTTAAGGACATTCTAGTGTTGTGCAGTGTTGTACTACCTACACTAGTTTGTGGCCTACTGATCCTAGCTTGAGCTGTGGAAAGGGTGTGCTATCCCTTGGCACACAGCTCTAAGTTTAGTAGAACTTATTGATACTAAGCTTGACTTTATATGTACCTTGAGTACCTATAATGGTTTTCAGTTAGTAATTCAAATAGAGATTTTCTGGTAAAACAATGGCAAGCTGGAATCCCACACGCTGCCCACCAATGTGAGAAGTTGGCCTGGCATATGCTGTCCACTAATTATAGTGGGCACCTTGCACCAGTCCAAATTGACTCTTATGGTAGATAGGTTTAAGACAACCTTTTAAAGAAAGCTATCCTAGTGGTAGCTGTGGAGAGCAGCCTTCAGGCTAAGTCTCGGAGGAATGTAAAGCAGCTTGTTTTACCATATAATCTCTTGAATCACCAAATGAAAAGACACCACACAGGTATATATATCAAATATATATGTATTTATTTCTAAATAACTCTCTACTAATCTCTTTATGAGATTAGAAGACAAACATATGCACAAATCAACGTTTCTCAATAAGTTAAGCACAAAATATGGCTGGGGCCCTAGGGGCGTACCAGACCATATACTAAGTAAGAGACTTAGAAACAACGACTTGCAAGGAGACAAGGCCTAGGGCCTTCAGAAGTGCTGGGGCCTCACAAAACCACCCAAGGCAGGTAAGTAAAGGACCCACGGGGGACGCGTGCAGTGTGGATACACAGGCGCGAATCGCCGTTAACTTCAATGGGGCAAGTCGCGGTTGGAAATAAAGAGTTTTAGGATACTTCGGGAGAACCTACAAGCAAGTCACTTACAGGGTAAGTAGTTCTAGGGCCCACACCCACAGGAGCACCGTAGTGCTGGAGTTACCTCACCCAGGGAAGCCGGGTGCACAGGTGTCCTTTGGTGTCGGGTCGCGGCGTCGTTTTCAATGGCGAACAAAGAAGACTTGCTGCTTGCGGGAGCTGAAGAAGTGTCCGGTGGAATCCAAGCCTGGATTCTGAAGAAGGATGACCTGAAAGCAGAGGGGACAGTGTTCAAAGTCACTTGGCAGTGACCCGGGGCAAGGAAGATGGATGCCCACCGTCGTCGGTCGCTTCAGGTCGGTTGCAGGTGCCTTGACTCTTCAGCCACGTGGTCCAGGAGGCGTCGACGACGACCAGGAGCTGGATTCGGTGTGTCTCTCGACGTCTGCAGCTGACTGCGGTGTCGGCAACTCGATCGGAGCCAACAAGCCTTGGCAGCCGCAAGTCTCGGGGAGATGAAGAAAAGTCGATGGCGCAGACCAGCAAGGTCTGTGGAACTCACCCAGCGAGGGTAAGTCAGGGCAGGCCTGGAGCAACCAGGGAGCCCTTTGGTTTCTTTAGGAAGTCTTCTGGGGACCCACAAGCCAGCGGGCAAGGGATCGCGAAGACACCTCGGGCGGAATCACTCAACAGGGGCCCACGGTCACTCGGGACGGTGTAGGCCTCTGATCTTCGGAGGGATTCCTGCTGGAGGTCGGGACCACACGTGGTCCAAAGCACAAGTTCGTGGAACGTTGTGAAGGGGTTGCACTCGACAATAGTGCACGGTACCCAGGGGTCGCGGTTCCTCGTTACTCGTGGGGTCCACTTGCCTCAGCTTCGCTGGGGACTCACGATGGCCTGGGAGAGGTCAGGAAATCCACTTCCTGGGCTGCAGGGACTTCGGACTCCGGCGGGAGCGGCGTAGTTTGCGACCGTCGTTGTCGTTTTTGGTGCCTGCCAAGCAGGGGAGTCACTCCTTGACTCCAAGGGAGATTCTTCTGTCTTCCAAAGGTAGTGGAACGTCGAAGGGCCAGGATTCTTCTGTAGAGCGTCGTCCAGGGGTTATCTGCTTTGCAATGGCAAGGTTCCCCCTCTTATACTAAAAAGAGGGGATGGACTAGCTCTATGACCCCACCTATGGGAGGGTCAAGGGAGGGGTGGCTACACCCACTTCCCTTTGTCCAGTTTTGCGCCAGAGCAGGGGCAGGTAGCCCCTGAGCTGGTTTGAACTGGCATATGCACAGAGGAGCCTTCTGCTCCCCCAGTGCAGGACTTCAAAGCACTCTAAGAGTGCACCCACCCAGCCCCAATACACTAAACCCTGTCTGGGAGGTGGTTACACCTCCCTGTGACAGGATGCCTATTGTTGGGCTTCCTCCACTGTGAGTTTCGGTCATCAGCAGGAGGGCAGCCCAGTGTCTGTGACTGGTGGCATCCATTTTGTGATGCCAGGGCTCTTTAGGATTCTACAGCGTTTCCACAGCAGGTACATGTCTTATCCCTCTAGAAGGGTGGAATGCTACCCCCGCCGCCAAGATTGGCGGGGGGTAGTATTCCAAGATGTTTGACACCAAACACGACATGTTTTGATGCAGCCATTCCAAAGTTAGCATTTACCGCGAGGATATAATGCACTTAAATAGTATATGGTTTAACCGCATCCACAAACAGCACCAGAGAATAGACTCTGAGAGCTGCAGAGGGGCCCTGCTCAGGCAGAGGCACCCCCTCACATAGAAGCCAAGCACCCTGCCCTCAGGATTGATAGGGCCTGCCTTAGGGGTGACTGATAGGTTTATATGTGTGTGCAGGAGAGATATAGGAAACCTATATCTCAGTGAGGGGTGCTAACACCACCTCACCCAGGCTGCAGTAGCAGGCCTGTGGTGTCAGATTTAGACTGCTTCCCAGGGGTGGCATAATATATGCTGCAGCCCCTGGTAGGCCTGTGAAGTACCTATGCCCTTGGCACCTAAGGTACCATATACTAGGGACTCATAAGGCACCACAGTATCCAATCACTAGTGCACCTAGAGTGCACTCCATGTCGTTTAGAGAGAGCAGATAGACTGGGGCCCTGAATAGCAGGGTCCCAGTCCAACTAAGTCATAAACCAGCAAAACACCAGGAAAAAAGTGGGGGCAACCATATAGTCAGATTCCACCTTCCTACACTGACCCAGAGTGCGAAGACTTAGATGTCGAGTGGTGATGGCTCCGCGACCGGTCCCTCGACCTCCCTCGCGACCGGGACCTCGAACGGCGCGAAGCCGACTGGCGGGCCTCAAGAAGCTTTCGGGACCGCTCCCGCAAAGACTTCGGAGCCATGGTTCGGCAGTCGGAGCACGACTTGGGGTCGTGGTCGCGCTCCAGGCAAAAGAGGCACACGCGGTGCGGATCCGTCACCGACATCATTCGGGAACAGGAACCGCAGGCCTTGAAGCCGGGCATCCCTACGTGCACCAGGAGTCGGTAGGATTCAAAAAGACATCAGCAAAAGTCGCTCAAAAAGTTCAGTCAAAAAATGACTGGAGGTACCGCTCTCTCCGGATCTGCGCTGGCTGGCGCGGAAAAAGAAAGAACTGACGTCAGCGCGCGAGGGCGGCGTCTAAGTAGCTACCGCGACGTCATCCCGGCGACCACGACGCCAACGACGGACGCGGAGCCGACCGACGCCACCTTTCGACGCGCAGAGGTACTGCTGACAAAAAACTTTCCGGATCCAGTCTGACGCCTGGGGAAATTCTAAGGTAAGGAATCTATAACTAACTGTTTCTTTCAGATGTGCATAGCTTTTGAATCTGATGCGTTTATTGTCAAACTAAACGCCAATGTTCTTGATTTCAGCAGCAGGGGCAGGAAAGGCTGCCCAGTGAAACAAACCAAGCATAAAAAGTCCCTGGTATTGAGTGGGATCTCGGTCAATTTTAAGAAAGATGGAGGACATCCAGTCATGCAATGGGGCCAGCCATGCTCTCAGAGCACAGGTGACCTATGGTGACTTGTTGAACCTTAAAAGTTGCATAAAATTTTCCCCTCTTGATTACGTCTGATCCCTCCTATGAAAAATATCTAAATAATATAGGATTGTCAGATATCTTCCAATATCCATCCATGACTGTAGGAAGGTGGCTCTCAACATAGTGCACCGACATGAGGTACACTGTGCAGAGAGTCCAAGCAAACCCCAAAGGAATTACAGAGGAACAAATGACACCCCAAATGCTCTCTTTTGTGGTAGTGTGGGCGAGCAGTTTGGCATATCAGAGGGTAGTGCTAATCATTTATCACACACACAAAGGCAGTAAATGAGACACACACTCAAGGAACCCCAAAACCAATTTTTAAAAATAACACATACTTTTATATAAATTTAGATACCAAGATCATCGGAATCTTGGAGTTATGAATTTTTACAGTTTTCAGAAACAGCCTTTGTTCCTGACAGCCTGAGAGCAAAAGGCTCTCACTCTAGGATGGCAAACTTTTCTCGGGTGGCAGGCTGGCAGAAACTAGTCAGCCAACACACCAGAGACTGGTAGGTTATCAGAGGGCACCTCTAAGGTGCCCCCTCAGTGCATGTATTAATAAATCAGACACAGGAATCATTGTGTGCTCATTAATACGATATTTGATACCAAACACGATATATTTCAGTGAAGCCATAATGTAGCCGGGGAACACGTTTTGACTAGTGCCCAGTACATTCCTTAAGAGGGCTTCCCTGCTCACTTGCAATATCTAACAATAGAACTAGACACCAAAGAAGAGACTCTGAGGCCTCTGGAACCGCCAAAGCCAACACCTGAACCAATCACTGCACCTGGCGCCCCCCAGCCAGAGTTCAAGTGGGCCACTGGTGCCAACAAGGTTCCCCAGCCCTCCAAAGCTAGAGTCCATTGTGGTTTCACCTCCCCTGGACTCCCTGGCATCGCTTGCAGCCTCTGAACACCGGCCCTTCTTTACCACGACTGCTCCCGGTAAGAACACTTCTGCACCAGTCGCCCCTGAGCAGTGGAGAAGAGGACCAAGGGTGTCCCTACGTTCCCTAACATCGTTGCACCAGTCGCCCCTGAGCAGTGGAGAAGAGGACCAAGGGTGTCCCTACGTTCCCTAACATCGTGAGGCCCGAGCACCCGCTGTGGTTCAGCCCGACTGGCCTTCCAGCCAGAGCCTGCAGCCTCTTTTCGCAGTGACCAATCTCCATAGAAATCTATTGGGCTCCCAACGCTGTTTTGCACCCTGCGCCCGGTGGCCATCGTGCCTCTGGTGATGTACTGTTGGTGCTGCGTTGGACGTTGCCCACCACTCACCTTAACGCCTGTTTTTTTTTAGTGTTTTTTTTTATTTTTTTTTAACAGAGTTTTATATAGCGCGAACTTGACCCGAAGGTATCGGGTATCAGAGCGCTTTACACGAGCACCAGTTGCATTACATGAGGACACATTCATTTTTGTTAGGCACAGGGAGATTAAGTGATTTGCCCAGAATCACAGGATGTTCAGCGTCATTGCCGAGACTCGAACCCGGTTCCCCAGATTCCAGGTCGACCGCCCTAGCCCTTAGGCCAACTCCTCTCCCCGATTGATTGGTCCCGTAAGTCACCGTACAGGACCTGTTTGCAGAACTCTTTCTTCTTCCCATAGGATAACATTGCAGAACTCGAAAATTGAACTGTGTCCACTTTTTGAAGTGAAAAGAATTTCTAGTCAAAACGTACTTACCTGACGATTTTTCTCGGATGACTAAACATATATAAAGATACTTGCTATTTTTATAAATTGGTGTGGATCTCCTTCTTGAGTCTCGCGTGTAACTTATTGATCATTGTGTGCATCTACAAATGTCCTGCACTCATCTTTGTTAAGCCGAAGGCTGCTCGATCACACTACCCCCCTATAGAGTTCTTTGGGACTGCATAGCAAGCCCCTGTCCACTCGTAAGGGAACCCCAGGACTCTTTACACGGTGTAGGAAGCTGGCTCTGTATATACTATACCAAAGTGAGGTATAGTGTGCACAGAGTCCAGTGGAACCCCAAAGGTAGGCAGAGGTAAAGTTAGATAGAACCTTACTCTCTATTTGTGGTAGTGTGGTCGAGCAGTAAGGCAGTATCAGAGGACAGTGTTAAGCATTTGTTGTACCCACTCAATCAGCAAATGATTTCACACACTCAAAGACTGAACTTCAGACCAATTGGTTTTGTATAAAAATCTTCTTTTAGTTATTTTATTTCCTAGAACCAAGCAAGCCTGGAACAGGTAAGTGATAAATACTTTGAAGTAAATATACAGTTTGAAATGCAATTGTAAATGTACTTTGAAATGGTTACAGTTTGAATTACTGGTAATGCAATACTGTGAAATGCTGTACATATACTTTGTATCGATTTTGCAATAAGAATTACAGGTAAGTTATTTTTACGTTACTTTTGAGATTACTTTTTCTACTCAGTGTGATATGCCTAGATATCACACTGGGACATTTCCTAGAGAAAAGTTAAGTAAAATCAGTTTTGCACAATTGTTATTTTTCAGGTTTCTATACAAATCAACTCCACACTTAGAACATTTTTCAGAGAAAAACAGTCAATAGGTTCTTATGGAGAGAAATGAAGTTAACGGTTACCAGGGAAGTAATCGGTCTTTGGAGTTGAGCTTCTGGGGTTAGAACAAGGATTCCCCCAGGGTCAAGGATGCTCTCTCGTTACACCCTCAGCGGCACTAGGGCAGCTGGGTGCAGAGTGCTGAGGCCCAATGTTATCCAATGGCAGATAGGGGGCCTCCGGTTGGTGGCTGCTGGCAAGCAGGCCACTTGGGTGTGGGAGCAAAGCTCCTGGACTTTAGCTCAGGGCAAACGGGGAAACAAAGTAGCACCAAAGGTGCACCCTCAGCGGCACTAGGGCGGCCGGATGCAGGGTGCTGTTTCGACGTCGGACGCCCTGTTGTTTTCAATGGAGAGCCTCCGGTTTGGAAAGACACTGCAGGCAGGGAGACGAAGGACTTCTGGGTGCGACCACCACTTCGAGAGGTAAGTTGGGAAGTTAGGGGTTGGTTAGGCACCGTCGGTTTGGGCACACAAGGCCGTGGGGCGTCGGGTGCAGGGGTGCCTTTTGGGGTCGGATCTTCTTATTTATTTATTTATCCATTTATAGAGCACATGGTTACACCACCGGTGTGTCCCCGCGCTAAAACAGACACTCTGAAAGGAAGCGAAGGTCAAATTCTCACTTAGCAGCCCCTGGTCCCTGACATTGACTCTAGTATGTTGTTGAGAATAGCCATGTCTTCAAATGTTTGCGGAATCTAGTTTCACAAGGATCTGTTCTTAGGTCCGCTGGTAGTGTGTTCCATGTTTTAGCTGCGAGGTATCTGAAGGAGCGTGCACCCATTCTTGCTTTATATATTCTCGGCACAATTACCAATGCCCTACCTTTAGATCTTAGGTTCCGGCTTGGTGTGTATTGTGTTATCAGGGGTTGTAGATACCTTGGTCCTTTTTTTGATAGGATTCGGTGACAATAGCACATAGCCTTGAACAAGATTCTTTTTTCCACCAGCAACCAGTGCAATTCTGCCAGGGCTTTCTTTGTAGAGGTTCTTCTAGGGAGGTTTAGCACCAACCGGGCAGCCGCGTTTTGCACTGACTGAAGTTTAGTCAGCCCTTTTTTAGAAGCACCTACATATAGGACATTGCCATAGTCCAATTGGGAGATTACCAAGGCATGTACTATGGTTTTCCTAGCATTAGACGGTAGTAGATCGAGGAGCTTTCTCAGGATTTTCAAGGTCCCGAAGCATTTCCCCGCTACTTTCCGAATTTGGCTGTCGAATGCCAGTTTAGAGTCAAACCACACTTCGAGGTTCTTCACTTCTGTTTTCGGGGTAGGTAGTTGGCCCAGCGTCTCTGGCCACCAAGCTGTTGACCAGATGGTTGGAGCCTTGCCCACAATCATCACCTCTGTTTTGTTCCCATTGAGCTTCAGGCCGTGGTTAGACATCCATGCTGCCACCTCCTCCAGACACTTAGAGAATTGGATTGCTGTCTGTTCATTGCTTTGAGATAGCATCACAATCAGCTGAGTGTCGTCAGCATATGACACGATGGTCACATTATGATCTTCCACTCGCTCAGCCAACGGTCACACGTATAGATTGAATAACGTGGGACTCAGAATTGATCCCTGTGGGACACCCTGAGGCAGGGGGATACTCTTAGATAGGTGTGAGACTTGAAAGCTTCGCGAGGAGAGAAAGGATGTCATCCACCGCAGTGCGTTGCCCCTGATACCACATGCCTCTAGCCTGTAAAGGAGCCGACCGTGGGAGACGGTGTCAAAGGCCGCGCTGAGATCCAGCAGGATCATTGCAGCCGTCTGCCCTTCATCAGCATATTGTCTCATTGTTTCCGTGGCTAGGAGTAGTGCGGACTCAGTAGAGTGCGCAGCTCTAAAACCCGATTGTGAAGGATGCAATATATTATTCTTGTTGATATGGTCCATTAGCTGCTTATTCATTACTTTCTCTGCGATCTTTGCAACAAACGGTAGTAACGATATAGGGCGTAGATTTGCTAGAACTGCTTGGTCTATTGATGGCTTTTTTTTAATGGACGTACTATTGCTTTTTCCATTTTAAGGGAACTTCTCCCGTCTGAAAGGAGCATGTGATTAGTTCAGAGATGTATGGCATAATAAGATTACCTCCCTGCATTAATGTCTCAGGGCGGGCAGGATCTAAAGGAGAACCTGATTTAATTCATTTCGCTGTGATCTTCAGTTCTTCTAGCTCCTGTACCTTAAATTCATCTAGGGTCTTACCTATGAATATAGTGTCTAGCCTGCATGCTGTGATCGTCAGTTCTTCTTGCTCCTGTACCTTAAATTCATCTAGGGTCTTACCTATGAATATAGTGTCTAGCCTGCATGCTGTGATCGTCAGTTCTTGCTCCTGTACCTTAAATTCATCTAGGGTCTTACCTATGAATATAGTGTCTAGCCTACATGTTGTGCTCTTCAGTTCTTTTAGCTCCTGTACCTTAAATTCATCTAGGGTCTTACCTATGAATATAGTGTCTAGCCTACATGCTGTGATCGTCAGTTCTTCTTGCTCCTGTACCTTAAATTCATCTAGGGTCTTACCTATGAATATAGTGTCTAGCCTACATGTTGTGCTCTTCAGTTCTTTTAGCTCCTGTACCTTAAATTCATCTAGGGTCTTACCTATGAATATAGTGTCTAGCCTGCATGCTGTGATCGTCAGTTCTTCTTGCTCCTGTACCTTAAATTCATCTAGGGTCTTACCTATGAATATAGTGTCTAGCCTACATGTTGTGCTCTTCAGTTCTTTTAGCTCCTGTACCTTAAATTCATCTAGGGTCTTACCTATGAATATAGTGTCTAGCCTACATGCTGTGATCGTCAGTTCTTCTTGCTCCTGTACCTCAAATTCATCTAGGGTCTTACCTATGAATATAGTGTCTAGCCTGCATGCTGTGCTCTTCAGTTCTTCCAGCTCCTGTACCTTAAATTCATCTAGGGTCTTACCTATGAATATAGTGTCTAGCCTGCATGCTGTGATCGTCAGTTCTTCTTGCTCCTGTACCTTAAATTCATCTAGAGTCTTACCTATGAATATAGTGTCTAGCCTACATGTTGTGCTCTTCAGTTCTTTTAGCTCCTGTACCTTAAATTCATCTAGGGTCTTACCTATGAATATAGTGTCTAGCCTACATGCTGTGATCGTCAGTTCTTCTTGCTCCTGTACCTTAAATTCATCTAGGGTTTTACCTATGAATATAGTGTCTAGCCTGCATGCTGTGCTCTTCAGTTCTTCCAGCTCCTGTACCTTAAATTCATCTAGGGTCTTACCTATGAATATAGTGTCTAGCCTGCATGCTGTGATCGTCAGTTCTTCTTGCTCCTGTACCTTAAATTCATCTAGGGTCTTACCTATGAATATAGTGTCTAGCCTACATGTTGTGCTCTTCAGTTCTTCTAGCTCCTGTACCTTAAATTCATCTAGGGTCTTACCTATGAATATAGTGTCTAGCCTGCATGCTGTGATCGTCAGTTCTTCTTGCTCCTGTACCTTAAATTCATCTAGGGTCTTACCTATGAATATAGTGTCTAGCCTGCATGCTGTGATCGTCAGTTCTTCTTGCTCCTGTACCTTAAATTCATCTAGGGTCTTACCTATGAATATAGTGTCTAGCCTGCATGCTGTGATCGTCAGTTCTTCTTGCTCCTGTACCTTAAATTCATCTAGGGTCTTACCTATGAATATAGTGTCTAGCCTACATGTTGTGCTCTTCAGTTCTTTTAGCTCCTGTACCTTAAATTCATCTAGGGTCTTACCTATGAATATAGTGTCTAGCCTACATGCTGTGATCGTCAGTTCTTCTTGCTCCTGTACCTTAAATTCATCTAGGGTCTTACCTATGAATATAGTGTCTAGCCTACATGTTGTGCTCTTCAGTTCTTTTAGCTCCTGTACCTTAAATTCATCTAGGGTCTTACCTATGAATATAGTGTCTAGCCTGCATGCTGTGATCGTCAGTTCTTCTTGCTCCTGTACCTTAAATTCATCTAGGGTCTTACCTATGAATATAGTGTCTAGCCTACATGTTGTGCTCTTCAGTTCTTTTAGCTCCTGTACCTTAAATTCATCTAGGGTCTTACCTATGAATATAGTGTCTAGCCTGCATGCTGTGATCGTCAGTTCTTCTTGCTCCTGTACCTTAAATTCATCTAGGGTCTTACCTATGAATATAGTGTCTAGCCTGCATGCTGTGCTCTTCAGTTCTTCCAGCTCCTGTACCTTAAATTCATCTAGGGTCTTACCTATGAATATAGTGTCTAGCCTGCATGCTGTGATCGTCAGTTCTTCTTGCTCCTGTACCTTAAATTCATCTAGGGTCTTACCTATGAATATAGTGTCTAGCCTACATGTTGTGCTCTTCAGTTCTTTTAGCTCCTGTACCTTAAATTCATCTAGGGTCTTACCTATGAATATAGTGTCTAGCCTACATGCTGTGATCTTCAGTTCTTCCAGCTCCTGTACCTTACATTCATCTAGGGTCTTACCTATGAATATAGTGTCTAGCCTACATGCTGTGATCTTCAGTTCTTCTTGCTCCTGTACCTTAAATTCATCTAGGGTCTTACCTATGAATATAGTGTCTAGCCTACATGCTGTGATCTTCAGTTCTTCTAGCTCCTGTACCTTAAATTCATCTAGGGTCTTACCTATGAATATAGTGTCTAGCATGCATGCTGTGCTCTTCAGTTCTTCCAGCTCCTGTACCTTAAATTCATCTAGGGTCTTACCTATGAATATAGTGTCTAGCCTGCATGCTGTGCTCTTCAGTTCTTCCAGCTCCTGTACCTTAAATTCATCTAGGGTCTTACCTATGAATATAGTGTCTAGCCTGCATGCTGTGCTCTTCAGTTCTTCCAGCTCCTGTACCTTAAATTCATCTAGGGTCTTACCTATGAATATAGTGTCTAGCCTGCATGCTGTGATCTTCAGTTCTTCCAGCTCCTGTACCTTAAATTCATCTAGGGTCTTACCTATGAATATAGTGTCTAGCCTGCATGCTGTGATCTTCAGTTCTTCCAGCTCCTGTACCTTAAATTCATCTAGGGTCTTACCTATGAATATAGTGTCTAGCCTGCATGCTGTGATCTTCAGTTCTTCCAGCTCCTGTACCTTAAATTCATCTAGGGTCTTACCTATGAATATAGTGTCTAGCCTGCATGCTGTGATCTTCAGTTCTTCCAGCTCCTGTACCTTAAATTCATCTAGGGTCTTACCTATGAATATAGTGTCTAGCCTGCATGCTGTGCTCTTCAGTTCTTCTTGCTCCTGTACCTTAAATTCATCTAGGGTCTTACCTATGAATATAGTGTCTAGCCTGCATGCTGTGATCTTCAGTTCTTCTAGCTCCTGTACCTTAAATTCATCTAGGGTCTTACCTATGAATATAGTGTCTAGCCTGCATGTTGTGATCTTCAGTTCTTCCAGCTCCTGTACCTTAAATTCATCTAGGGTCTTACCTATGAATATAGTGTCTAGCCTGCATGCTGTGATCTTCAGTTCTTCTTGCTCCTGTACCTTAAATTCATCTAGGGTCTTACCTATGAATATAGTGTCTAGCCTACATGTTGTGCTCTTCAGTTCTTCTAGCTCCTGTACCTTAAATTCATCTAGGGTCTTACCTATGAATATAGTGTCTAGCCTACATGCTGTGCTCTTCAGTTCTTCTAGCTCCTGTACCTTAAATTCATCTAGGGTCTTACCTATGAATATAGTGTCTAGCCTACATGCTGTGCTCTTCAGTTCTTCTAGCTCCTGTACCTTAAATTCATCTAGGGTCTTACCTATGAATATAGTGTCTAGCCTGCATGCTGTGCTCTTCAGTTCTTCTAGCTCCTGTACCTTAAATTCATCTAGGGTCTTACCTATGAATATAGTGTCTAGCCTGCATGCTGTGATCTTCAGTTCTTCCAGCTCCTGTACCTTAAATTCATCTAGGGTCTTACCTATGAATATAGTGTCTAGCCTGCATGCTGTGCTCTTCAGTTCTTCCAGCTCCTGTACCTTAAATTCATCTAGGGTCTTACCTATGAATATAGTGTCTAGCCTGCATGCTGTGATCTTCAGTTCTTCCAGCTCCTGTACCTTAAATTCATCTAGGGTCTTACCTATGAATATAGTGTCTAGCCTGCATGCTGTGCTCTTCAGTTCTTCTAGCTCCTGTACCTTAAATTCATCTAGGGTCTTACCTATGAATATAGTGTCTAGCCTGCATGCTGTGCTCTTCAGTTCTTCTAGCTCCTGTACCTTAAATTCATCTAGGGTCTTACCTATGAATATAGTGTCTAGCCTGCATGCTGTGATCTTCTGTTCTTCTAGCTCCTGTACCTTAAATTCATCTAGGGTCTTACCTATGAATATAGTGTCTAGCCTGCATGCTGTGATCTTCAGTTCTTCTAGCTCCTGTACCTTAAATTCATCTAGGGTCTTACCTATGAATATAGTGTCTAGCCTGCATGCTGTGCTCTTCAGTTCTTCTAGCTCCTGTACCTTAAATTCATCTAGGGTCTTCCCTATGAATATAGTGTCTAGCCTGCATGCTGTGCTCTTCAGTTCTTCTAGCTCCTGTACCTTAAATTCATCTAGGGTCTTACCTATGAATATAGTGTCTAGCCTGCATGCTGTGCTCTTCAGTTCTTCTTGCTCCTGTACCTTAAATTCATCTAGGGTCTTACCTATGAATATAGTGTCTAGCCTACATGCTGTGCTCTTCAGTTCTTCTAGCTCCTGTACCTTAAATTCATCTAGGGTCTTACCTATGAATATAGTGTCTAGCCTACATGCTGTGCTCTTCAGTTCTTCCAGCTCCTGTACCTTAAATTCATCTAGGGTCTTACCTATGAATATAGTGTCTAGCCTACATGCTGTGCTCTTCAGTTCTTCTAGCTCCTGTACCTTAAATTCATCTAGGGTCTTACCTATGAATATAGTGTCTAGCCTACATGCTGTGCTCTTCAGTTCTTCTAGCTCCTGTACCTTAAATTCATCTAGGGTCTTACCTATGAATATAGTGTCTAGCCTGCATGCTGTGATCTTCAGTTCTTCCAGCTCCTGTACCTTAAATTCATCTAGGGTCTTACCTATGAATATAGTGTCTAGCCTGCATGCTGTGCTCTTCAGTTCTTCCAGCTCCTGTACCTTAAATTCATCTAGGGTCTTACCTATGAATATAGTGTCTAGCCTACATGCTGTGATCTTCAGTTCTTCCAGCTCCTGTACCTTAAATTCATCTAGGGTCTTACCTATGAATATAGTGTCTAGCCTGCATGCTGTGCTCTTCAGTTCTTCCAGCTCCTGTACCTTAAATTCATCTAGGGTCTTACCTATGAATATAGTGTCTAGCCTGCATGCTGTGATCTTCAGTTCTTCTAGCTCCTGTACCTTAAATTCATCTAGGGTCTTACCTATGAATATAGTGTCTAGCCTGCATGCTGTGCTCTTCAGTTCTTCTAGCTCCTGTACCTTAAATTCATCTAGGGTCTTACCTATGAATATAGTGTCTAGCCTGCATGCTGTGCTCTTCAGTTCTTCTAGCTCCTGTGCCTTAAATTCATCTAGGGTCTTACCTATGAATATAGTGTCTAGCCTGCATGCTGTGATCTTCAGTTCTTCTAGCTCCTGTACCTTAAATTCATCTAGGGTCTTACCTATGAATATAGTGTCTAGCCTGCATGCTGTGCTCTTCAGTTCTTCTAGCTCCTGTACCTTAAATTCATCTAGGGTCTTACCTATGAATATAGTGTCTAGCCTGCATGCTGTGCTCTTCAGTTCTTCTAGCTCCTGTACCTTAAATTCATCTAGGGTCTTACCTATGAATATAGTGTCTAGCCTGCATGCTGTGCTCTTCAGTTCTTCTAGCTCCTGTACCTTAAATTCATCTAGGGTCTTACCTATGAATATAGTGTCTAGCCTGCATGCTGTGCTCTTCAGTTCTTCTAGCTCCTGTACCTTAAATTCATCTAGGGTCTTACCTATGAATATAGTGTCTAGCCTGCATGCTGTGCTCTTCAGTTCTTCTAGCTCCTGTACCTTAAATTCATCTAGGGTCTTACCTATGAATATAGTGTCTAGCCTGCATGCTGTGATCTTCAGTTCTTCTAGCTCCTGTACCTTAAATTCATCTAGGGTCTTACCTATGAATATAGTGTCTAGCCTGCATGCTGTGATCTTCAGTTCTTCTAGCTCCTGTACCTTAAATTCATCTAGGGTCTTACCTATGAATATAGTGTCTAGCCTGCATGCTGTGCTCTTCAGTTCTTCTAGCTCCTGTACCTTAAATTCATCTAGGGTCTTACCAATGAATATAGTGTCTAGCCTACATGCTGTGATCTTCAGTTCTTCCAGCTCCTGTACCTTAAATTCATCTAGGGTCTTACCTATGAATATAGTGTCTAGCCTACATGCTGTGATCTTCAGTTCTTCTAGCTCCTGTACCTTAAATTCATCTAGGGTCTTACCTATGAATATAGTGTCTAGCCTGCATGCTGTGATCTTCAGTTCTTCTTGCTCCTGTACCTTAAATTCATCTAGGGTCTTACCTATGAATATAGTGTCTAGCCTACATGCTGTGCTCTTCCCCTGAAGCGCTTCCGCTGGGAATGTGTCATATATTTTCACCACTTTATCTGCGAAATATTCGGCTACTTTATTGCAACTCTCCATTGAGGAGGTTGCTTCGTTCTTTGGATCTTTGCGTGATTTAAGAGACTTAAGTATGGAAAACATTTCTTTAGAGGAGTTACCGGCCCTTTCAATCTTTTCCGTGTAAAACTCACACCTTATTTTCTTAATAAGTGCATGGTACTTTTTTAATTCCCTCTTGTAACTCTTTGGCCTTGCTACAGTAGTCCTTACACCATGCACGTTCGTGCTGCTTGCAGTCCTTTTTAGCTCTCATCAGCACTGCATTAAACCAAGGATTCGATGCTTTATGTCTCCTGGAGCTCCTGGGGCTCCATGCTGCGATCTCGTCTAGTGCATCTGTTATCCATGTCTCCAATTGGCTATTGGCTAAGTTTACATCTTTCTCTAGTGTAAGATTATTTTTCAGCAATGCTTGTGTGAAGGAGTTGGGATTGAATCTGGTCCATTTCCTGCTAGTGACTTTCTGAGCCGGCTTCTCTGCCCTCAGTCTGTGAGAGGGTATGGTACCAGCTCCGGGTCGCGGTTGGGGGAGGGGGGGGGAGGGGAGGGGACCTTCTGGATTTAGGCTGCAGGCGTCGGCTTGAGGCAGGTCAGGGGTCGCCGGATCTCGGGTCAGGATCACCGGGGTGACCTCCTCGTGGTGTTTGCCCACTCGAGCTCGGGCCGTGGACGGTGGCTGCAAAGTGGGGCGGATCCACTGTGTCCGGCCGGAGCCAGAGGTTGCATATGAACAAATCCGGTGTTCATGGGAGACAAAGTCTCTGTGCTTGAAGGCAGGCAGGTCCTCCGGGGTTTTTGAGGTTGCTGGCTGCAGGACACACCGGGATTTCGCAGGAGCAGGTTCGAGGTGGAGACAGGCCGGTAGGGCTGGGGCCAAGTCCGTGGGCGTCTTCCTCTTGTTAGCAGCTTCACGGCTGTTCGGTCCTTCTTCTTGTTGCAGCTTCTTCTTGTCTGAGGAAGCAAGGTTCAGGGGTGCCCCTAAATACTAGATTTAGGGGCGTTACAGGTAGGTAAAAGGCAGGGACCAATGGGTCCCTTCCCTGGGGTGGGTACACCCCCTATTATGCCACCCTCCAGTGGGAGGAGGGCATGAGCCTGTCCCTGGTTGGCTGAGTCCCCCATCTTCAAGATGGCGGGGACTCGGAGTTGTGCTTCACCTCGCCTCCCCCACCTTAGGGGTGGAGTTGGCAGAGGTGGGCACACCGCTCTTCCTCACTTGTTTTTCCCGCCGGTTCTCCCGCCCAAAGTGGGGGTCAGAATGAGTGGGGACCAGTTGCTGAGAGCAGCAAGTGGCCTGGGGAAGCTCACAAAGGCAGCAAGCCTTTGAAGCTTCCCCTTCCTGAACCCTGCCCATCCTGGGGGAGGAGGCTTGGCACCTCATCCCAGGATGTGCATTGTTTCAGGCACCAGAGAGCAGCAGGCTCTCGACCCAGGGGTCCAGAAACATGTCTGTTGATGGCAGCCTAAGCAGCCACTCAGTCGGGACACTAGAGGTGGGTTAGTTTTCAGGGGGCATCTCTAAGATGCCCTCTGTTGTGCTTTTTACATTAAATCCCACACTGGCATCAGTGTGGGTTTAATGTGCTGAGAAGTTTGATACCAAACTTTTCAGTTTTCAGTGTAGCCATTATGCTGCTGTGGAGTTCGTAATGACAAACTCCCAGCACCATATACTCTTAATGGCAGCACTGCACTTACAATGTCTAAGAATGGACTTAGACACTGTAGGGGTACAGGGCTCATGCACATGTACCCTCACCACCGGTATAGTGCACCCAGCTAGAGGGGTGACTGACCTATGCCAGGGCAGTGGGTTGCAGGCATGGCACACAGAGATGTGTGCCATGTCGACTCTTCACTTTGTTCTGCACCAAAAACACGCACCCTGCAAAGGCAGTGTGTGAGTGTAATGGTACAGGACCTCTAAGGGTGGCACAATAAGTGCTGCAGCCCTTAGAGGCCTTCTCTGGTCACAGTGCCCTGGGTACCTGTGGTACCATTTTCCAGGGGCTGACCTGTGGCCAGAGATGCCAACTGGGTTTAGGCATCAATGCAGTTTTAGGGAAAGAACATAGGCCCTGGGTACCTGATTAGCAGGAGCCCAGGGCACACTCAGTAAAAGTACATCAGCAATTCAGCAAAACGTGGGGGCAACCATGCAGAAAGAGGGCACTTTCTCACACACGGTATATCAGATTTGGTTTATATATCACAAGGCTCCAGAATCCTACATTTAGGGTGGCATAAGCTATGCTGCAACCCTTAAGGATCCTCTTTAGTACCCATGCCCTAGGTACCTGGGGTACCATTTACTAGGGACTTACAGCGGTGCTAAAGTCCTTTTGAAGCACAATTAGACAACACCTTGTTTTAGGGAAGGAGCACTGGCACTGAGGTCTGGTTAGCAGAACCCACAAAAAGTGGGGGTTAAATGCAGCTAAAGCCCAGTTCCCTACAGTGACAGTCTGTTGACTGGCAACAAGACACCACCTTCAAATTACAGGTGGGTAGTTTTGATTTAGAGAACAAAGACTCACTCTACTGCTACCAGACACCCTGTTCCAAGTTACATCCTCACCTGAGGTGCAGGTAATGACAATGCTGGAGGTCAGAAGGAGTGGTTAGGGAAGGGAGACATTGCCGTTAGTTCTTCTAGCTGGTGACACCATCTCTACAGGCACCTCAACCTGACACTAGAAGAGACCCTTCCTTACACTTCATTCTACTAATTCAGTCGCCCCCACCCGCCTCCAATCTAGAAGACACCCCTTGATTACAGAAGGCACCTGTTATTTAAACATCACCTTTGTACCACCCCCTCCCCCCGCCACCCATGGCACCAGGCTCTAAACTAAACAACATCCCTGCTCAACACCCCACCTGTGCTTTCCTTCTCAGGTGACATCAGTTTCTAATTTAGAAGACACCCCTGCCTCCCACCCTGTAGGAAAGTGGGTTTCTGTTGCAGTAACTCCCCCACTTTTTGCCTGATAACTGATGCACTTTTCCTTGGTGTGCCCTGGGTCCCTGCCAATCAGGTACCCAGGGCCTGTGTTCCTTCCCAAAAAACTGTACTAAAGCCTAAACCCAATTGGCATCTCTGGCCACAGGTAAGCCCCTGGTAAATGGTACCCTAGGTACCCAGGGCACTATGACCAGAAAAGGCCCCTAAGGGCTGCAGCACTTATTGTGCCACCCTTAGAGGCCCTGTACCCTGACACACACACACCCTGCCTTTGCAGGCTGAGTGTCTTGGTGCAGAACTAAACAGAGAGTCGACATGGCACACATCCCTGTGTGCCATGCCCACTAAACACACTGCCCTGGCATACCTCAGTCACCCCTCTAGCTGGGTGCACTATGCCAGTGGTGTGGGCACAGGTGCATGAGCCCTGTGCCCCTACAGTACCCAGGGCCATTCCTGGGCACTGTAAGTGCAGTGATGCCATTAAGAGTATATGGTGCTGGGAGGTTGTCATTACGAACTCCACAGCACCATAATGGCTACACTGAAGACTGAGAAGTTTGGTATCAAACTTCTCAGCACATTAAACCCACACTGATGCCAGTGTGGGATTTAATGTAAAATGCACGACAGAGGGCAACTTTGAGTTGCCCCCTGAACCTAACCTACAATCCACGTCTTGTCTGAGGGGCTGCAACAATGCACATCCTGGGCGAGGTGCTAGGCCTCCTCCCCCAGGATGGGCAGGGGAAGCTTCAAAGGCATGCCGCCTTTGTGAGCTTCTCCAGGCCACTTGCTGTACTCAGCAACTGGCCCCCACCGGTTCTGACCCCTCTCTGGCGGGAAGACTGGCGAGGAAACCCCAAGGGAGGAAAGGGATGTGCCAGCCTCTGCCAACCCCACCCCTCAGGTGGGGGAGGCGAGGTGAAGCACAACTCCGGGCTCTCGCCATCTTGAAGATGGGGAGCCCTGCCCAATCAGGACTAGGCTACTGCCCACAGGAGAGGGGCAGGGTAGGGGGTGTACCAACCCCAGGGAAGGGACCCATTGGTCCCTGCCCTTTACCTACCTGTAACGCCCCTAAATTTAGTATTTAGGGGCACCCTGAAACTTCCTTCCTCAGATCCAGCAACAACAAGAAAAGGAAGAAGAAGGACGAGAAGCAGTGCAGAGCTAACAAGAGGACGACACCCACTGACTTGGCCCCAGCCCTACAGGCCTGTCTCCCCTCGAACCTGCTCCTGCAAAACCCCGGCGTGTCCAGCGGCCAGCAACCTCAAAAACCCCGGAGGACCTGCCTGCCTTCACTTTCCAAGCTGTTTCTCCCATGAACACCGGACGTGTTTGACCTGCAGCTTCAGGTGCCAGCCAGGAACCGCGAATCCCGCACACTCTGCACCCGCCGAATCCGGCCCGAGCTCGAGTGGGCAAATACCCAGAGGAGGTCCCCCCGGCGATCCTGACCCGAGATCCGGCGACCCCTGACCTGCCTCAAGCCTCCTGACGACGCCTGCAGCCTCAATCCAGAGGACCCCCCCTACCGCGACCAGAGCGGGTAAGAAAATCCGACGTCCCAAGGCACCCCTGCACCCGACGCCCCACGGCCTTGTGTGCCCCAACCAACGGTGCCTAACCAACCCTCTACATCCCAACTTACCCCTCGAAGTGGTGGTTGCTCCTGGAAGGTCCTCGTCCCCGAGCCTGCAGTGTTTCTTTGTCCCGGAGAATCTCCATTGAAATAGAACAGGGTACCCGACCTCAAAACAGCACCCTGCACCCGGCCACCCTAGTGCCGCTGAGGGTGCCCCTTTGGTGCTAACTTGGTCCCCAACGTGCCCTGAGCTTAACCCTAGGAGCTTTGCTCCCACAACCCCGTGGCCTGCTTGCCAGCAGCCACCAACCGGAGTCCCCCTATCCTCCATAGGATAACATTGGGCCTCAACACTCTGCACCCGGCCGCCCTAGTGCCGCTGAGGGTGCAACAACAGTGCATCACTGACCCTGGGAGACCCCGAGTCTAACCCCAGAACCCTAACTCAAAAGACCGATTACTTACCTCGAAACCGATAACTCGTTTTTCCTCATAGGATAACATTGACACTTTTTCTCCCAAAAAGTTTGTCGACTTTTGAAAACTAAGAATATTCCTTAAAAATCGCACAAATAACCTAACCGAATTTTCTCAACTGTTTGCAGGAAAGGTCCCAGTGCTGAACCTAGGTGTCCAGCACTGAGTAAGAAAAGTAACAAAAAAGTAACTTGCCTGTGAATTGAATTTCCTTCCATAGGATAACATTGGTGATTCTATGTGAAAAAGTTTCTAAGTGTGGAGTTTCTAAACTTTAAAATATTCATCTAAAATCAGCCGAATTATCGAAACGAATTTACTCACCTGTTATCAGGAGAGATCCCAGTGCTGGATCTTGGTGCCCAGCACTGACCCTGAAAAGTAATCATAACTGTACTTACCGGTAACTTGAATTTCCTTCCATAGGATAACATTGCCTGGTTTTTGCTGAAAAAGTTTCTAAGTGTCAATTTTGCAAACTTACAAATATTCGTTAAAAATCGCCTGTATAACAAAAACACATTCTTTCAACTGTTTACAGGAGATGCACCAGTGCTGGATCCAGGATCCAACACTGAGTTAGAAAAAGTAACAATAACCCCACTTACCTGCTAAGTGAATTTCCTCCCATAGGATAACATTGGTGATTCTATGTGAAAATGTTTCTAAGTGTCAACTTTTAAAATACAATAATATTCCTTAAAAATCACAACTGTAACCAAAACGTTTTTACTCAACTGTTTACAGGAGATGTCCCAGGACTGAATCTAGGATCCAGTCCTGTGGTAAGAAAAGTAATCCAAAAAGTAATCTATTGCATTTAACTAGAAATTCCCAATGAGCTTAATGTATCATTGTGTTTGAAATTGTGTTGCCTATTGCAACAACTGTAACTATTGTATTCAAAAGTCTATTGCCTATTTGAAAAGTATTTAACTAAAGTCACTCATTCTGAGAAAGTATATTTTGATACCTATTGTTGGTTCTAAAATAAAACAACTATATATTTTGATACAAAACCATTGGCCTAGAGTTCAGTTCTTGAGTGTGTGAGACCATTTGCTGACTGAGTGTGTACAACAAATGCTTTACACTGTCCTCTGATACTGCCTTACTGCTCGACCAAGCTACCACTTTAGAGAGTAAGGTTATATCTAACTTTAGCCTCTGCCAAACCTCTGGGGACTGTGGACTCTGTGCACACTGTACCTATTTGGGAACAGTATATACAGAGCCACTTTCTTACACACCCTACTTATGTATCCCCCCCAATGTTTATTTTTTAATCATTATTTGCAGGCGAGAGGCACACTAAATACAATTATTATTTGAAAAAGCACAACCAACTCTCCAGATGGAATCTCTGGAGCTGAAGATGAATACTGAAGACATTTGAACGACACACATTAGTTAGCGAACAACCAGGTTTTTAAGGCTTTCCTGAGTTTAAACAGCAGTGTGAGAAGAGAAATCTCCGAAGGGATTTGATTCCAGAGCTTTGCAGTCTGGAAACTAAAGCCCAGAGAACCACTTAAAATATCTAATTCAGAGAATTTCAAAGGAGGCTTTATTTGAAGAGCGGAGATTAGGAGTAGGTGTGTACTTATCGAAAGACTCAATGAGGAATTTGGGGCCCGTTTCGTGGTAGATTTTCTACATTATACATGCCACTTTAAAGGTAATGCCCTTCTCTACTGCAAGCCAGTGTAGCCAAATGTGAGGAAACGGGGTGTATTATATGGTGTGGTCGTGCAACCTCACCGTATGATACACTTACCAACCCCTTTAGGACCCTTGGGCTTCATCTGTAAAACCCTCAGCTCAACCCTGGGTAGCTGTGGCACTGAGCAGCAAGGATCACACAGAGGAACAAGTGTTGAGCATGTAAATAGCACCAAGACAATTGAAGAAGAAATTGACATGGCACTCAAGAAATCCGACACCAATTTATAAAAATAGACTGTATTTTTATAAGAATTCGGTGGATCTTTTTTGATCCACCGGAGGGTTCCAGAGACATAGATTTTACAAGCAATAGCAAATCAAAGAACTTCCACTAAACCATGAACAAGCCTTGGCAAAACCAACGAATTGGACACCCAAAGGCTTTTCAAGAAAAACGTAGGTAAGTGTCAATGCGGTCGGTCAGAAGTGCTTGGGGCGACCAGCTCAAACAAGGAGCTAGTCAAGAGTGCCAGCAAGGGCCTCAAGAACAGTTACAGAAGTTGCAGGCACTTTATCCGCGTTGCAGTGGATTCCAATGGAGTGGTCCTGATGAAAGGGATGAAGGATGCGTAGGATGCTCTAAGATGATGTGGATGTGACGTGGTCGATTGAGGTTTTTCTGCACAGATTCCTCGGTCCACAAATAAGGTGAGGGGCTCCTGGTTGCAGGGTAGACGTCCAAAGAAGTCCTCTCCAGTCTGGCTGAATTCCAGTCACCAGTTGTCGCGGTCACAGGCCAATCCCTCCTGAGTCGATAACTCACCTTCTGAGGGTCCCAGCAACTCTCTGTATGAAGCTGGCTCTGTATATACTATACCAAAGTAAGGTATAGTGTGCACAGAGTCTAGTGGAACCCCAAAGGTATGGCAGAGGTTAAAGTAGATAATACCTTACTCTCTATTTGTGGTAGTGTGGGCGAGCAGTAAGGCTTTATCAGAGAGTAGTGTTAATCATTTATTGTACATACTCAGGCAAGAAATGTAACACACTCAAAGACTGAACTCAGACCAATTGTTTGTATTATAAATATTTCTTTAGATGTATTTTAATTTTTAGAACCAAGCAGACTTGGTACAGGTAAATAGAATTGTACTTTTCAAGACAGATTGATCAAAACAAGCAAGCTGGATAAAAATGACTTTTGTTACAGGTTCGTAAAATATTTCAAAACAGTGAGTATTTGTAATTTCTTTGTGGTTACTTTTCAGATTACTTTTTGGATTACTTTTTCTACTTAGTGTGATATGCCTAGATATCACACTAGGACATTTCCTAGATAAAAGGTAAGTAAAACACTTTTGCAATAAAAACAGTTTATGTTTCCATACAAACACCCTCAACACTTAGAAGTTTTGCAGAGGAAAACAGTCAATGCAATACTATGGAGAAAAATGAGGTGATCGGTTTGTAAGTAAACAGTCTTGAGGGTGGAGTTTCTGGGGTTAGAACAAGCATCCCCCCAAAGGTCAAGGATGCACTCAAAAAGCACCCTCAGCGGCACTAGGGCAGCCGGGTGCAGAGTGCTGAGGCCCAATGTTAGCCTATGGGGCTAGGGGGACGTCGGTTGGTGGTTGTTCTCGGGCCAGCCACAGGGTTGAGGGAGCAAATCTCCTAGGGTTAAGCTCAGGGCAAAGGGGGGTCCAAGTTAGCACACAAAATGCACCCACAGAGGCACAAGGGCCGGGTGCAGGGAGCTGGATCGGCGTTGGGTGCCCTGTTGTTTTTAATAGGAGATCTTCGGTCGGAACAAACACTGCAGGTTCGGGCAAGAAAGCTTCCTGGAGGCGACCACCGGTTGGAGAGGTAAGTTGGGATGGAGGGGATTGCCTGGACACCGCCGGTTGGGCCACCCAAGGCCATGGGGCGTCAGGTGTCTTGAGGCGTCAGGTTTACTTTCCTGGTCGCGGCGACTCTCCAAATACTGGCTGTAGGCGTCGTCGAGAGGCTTGAGGTAGGTCAGAGATCACCAGATCCCAAGTCAGGTTTACTGGGGGGTCCTCCTCGTGGTGTTTGGCCATTCGAACCCGGACCGTGGGCATTGGGTGCAGAGTGGTGCAGACTCGCGGATTCGGCCGGAGCCAGAGTCTGTCTCCCGTGAGCACCGGACTTGCTCAAGAGCCAAAGTCTTTGTAGGGAAGGCAGGGCAGGTCCTCCGGGTTCTGGGGGGCTGCTGGCTCCATGACATGCCGGGATTCCACTGGAGCAGGTCGAGGTCGGGACAAGCTGGTAGGGCAGGGGCCAAGGCAGTGTTGTCCTCCTCTTCTTCCATCAGCACAGCTCTTCGGTCCTTCTTCTTCTTGCTTGTCTGAGGAGGCAAGGTTCGGGGTTGCCCCTAATTGCTAAATTTAAGGGTGTTTCAGGTAGGAACAGGTCGGGACCAAAGGGTCCCTCCTAAGCCCGGGCGGAGACCTCCGCTCGCGGAGTTTTGCCTTCTCCGCGTTCCGCGGAGAAGGCAAATCTCCGCACACTCCGCGGGCGGAGCGGAGTTGGCCAGCCCCGCCTCCACCCCCCCATTATAAAAAGTAATTAAATTAAACATTATTAAAAAATAAATTTAAAACCACTTACCTGGCATGCGGCGTCCCCGGGCTGCCCTCCTCCTCTTCTTTGCCGTCTCGCTAATCCTTGTGAGAACTGCGCATGCGCCCGCGCATGTGCATTTCTCGCAAGAAATGCGCATGCGCGAGACGGCGAAGAAGAGGAGGAGGGCAGCCCGGGGACGCCGCATGCCAGGTAAGTGGTTTTAAATTTATTTTTTAATAATGTTTAATTACTTTTTATACTGGGGGGTGTGGAGGTGGGTGTGCGTAGCGGAGCTCCACGGAGTTTGTTTTCAACTCCGTGGACCTCTGCGTAGCCCCGCTATGCACACTACGCCCGGGGTTAGTCCCTCCCTTGGGTTGGGCACACCCCCTATTATGCCACCCTCCATAGGAAGGGGGGCATAAGCCTCACTCTTGTTGGCTGTGTCCACCCATCTTCAAGATGGCGGGGACTGAGAGTTGTGCTTCGCCTCGCCTCCCCCACCTAAGGGGTGGGGCTGGCAAAGGTGGGCACACCTCTCCTCCTATCTTGGCTTTCCTGGCGCTTCTCCCTCCCAAAGTGGAGGTTAGAACCAGCGGGGGCAAGTTGCTGGGAGCAGCAAATGGCTGGGTCAGGTCACAAAGGCAATAAGCCTTTGAAGTTTCCCATTCGTGGACCCTGCCCATCCTAGGGGAGGAGGCTTGGCACCTCTACCCAGGATGTGCTTTGTTTCAGGACCCCGAGAGCAGGAGGCTCTAGACCCAGGGGTCCAGAAACAAGTCTTGGGGTGGCAGCTGGCGAGCAGCCAGTCAGCCAGGACACTAGGGTTACGTCGTTTTTTCAGGGGGCATCTCCAAGATACCCTCTGAGAGCATTTGGCATTAAATCCCACACTGGCATCAGTGTAGGTTTAATGTGCTGAGAGGTTTGATACCAAACTTCCCAGAATTCAGTAAGGCCATTATAGTGCTGCGGAGTTCGCAATGACAAACTCCCAGACCATATACTCTTTATGTCTTTACTGCACTTACAATGTCTAAGAATGGACTTAACACTGTAGGTGTACAGGGCTCATGCATCTTTACCCTCACCAGTGGTATAGTGCACCGGATGTGTTCGATGTTCTGCCGCTGCATGTCCCTTCGCCGAGCAAGACGGTCCTGCAAAGTCTTTTTGGACCAGAACGATCGCCAAGCATCGCAGTCCTCTTCTTTGTGCTCCAGTGAGATGCACAAGTTGCAGACTTTATGCAGGTCGGTGCGCGGATACTTGGAGTGGCACAGAGGACAGAATTGAAACAGCGTCCGTTCCATCGGCAGAAGGCTCTGGAGCACCTTCAGACCCTTGCCCGCCACATATATTCCACACAGCCGCCACAGCCATCGCACTCGAGCTACGCCGGACGATCAACTGCTCCCTCGAGACCACCACATTCCCCCGACGACTGGAAGCATGCCGAAGTCAACCCCCTTCTGAAGAAACCCTCCGCAGACCAGACGGACCTCAAGAATTTCAGACCCATCTTGCCGCTTCCTTTCACAGCCAAGGTCATCGAAAAGGCAGTCAACCCCCAGCTAGCATACTTCATTGAAACCCCCAACATCCTAGACACCTCCCAATCCAGATACCGCAGCAACCACAGCACTGAGACCGCCCTCCTCGCCGCCACAGACAACATCCGCGCTCTCCTCGGCCAAGGCCAAATGGCAGCCCTCATCCTCCTAGACCTATCAGCAGCCTTCGACACCGTCTCCCACTGCACACTAGCCACCAGACTCCATGACGCCCGTATCCAAGGAAAGGCCCTAGGCTGGATACGCTCATTCCTCACCGGCAGAACACAGAAAATAAGACTCCCGTCCTTCCTCTCGGAAACCAACAGAGACCAGATGCGGAGTACCCCAAGGATCCTCCCTCAGCCCCACCCTCTTCAACGTCTACATGGCTCCCTTCGCAACCATCGCCAGAAACCACGGGCTCAACATAAGTCTCCTACGCCGATGATACCCAACTCATCCTCTCCCTCACCAAGGAACCAGACATCACCAGCCACAACTTCCAAGAGGGGATGAAAGCCGTAGCAACCTGGATGAAGAACAGCTGCCTGAAACTCAACTCGGAGAAAACTGATGTCCTCATTCTTGGCTCCACCCCCTCCACATGGGACGACACCTGGTGGCGCCCCAACCTTGGAAACCTACCCACCCAGACAGACCACACACGTAACCCTCAGCATCATAGTGAACTCGTCGCTTACTATAAATCGCCAGATCAACGCAGTCTCCTCCGCGTGCTTAAACACCCTCCGCATACTACGCAAAACATTCAAATGACGCCTTTAAATCTTTTTTGTCTTGACATATTTGCTGTCTGTTCAAGGACAGAGTTCAAAAGTCAGTTTGTCTTTTTTTACTAATTGTTGCTGATCTGTTCTTGTCAAGTGAGTTATCTGACAATAATTGTGAAACAAAAGGCTGTAAAATGTCATGTTTTTTTTCTATCACAAGATTTAAACAGCTTGTAAATGATTAGTACAATTATTTCAAAATATATCGGGAATTATTAAAGACATGTTTTTTGTAATTTAAAAGTTTTACGCAAACAAAGTTTACATAGGAGCAAAACAAATCACAACACTTTACTTGGTGATGTGCAAATGACAAATATTTGCAGAAACTCTATTTCAAGACATTGTACGCTATATAGTTTTCAAACCTCGTCAGTGGGACATTGTGTGCATTTCAATGTAAAATCTGCTAATTGCAAATAACAGTGTGCTGCTACTTTATGCTTTAGTTATGTATTTATTAAAAGTGACAGTTTTTAAACAGGAGTTCAGAAACATTCCTGCCCCCGCACTGATGACAATGCGGTTAATGAACTGAGGCAAGTCAGGGGTCGTGTGTATCCTATATGTGGCTAGATTTGCATTCTATTTGGAGCAAAAGTTTAGCTTATTTAACTAAACAAGAGTTTTCTGTACAGAGACATGCTGAACTTGTAAATTTGAAGGTGCTCTCATATGTGATAAAGAAGAAAATGGCATCTCAGTGAATTAAAATACTTGCCCAGATTCACACAATTTGAAACCAGTTTATGGGTCAAGAGCATTATAATTAAGGCTCTTTGTTTTCAGTTTTTAAAGATTTTTACAGATAAATACAGACAGAAAACATTCATTTTCTTGTCTGTATTTATTTTTAAATGTGGATAAAAACGGAAATTGGTTTGCTTTTTGAGTAATTCTAAATACTGTCTGCCATGACTGCTAGGCCAATAGATGTGTGGATTGCTAGATAAGGGGGTTAAAAAAGAAAGGAATGTTTGTAAAGAGGCTTTAACAGCAGTAGATCTGCATATGGTTGATACTGAAATGTGCATAATTTCATATAAGTGCAATGATTTATCTTCTGCGGGTGTTCACAGCACTGAAACCTGGCAGACATTCAAGCATGAATGCATTTTATCAGTTAAATAAATGTGGAAATATACTAATTTCAGCTTAATTTTTCCACAAAACCCAAAATAAATATGGATAAATACAGATAAATTTAGCAAAAAATAAATATGGATAAAAACAGACGGAAATGGCAAAAAAATAAATACCATAAAACGGGGAGCCCTAATTATAATTAGGTCGAGTAGATTATTCAAGTCACTAGACCTGCAGGTCTAGTAAAATTTTTAGGATTTTTCGAGGCCTGCTTAAGTAAGCCTTGGACTGCTCTGCAACGCTATCCTATGAGAGTCAAGCGCTACATTGGGTTGTTTGGTTCCCAGTGGTAGACAAATGCGGACCCATGACTTGTGCAGGCCACACAAGTAATGACCCATTTTCCTACACCACACTTAAGGAAACCCTTGCATACTGCCTCTTGGGCCCACAAGCGGGATTATGCAACCACATCTCAGTCTTCATCGCTCCCCTCTCCATTAGATCAACCAACTACATCCTCCTCGGGGACCTTCATTTCCACATGGAAGACACCACAGACCTGAACTCCACTGCTCTCCTTGACAGCCTCAGCAACCTCGCAACTCACCCAGCTTGTCCAAGGACAAACTCACACAGCAGGCCACACCATCGACCCTATTTTCTCCTCCAACAGGATCACCACCACCCACACGACCCCGCTCACATGGTACAACCACTACGCCATACATTTCAAGATTTCCATCCATGAAGCCACCCCAGCAGAAAAACCCTAAGCACCATCAAGGCACTGGAGTAAAATCTCCAAAGAAAATTGGAGTAAGACTCTATAGGAATTCCCACACAACCACACCGGGAACCTCAATGTCAACACCAAGCTCTTCATTAAATGACTTGCCGACTGCGCCAACAGCACTACTCCCACCAGAAACAAGACCTACAAAAACAATAAACGACCACGCTGATACACGAACAACCTGAGGGAGTCCATACTCCACTGCATACAACTTGAGAGAAAATGGAGACTCGACAAAAACACCATTCCAAGATCCAAATACAAAGCCACCCTCAACCTCTACCACCAACAACTATGAGATGCAAAGAAGAAAAAAACTAGCTCTCAGACTTGAAGCCAGATCCAACAACGGCAAAGAACACTTCATCATTGTCACGGAGTTCTCCAATCCCGCAGCTGCCAACAACGACACCATCCCATCCCAAGCACTCTGCTAACACCTCTCAAACATCTTTGTGATCTGCAATCCACTCAACCCACAGCATATCGATACTAACTTCCCCGAACAGCCGGACACCTCATTCATCGCCAAAGAGCAGCTAAGCAACTGGAAGCTCCTTTTGAATGAAGAAACTACTGCCCTGATGAACACCATCCACTCAGTATCCCCCTCAAACCCATGCCCCAACTTCATATACATCCTTGGAACAACCATCATGTCCCCCGTGCTCACCGCTATCATCAAGACCTCCATTATCACCGTTACCTTCCCGTCTTGCTGGAAAATTGCAGGCCCTATTGAAGAAACCAACAGCGGACCACAACACCCTCAGCAGATACAGACCCATCTCGCTCCTGCCTTTTCCAGCTAAAGTCATTGAGAAAGCCATCAATAACCAACTCACAGACCACCTAGAACTCTATCAACTCCTAGACAGCTCTCAGTCAGGCTTTCGCACAGACCACAACACAGAGACAGCCCTCATTGCGGCCATCGATGACATCAGAAGCATCCTTGAAAGTGCAGAAACTCATCATCCTCGACGTCTCTGCGGCTTTCGATCCGGTTTCCCACAAGTCACTCATCAGAAAACTTCAGCACTTGGGTATCTGCGGAGCGGCCCTCAAGTGGATATCATCCTTCCTCAGACAGAAATTAACGAATTAGACTTCACCCCTACACCTCAGAAACCAAGAAACTCATCTCCACCGGCTTCCATTCCAAGAAAGATGCAAGTTCAAGCTACTCACCCAAGCCTACAAAGCTCTCCACAACACCGATCCACCTTACTTCAACCACCGCCTCAACTTCTACTAACCTACCAGACACCTTGGATCTGCATCAAGGAAAGAGCACACTTCCCTCGCATCAAGAAGACCAGAAGCGAAGGACGCTTAAAGTGAGAACAACACGCACCATACAAAATCAAGCTTGGAGTAAAGACATCACACACATACACAGATCATAAACCAACAGCCTCGGAGTAAGGCCAACAAAACTACCCTTGGATAAGAGGAGAGACAGGGTAATTCATCACCTCGCAGTCAAGACCTAGAACGACCTCCCGAAACTCCAGAGAGCATCCCCCTCCCTCACAGACTTCCAAAGGAACCTCAAGACATGGCTCTGCCAGATGAAATAGGCATGATCTGCTCTTCCTACCTCAGGCCTGCCCTCCTCAGTGCCTGGACACCCTCACGGGAGCTTAGCAGTGCTCTACAAATTCACATAACATGAGACATTGTGAAGTCCAATTACACTTTTATATTGCATATAAATGGACACTAAGCAAGTTTACAAAAACACAAAATCCACCAATTCCACATGCACGAAGACCCATAGTTTAGCAAATTTGCACAATCCAAACAGCTGTATAGGACGAAGTCTTGAAATATATACAAATATTTTCATGAAACAAAAGAAAACGTATTAAAACCAGTTCAAAAACTCCAAACTCCTCCTTGGAGAATGGAGCATCCATAGAACCCAATAAAATTATGAAAATCAGAAAAAGCAACTCACATTCTTGTTGCGTTGAGACGCCTGGCAGCTGGTGAGACACCATGTGCACTCTGGATCTTTGGAACAGGTGGCATCATCGACGTACATGGAGCAGTAATCAAGGTGATACTGTAATGAGAGGAGAAACAGCTGTGAGGCGAGGGCCGCTCTCTCTGAATTGCCATGAGGTCACAACACTGCATGCAAAACACAAATTACAGAGAAACTGATATCATGAGTCAACAGCCTCAGAGTAAGAACACCACACACCATATATGGATCATAAACAAACATCCTTGAGAGAAATGCAACCTCCACCATAAGCAGGTAATAGGCAAACCAAATTGGAGTAAGGACACCACACACATCACACAGATCAAAAATCGAAAGCCTTGAGGCAAGGACAACACACTTCGTACGCAAACAGCCTTGGAGTAAGGACACCACATACAGGTTATAAGCTAAAACCCTTAAAGCAAAAACCACACGCACCATACAAAAAACTCCTTGGAGTAAGGGCATCACAAACTGTAGGAAGCTGGCTCTGTATAGGATATTGCCACTAGCTGGAAATACTGTGCACAGAGTCCAGGGGTTCCCCAAATGTGTACAGGGCTCAATGTAAAACCCAAGGTGCTCTATTAGTGGTAGTGTGGGCGAGCAGCCTTAGGCCTAACACAGAGAAGAGTAAGACATTTATTGCACAACAGTGATCAATAATGGGCACGACTCAAGAAGGAGATCCAGACCAATTTTATAAAATTATACTTAGTTTGTACTTAATTTAACACCCAGGTCTTCGTAATCAGGTAAGTACGTTTTTAATTAAAAATACTTTTCACTTTCAAAAATATCGACACTTAGAAACTTTTTCACACTGTCTAATTTTATCCTATAGGGAACAAATATTGCTGTTAAACAGGTAAGTATTGAACTTACAATCTCAGTCTTCGGAGCCAAAAGTCAGCAAAGGCCAGGGGGTCAGGTAGGTACCAAAACTGACCTTTATGTGTCACTGTAAAAAGCCTGGATGGGCATGCAGGAGGCATATGAAAATGTTGAATAAAGAATTAAGGTCGAATCACGCAGTCTCCGCAGTGATTACATATGCATGGAAGATTGATGAAACAAGGAACTGCATAACTACTGGTATCTTGTGGTTAAAATGGATAATTTAGGAGCAAGTGGCCTATTGCGAGGGATTATTTCCCACACTGCAGTGCGACAGATGGATGCGCGAGTAATGTGCCCTTTGGTATACTTAGGTACCAAAACTGCACCACCAGAGGCTCAGGGGCAGCCGGGTGCAGAGGTCAAAATCAGAGTTTGACCCAATGCTTTCCAATGGAGACAGGGGGGTGCCTGGAGCCACATGGCTTGCAGGTAAGTAAACCGGTTGTAGGGGCCAAGCTTTGGGGGTTAGCACAAGCACAGGGGGACCACAAAGCAGCACCAAACATACACCACAAGCAGCACAGGGGTGGCAGGGTTCAGGGTGCAAATTCAACGTCGGGCCCCCAATGATTTTCAATGAGGATTTTCCTGACAGCAAAGAGGCTGCAGGAGTGGCACCGGAGGTTCCAGGAGGAAGGCCAACAACAGCAGAAAAGTTGGGATGTAGGTGGTTGTAGGGGCACCGTCTGTTCAGCTCACAAAGACCCAGGGGCTTCGGGTGCGTTTCGACGTCTTCTTACCAGAGCCGATCGCGATCAGGGGGAGCCTCTGGATTCACACTGTAGGCACCGTCGTGGAGGGCAGGAGAGGTGAGCCAACGCTGGACACGAGGTCAGGATTGCCAGGGAGACTTCATTGCATAGGAGAGCCACTCAGACTCGGGCCGTGGGCGTCAGGTGCAGAGTGGGCAGGAGACTCGGATCCACCTGTATCTGGAGTCTTTGGAGTAGGATTCTTCTGGACGGGTCTGCTGTCCACAGGCGATTGGAGCCTTTGTTAAAGGCAATAGTCCTCCCAGGGGATTCAGAGGTCGCTGTTGCAAAAGAGGTCGCAGGGTCGTCGAAGCAGGAGATAAGCCAGTAGGGCTGGGGCCAAGGCAGTTATCTTCTGGCTTCTGCTGCAGGGTGTCTTCTTTCTTCTTAGGTAGTCGCAGATCTGAGGGCCAGGTCTGGGGTAGCCACCTAAATACTGAATTTAGGAGGCGTTTTAGGGGAGTAGCAGGTAGGGCCAATGGGCACCTTACCTGGGGTGACTACACCCTCTGTTATGCCACCCTCCTCTGGGAGGGGACATAGACCTAGCCCTGATTGGAGGGGTCCTCCCATCTTCAAGATGGCGGGGACTGAAAGTTGTGCTTCACATCGCTGCCCCCGCCTTAGGGGTGGGGTTGGCAGAGGTGGGCACACCTCCTATCTTGTTGAATTGCCCCGCCGGTTTTACCTCCCAAAGTGGGGGTGAAAATCAGGGGCTGCCATCTGTAGCTAGCAGCAGAGGTTGGGGGTCGCAGTACAAAGGCGGCAAGTCTTTAAAGCTTCCCCTCTTCGAGCACTGGCCCATCCAGGGGGAGGAGGCATGACACCTCTGCCCAGGATGTGCATTGTTTCTGGTCCCAGAGAGCAGGGGCTCTCCACCCAGTGGTCCATAAATCTGTCTGGTGGTGGCTGGCTGCCTACAGCCGGTCAGACACCACTCAAGGGTTGGTAGGGATTCAGGGGGCACCACTGAGGTGCCCTCTGGGTACATGGTACAATACGTCCCACACTGGCATCAGTGTGGATTTATTGAAAGAAGTAGTTTGGTACCAAACGCTCCTATATTCAGTGAAGTCATCATGGTGCTGTGGGACTTGAGTTGTCGAATCCCCTGTCAATATACTCTCTATGGCTTCACTGGCACTTACAATATTAGGAAATGGACCCCAATATTGTAGGGTCATATTTGCTCATGCAGATATGCCTTCACCTGTAATATAGTTCACCCTGCCTTAGGGCTGTGAGGCCTGCTAGAGGGGTGACTTACCTATGGTGTCAGGCAGTGCTAGCTGGCATGGCACCCAGGTAGGGTGCCATATCAACTTTGTTGTTTTCTTCCTCCCAGGGGCATGCAGGCTGCAAGGGAAGTGGCATGGTCCCAGTGAGGGGGGTCCCAAGGGACCCTCTTCAGCTCTCAGGCCCTAGGTACCCAGGGTACAATTTACTAGGGACTTACAGGGGGGCAAAAGTACCAATTGGGGGTTTGTTTTAGGGAAGGAGCACAGGCACAGGGGACCTGGTTGGCAAGGACCCTGTGCACTACATTTGAAACCACATCAAAACTTGACAAAAAGTGTGGGGGCTAACCATGCAAAAGAGGCATTTTCTCACACACACTATATGTAGATCATAAACAAACATACTATATATAAGGACAACACACACCATAAGCAGGTAACAGACAAATCAACGTGGAGTAAGGACACCACACACCTCATACGGATCAAAAATCAAAAGCCTTGAGGCAAGGACAACGCATACCGTACGCAAACAGCCTTGCAGTAAGGACACCACATACAGGTTATAAGCTAACACCCATTTTTTTCTTCTTCAAATTCTTTTTATTAAACATATGCTCAGCTGAGACAGAAACAGTCATACATTGAAAAATGATCGACAGAAAGTACAGTGGATTACAATCTGACACTTTTGCCCAATACGCTCGGTGTGGATGAGTAATCAATATCTCCCTCCTCAGTAACAGTGTCTTTAAACACTGGCAATAAATCTCCCAATGTTACCACAACCAACCCTCGCAATCCCTCTGAGAGAGGAATCCCCAGTAGCCCCTATATGCCACCCATTGACCCCAGGCCTTCTCCCATTTCCGTGGGCTTCCTTGCTCTGATAAACCACCTTCTCGGATGCACAAAACCAAATAAGCTAACACCCTTAAAGCAAAAACCACATGTAACATACAAAAAACTCCTTGGAGTAAGGACATCTACATATAGTGTGTGATCATAAACAAACATACTTAATATACGGACAACCCACAACATATGCAGGTAAAGGACAAACCAACTTGGAGTAAGGACACCACACACCTCACGCAGATCACCACATATAGATTATAAAAAAAACACCCTTAAAGTAAGAACAACATGCACCCTACTAAAACAACCTTGGAGCAAAGTCATCACACACATCATAAACCAAAAGCCTTGAGGCAAGACACAATATGTAGATGATAAACAAACATCCTTCAGATAGGGACAACCCACACCATGTACAGGTAACAGACAAGCCTCACGTAGATTAAAAGCGAAAAGCCTTGAGGCAAGGACAACACACACCATATGGAAACAACCTTGGGGTATGAACACCACATACAGATTATAAACTAACCCCCTTAAAGTGAGAATAACACGCACCATACAAAACCAACCTTGGAGTAAAGACATCACACACATACACAGATCATAAATCAACAGCCTCGGAGTAAGGCCAATAAAACTACACTGTGATAAGAGGAGAGACAGGGCAATTTATCACCTTGTTATCCAGTACCAACAGAAGTCAAAAGACATCTTTTATCTGTCTCGCCACCCTCACTCTCCACATCCAACCCAACACCGCTCTCCGAGGGGTCAAAGCCTGTCCCTCTTAAGAATCATGTCAAGTTCCTCCACCTCATCATCACCACTGAGGTCAGGCCTTGTCCCTCTTCCCTTCCTCATGCAAAGCAGAACCTGGCAGTGTGAGGCGAGAGCGGAACCTCTCTTCATTTAGTCCCAGCATACTTTGCTCTCTTCCTCCAGTCACAATGCCATTCACAGGGAGGTGAATACTTTCAGCCTACTCATCCAGCTCATAACAATGTACTTGGAGGTAAAAACCTTCTATGCATGCCCAGTGCGCATCATGGGGTTGATGCTCTTCGTCTCTCTAACCCCAATCTCCAGGAGCAGTGCCCGTCAAAAAGTAATGATCCGTCCCTCTTATGCTCCCAATCTAAGCCAGTGATACCCACTAGGAGAAAGCTTGTCATTCAAACCCTCCTCATCTAGCCCCATTGCACATTAACGGGAGGCAGCCTGTCCCCTTGCACTTCCCCCTTTAACTCCTAAAGGTCACAGATTCTTACCTCCTGTATCCGCACCTGGAATACAGAGACTGGCACCTTGTAAGCCAAGAGATCTCCACGAGCGATCCCACTGTAACCTCCTGCTACCAGCAAAATGTTTCCATTCATCACTGCCGCCACGTGGGAGTACCGACCCCTCGCCACAAACTTTCCATCACGGCCTGAAAAAGAACAAGACAGGACACAAAATTTAGGGCATGACGTCACCGGTTATTCGAGTTTCCTGTCCAGCGTGGCCCACCTCTAGGACCTGCAAACATTCTCCAGCCTCTCCCAGGAATGCACACAGACACAATTCGGTCCTCAAAACGTTCCTACATGGACCCCTGGCAGTGAATCTATACTCTGATCCTCCCCCCTCCTATGTCTTATCCCTTACTCTGGGCTCCGACTCCAAAACTTTCCTACTGGCACTGTGATTCGGCAACTCTTGTATGAGCAGCTAGCCTAAAATATCACCTCTTTACCACTGACCAGACTCTCTAAGCTGTTTGTCGAAGCTCCAACCCTTGATATGGGTTCTCTGACTTCAAACCTCAGCAAAGCTTTTAGTCCTTGGATCGAAACCTGTATTCTGATCTTCTGTTCTGTGCCGCAAGGACCACACTTCTCCTCTGAATCCCTGAATATAAACTGAGCCACCGGGCCCCTGGCTACAACATCAGAGCCAGTCCACCTCAGCTCGTCCATCTCTCGCTCTCCTCTAGAGTGGAGAATCTCAATTTACCAATAAAACCATTGTTCTTGAACCGGTCAACCTCTGCTCCTCCTAATCCCCTCTCCCTTTCTCAAGTCCACATTATCCCTCCTGGGCCAAACCGAATGGGCTTCCCTCAACTCCTCACCTGACTACTTCATCCATCTAACCCCCAAAGGGCCCTATCAGACCCCCAAAGGGCCACACTGTGCTCCATCTGTGGGCACTGGTGTAGCACCAACACATCTGTCGCACCACCCAGAGGGCTGGTTCGTACCACACAGGGGGCATATCCTAAGGCCCAATTGCACCACCCAGAGGGCCCACCACGACACCCAAAGCCACCCTCAAGAACCCCCTCATATCTGCCCTCATGAAAGCCACATCACACATTTGAAGACTACGTCACATACTCAGAGGAAGGGCCTCCACGCACCCCCAGAGAGCACCCTTGCCCCCCTGGAGAGCACCTTCACACTTTCAAAGGGTCATGTCACACCCTCAAAAGGGCCTTGTAACACAGAGTCCTCCCACACCCCAAGAGATCATCTTCACAGGGCTACATCTCACACAGAGTGCAGCCGGACACCTTCAGAAGTCCCCGTCACACCTTAAGTGGGCCCCATAACACACCTTGTCCTTTAGTCTATTAGCCTTTCCATGCCGGACCAGTGGACAAATCTGTTCAACTTGGCGGGATAGCATTTTTTGTGTTCTTGGACTCCTAGCCCCTCTCAGGGCTTTCATTCATCTTTGTGGAAGTCCTGGAAGTTTGAATTCTAGGTTCTACCCAGACTGGCTGGCATACGTGTCCTTTTTGTATTATTAGCTTGTCCTGAGAGAAGGGAAGCTTTATCTATTTGTAGGAAAGTGTGTTTCTGTTGCAGTAACCCCCCCCACTTTTTGCCAGACTACTGATGCACTTTTACTTGGTGTGCCCTGGGTACCTGCCAATCAGGTTCCCAGGGCCTGTGTTCTTTCCCCAAAACTAAACCCAATTGGCATCTCTGGCCACAGGTCAGCCCCTGGTAATGGTACCACAGGTACCCAGGGCACTGTGACCAGAGAAGGCCCCTAAGGGCTGCAGCACTTATTGTGCCACCCTTGGAGGCCCTGCACCTTTTCACTCACACACTGCCTTTGCAGGCTGCGTGTTTTGGTGCAGAACAAAGTGAAGAGTCGACATGGCACACACATCTGTGTGCCATGCCTGCAACCCACTGCCCTGGCATAGGTCAGTCACCCCTCTAGCTGGGTGCACTATACCGGTGGTGAGGGTACATGTGCATGAGCCCTGTACCCCTACAGTGTCTAAGTCCATTCTTAGACATTGTAAGTGCAGGGCTGCCATTAAGAGTAAATGGTGCTGGGAGTTTGTCATTACGAACTCCACAGCACCATAATGGCTACACTGAAAACTGAAAAGTTTGGTATCAAACTTCTCAGCACATTAAACCCACACTGATGCCAGTGTGGGATTTAATGTAAAAAGCACACAGAGGGCATTTCAGAGATTCCCCCTGAAAACTAACCCACCACTAGTGTCCCGACTGAGTGGCTGCTTAGGCTGCCATCAACAGACATGTTTCTGGACCCCTGGGTCGAGAGCCTGCTGCTCTCGGGGGCCTGAAACAATGCACATCCTGGGACGAGGTGGCAAGTCTCCTCCCCCAGGATGGGCAGGTTCAAAAAAAGGGGAAGCTTCAAAGGCATGCCGCCTTTGTGAGCTTCCCCAGACCACTTGCTGATTTCAGCAACTGGTCCCCACTGGTTCTACCCCCCACTTTGGGCGGGAGAACTGGCGGGAAAACTCTGAGTCCCCGCCAACTTGAGGATGGGGGGGGGACCCAACCAACCAGGGACCGCCCTCCTGCCCCCCTCCCACTGGAGGGTGGCACAATAGGGGGTGTACCCACCCCAGGGAAGAGACCCATTGGTCCCTGCCCTCTACCTACCTGTAACGCCCCTAAATCTAGTATTTAGGGGGGCACCCTGAACCTTGCTTCCTCAGATCCAGCCAAGAAACAAAAAGAAGAGAAGAAGAAGGACCGAACAGCCGTGCAGCAGCTAACAAGAGGAAGACGCCCACTGACTTGGCCCCAGCCCTACCGGCCTGTCTCCCCTCGAACCTGCTCCTCCGAAATCCCGGTGTGTCCTGCAGCCAGCAACCTCAAAAACCCCGGAGGACCTGCCTGCCTTCACTTCCAAAGACTGCTTCTCCCGTGAACACGGGATTTGTTCAAACTGCAACCTCTGGCAGCAGCCGGAGACTGCGAACCTGCCCCACTCTGCACCCGCCAACCACGGCCCGAGCTCGAGTGGGCAAACACCACGAGGAGGTCACCCCGGCGATCCTGACCCGAGATCCGGCGACCCCTGACCTGCCTCAAGCCTCCAGCCGACGCCTTCAGCCTAAATCCAGAAGGCCCGCCTAACCGCGACCCGGAGCTGGTAAGCCGTTCCGACCCCAAAAGGCACCCCTGCACCCGACGCCCCACGGCCTTGTGTGCCCAAACCAACGGTGCCTAACCAACCCCTAACTTCCCAACTTACCTCTCGAAGTGGTGGTCGCACCCAGAAGTCCTTCGTCTCCCTGCCTGCAGTGCTTTTGCTAACCGGAGGTTCTCCATTGGAAACAACAGGGCTTCCGATGTCGAAACAGCACCCTGCACCCGGCCGCCCTAGTGCCGCTGAGGGTGCCCCTTTGGTGCTAATCTGTTTCCCCATTTGCCCTGAGCTAAAGTCCAGGAGCTTTGCTCCCACAACCCAGTGGCCTGCTTGCCAGCAGCCACCAACTGGAGAACCCCTATCCTACATAGGATAACATTGGGCCTCAACACTCTGCACCCAGCCGCCCTAGTGACGCTGAGGGTGTAACAAGAGTGCATCACTGACCCTGGGGGACCCCGGAGTCTAACCCCAGAACCTTAACTCCCACAGTCGATAACTTACCTTTGAACCGATATCCTATGGAGGAAAAGTAGGTTAACATTGACAATTTTTCTTCCAAAAAGTTTCCAAGTGTGGAGTTTTGAAATCTAAAAATATTCTTTAAAAAAAAAAAAAAAAAAAAAGAAAAATCGCACGAATAACCAAAACGTATTTACTTACCTGTTTGCAGGAAATGTCCCAGTGCTGAATCTAGGTATCCAGCACGGAGTTAGAAAAGTAACGTGAAAAGTAACTTACCTGTAATTTACTGAAAAAGCCTATTCATTTCAATGTACTGTATTTGCTAAGTATTGCAACCTACTGCATCCCCTGTAAATCAAACAAAGTACAATTCCTATTGCATTTTCAAACTGTTCTACAATCAGTAACTTATTACTGTAAAGTATTTAATGCTTACCTGTGCCAGGCTTGCTTGGTTCTAAAAATAAAACAGTATATTTTTTATACAAAAACAATTGGCCTAGAGTTCAGTTCTTGAGTGTGTGAATTCATTTGCTGACTGAGTGTGTACATCAAATGCTTAACACTGTCCTCTGATACTGCCTTACTGCTCGACCACTCTACCACGAATAGAGAGTAAGGTTCTATCTAACTTTAACCTCTGCCTACCTCTGGGGTCACCTGGACTCTATACACACTATACCTCATTTTGATGTAGTATATATAGAGCCAGTTTCCTACACTATTCACTTATTTATTGGTACTTTGCCTTTTGCTACCCTCTTCAGGCATGAAAGCCACGTTCATCTGACTCATTGTGGAGCTATTATTAGGGTCATGGATGTCTGTTTGCATTTCTTAAGCACTAACATTATTAGCGAGACTGTAGGAAATGTATTTGCAAATGTGTTGTAATGATGGACCTCGCTGGTGTGATGAGTAACACGTAGGTTTATTCAGGTAGTAGGTAAACAAGTATAAATCTTCATCAACCGGTATTAAAGTCCATATATCAACAGGTGTAGATCTCACTCAGCAATCCCACTGGGAGCAGCCTGCTAGCTGCTCAGCCCCATCCATCAACTGTCACCACTCATCCAGTCACCCAAGCCTTCTACTCATATCCCACACACCAAACATTCCACTCAGAACACTCACACAGGCTGAGCAGCTAGGGACAGGGAAGCATGGGAGAGGAAATGCATAACATCAGAATACTACAAAATGTTCTTGAACAATGTGTCGCCAGGGCATTAGCTTCGGTTGGGAAGTTTGGATACTTGGACACAGACTCTTGGCGTTTTGAGTTCGTGTGTGTTGCAAAGAAATCCATTTCCGGTCTGCCTCATTCCAGAAAGACCCTTTCCGCTATCCTTTATTTTAGCTTCTATTCATGCGAGGCCCTTGCTTGCCTGCTTAAGCGGTCTGCTTCTACGTTCTGAACGTCTGGCAGGTGTACAGCCATTAAAAGTATATTCCTCTGAATGGCTGTAGGAAGCTGGCTCTATATATGGTATACCACTAAGAGGTTATCCAGGGATCCACAGTACAGAGATTCCCCCAGAAGTGTACAGGGCTCAATGTAAACCCAAGGTGCTCTATTAGTAGTAGAGTGGGCGATCAGCCTTAGGCCTAACACAGGCATTTATTGCACACACATTGACCGATAACTGACACACGACTCAAAAAGGAGATCCACACCAATTTTATCAAAATAAGCTTTGAGTTTTAGTTTAAGATCAAGATCAAAAGCTAAGTACGTTTTTCATGAAAAATACTTTAGTCCTTCAAAAGTCGACACAGTGCAATTTTCAAACAGTTCAATGTTAACCTATGGAGGAAAACAACAATGCAGTTTCATGGGTAAGTACCCAACTTAAAGTTCCAGTCTGCAGGGTTTAAGGTCAGCAGAGGGCAAGGTTCAGGTAAGCACAAAGTCTGCACCACCAGTTGCACGGGGTGCAGAGGCCCAATGCGTTTCAATGGAGACTGGGGGTGCTTGAAGCCACGCTGCTTGCATGCAAGTAAACTGGTTGCGGAGTACCGCCAACACATTTACCGTCGCGGTCGATGGAAGCACAATTCCACCACGAAGTTTTGGGGGACAACGGTTGCCCAGAACTCAGGGAAAGTTCTACTCCAGGGGAGTCGGAGTTTTGGAAGTCCCAGGGCTCAGGCACAGCAGGCAATTCTGAGTTACCTGGGTCAGAGGTCTTGGGATGCAGAATTTACTCTTCACTGGCGACGTTTAGCTACCGGTGCAATGAGGGCCGTCCATCACGGTTGGGGCGGTTGTGCCCAAGTTGCTGCTTTCATGCAGTCAACGCCACCAGAAAGCGGGTACAGGCTCACAGGAGCAGGGCTTTTTACACCGTCGGTCGCAGGTACTGTGATGATCCCTCAGATTGGTGGATGCATTAAAAGGGTCTATTACCGGACTGATGACCAACAAGATTTGGCTGCTGCAATTTTTGGTTGATGAGGTGAATCGCGTTGACAGTCCATACTGGTCTTCACCTCATGACGGTCTTTAACTGTGGCGTGCCAGGGAATAGTATCACTAGTCAAAAGGGAGGTCCAAAACAATTGGCAAAGGCTGACAGGGCTCCGGGGTTTCTTGGAGGCAGCACAGGTTTTAGGTAGGGACGGCAGGCCACAGCTGTCAAGTCCTTTTGCAGTTGGCAGGGTTTGATGCCGGTTTCTTCTGCAGCCGGGCTCAGTTCCTGATTCAGCAGCACATCTTCCTTGGACTTCTTTAGGTCCGTGGAATCTGAGGTTCAGGTCTCGGGGAGCCACATAAATGCTGAATTTAGGGGTGTTACAAGGGGAACAGGTAAAAGCCAATGTGCTACTTACCTTTAGGGTGTCTACAGCCTCTAGAGACCACTTCCTGTGGGAAGGGGCCCTACTCTAGCCCTGATTGGAGGTTTTCTCACCATCTCAAGATGGTGGAATTTCAGGAGAGATGTTCACCTCGCCTGCCCCGCTCTAGGGGTTGTGCAGGCTGAGGGGGACCCTCCTCCTTATCTAACTGATTTTCCCACCTTTCTTCCAGCTAGTGGTGGAGCAGGAAAGGGGGCATGGGCTCACCCACTATCTGGGGGTTCGTGTGTTGGGTTTCAAAGGCAGCACTGCCTTTGTAGCTTCCCGCACAGGAAGCCCATCCTGTCCTGGAGGAGGTGTGAAACACCCCTTCCCAGAGCAGGTATTGTTTCTGTCCTCTGAGACGGCTGGCTCTCACCCCAGGAGATCAGAAACATGTCTGGTAGTGGCAGGCTGGTGAAAACAGTTCAGAGACCCCCACTAGTGTTTGGTTAGGTTTCAGGGAACCCTCTAAAAGGTTGTTAGTAATTAATCCACCACTGATCTCAGAGGGGATTTATTAAGACAAGATGTTTGGTACCAAACATCTTAAGAACTAGTGAAGTCATCATGGAGCTAGGAAACTCGCGTTGACAAGTAAGTATCCAGCCCAAGTACTCTTTATGGCTTCCCTATTCACTTGCATCATCACAGAATGGACTGGACATTGTAGGGGCATATCTACTCATGCTGATATACCCACACATAGGATATAGTGCACCCTGCCTTAGGGCTAAAGGCCTGCAGTAGGGGTGACTTACCTATATCTTATGCAGTGGATGGGAGGCATGGCACACAGGGTGACTCTTCAGATTTTCCTGCACCAAGACATGCAGCATAGCCTTCGTGATGGGGATTTGGGGTGGCACAACCAGTGCTGAGGCCCCAAAGGACCCTCTTCAGTATCAATGCCCTAGGTAACAGGAGTTAGAAATTCTGTGTAGATCGTGCACTCCTTGTTAAGGATGCTGAAACCAGTGTTCAATCACAATTTTCTGATCTGTGTGCTACACCTTTCTTTGTGTTTACCTCCCACAGTGATTCAAGAAAAATAGGTGCCAGAAGCCGACTGGCTTCTTGGACAATGGTGTGCACTAAGTTGTGGATATACAAACATTTAACACATATTAACAATAAAATTAATTTGCATTTATCAATTTATTTTTAAAGCAATCTTCCTTGATCTCAATCACAAAATTGTAGCTTCACTTTGCTTCACATTAATACATGACACTATACATATGTCAACCTAACAATTTTTAACAAAACTCAATTTTCCATGTCATACAATTGAAATAACATCAGCCCAATGCATTTCGGGACTGGCGTCCCTTCGTCAGGGGCACATCTGAAAAAAACAAAAAATCATATTTGCATGTACATTCATAGATCGATAGCCATCATAACATCTTCAATCCTGTTCTTTCCCAACGAACCAGTAACTCAACCTTCCCTGTGTAAGTAGTCCCTCTCTTTAGAGAAGTGTCTTTAGAAAACAAGTCATTAGAAAACAGTGCACCAGTCCACCACGTCCTGTGTTCGTAAATATAGTGACCATGTCTTAAGCCCACAGTGTCCAATGTGATACTCACATGACACAAAGCTGGTTAGATCAACATGCTTTCCAAAGTCCAGGCACACAAATAATGCAGCGGTTACTTAAATTCTGGCTTCTGGCCCCTATTTTTAGGTAACAGGGGTACCATTTACAGGGTAGCAGGGTACTGAGGACTTGCAGGGTAGCTGAAGTTGTGTCAATTGTGGTACAGCGTTTTGGGAAAGAGATATGGCACTGGGGAACTGGTTAGCAGGGACCCAGTTCACTTACAGTTCAAAACACATCAGGCAAAAAGTGGGGCTAACCATGCAAAAAGGGGCACTTTCCTACAGCACGACATGGAGGATCTTCTGGGTCCTCACCCTAGGTTGGTGGGGGGGGGGGGAGGCTGAAATCATCACCTGCCCAGCTTTCACATGCATTTTTAAGCTCTTCCTTGGCTGGAGATATGGCTTTTCAGCTAGGACGCAGATTTTCACTAGGGGCGAAGGTTATGGCTGCAACCAGTGGTGGCCTGAAAATGGATAATGTGAGCTTTTCATGTTAAGAGACACCCTATAGAGGTGAAAGGTGGTAATTACACATGTGCATTTACCAAAGTGATGTCCTTTAGGGAC